>CM048748.1:261970080-262452580 GCA_026315105.1 Locusta migratoria
GGGCTTTGATTTTCTGTCAACATGCCCTGAAATGAGATACATCTCACCTAAGATCCTCCTGACCCCCCCCCCCCCCCTCCTCCCCAGTAAAGTGGTGTGCCATCACCCACCCGACCTCCACAACATCCTAGTCCATCCCTATCCACTCCTAATCCCAAACCCATAACACAAGGATCATATACCTGTGGAAGACCCCGATGCAAAACCACCTCAATTCACCCTCCCAGCACTTCCTATTCCAGTCTCGTCACAGGCTTGTCCTATCCCATCAGAGGCCAGGCCACCTGTGAAAGCAGCCATGTGATATACCAACTTTGCTGCAATCACTGCTCTGCGTTCTACATTGGAATGAAAACTAGCCAGCTCTCCATCAGGATGAATGGCCACCGTCAAATTGTGGCAAAGAGCAATATGGACTATCCTATGGTGCAGCGTGCAGCAGAGCACAACACCTTGGACTTTAATAACTGCTTCACCACCTGAGCCATCTGGATCCTCCCCTCCTCCACCAGCTTTTCTGAACTGCCGAGATGGGAGTTATCCCTATTGCACAATCTACGGTCCTACAACCATCCTGGTCTCAATCTCAGATAACATATTCCTTACAAGGTTTAAGACATAGCACAAGTGCTTCAGAAGAAAAGGGTTGTCATTGATGCACAGTCTGGAGTGCCACACTGCTTTACCGATGACACTGTCCGATTGGTTGATGCACTCAGTACTCAGGACTGCCGAGTGACAGTGAAAGCCGTAGCCATTGTGGTCAGATTGAGGGTCAGAAGTGTTCACACCATCATGAAGCAATAACTGCAGTTGTGCAAAGTGTGTGTCCCATTTGGTGCCCCATAGTCTTCAACGATGCCAAGAAGTATGTGAAATTGTCCACTGTCTTGCTCATCTGCCGTGCTATGCTTCGGAAGTGGTGGCTGGAGGTGAGTCATGGTGTCAACATTTCGAACAAGAATCAAAATGACAAAGTCTTCAGTGGTATCATTCAGGGTCACCACCACCAAGGAAAGCCAAGGCCATCCATATGCGTGCAGCAAAGGTTATGCCAACATTCTTCTTTCACCAAGATGGTCCCCATCTGATTCACTTCCTGTAAAATGGGACAACAATGAATGCCCAGCAGTAATCAGAAACCTTGACCACCCTTTGCCAAGCGATCAAATCAAAAGACTAAGCAGTCTCACCCATGGAGGTCATTCTGCTCCAAGACAATGCAAAGCCTCATACAACCAACACAGTCACACCACTCTGCAGAAATTCAAATGGGAGGTCTTTGGCCACCTTACATACAGTCCAGACTGTGGTTATGTCATTCTTAGTCCCCTTAAAAACACCCTGAGGAGCAAAAGTTCCACCTTGGACAATGATGTCCAGCTTTACATGCAGAACTGGTTCACATCACAAACCCAGGAATTTTATGAGACAGCCATTCACCAGCTTGTGTCATAGTGGGACAAGTGTCTCAACAACCAGGGTCATTACTTCAAACATACAGGTACTGGTATCTTAATTATGCCTCCGGCCAATTTCTTTTTTCAATACCTCTTATATATTAAAAAAAGATAGGGCTTATGCCCCATGATATATAAAACAGATACAGACACAAAATTCCCAAAACTGGAAATCTTTTACAGAAAGTCGAAGTTTAGCATGCACTTTAATCTGAGAAGTTTATAATAGTTTCCACAACAAAACTCTGTCTCATATTTTGGTAGAAAATCCAAAGAAATTCTGGTTGTATGTAAAGTATACTCCTGGCAAAACAATACCACAACACAATAGTGATTGTGATGTTACTGGTGACATTGCTGTTAAAGCACCATTGCTGAAAACAGCTTTCTTAAATTCTGTCCCTATAGAAATGAAGCAAATACTCCATAATTTGAATAGAGAACAGCTGCCAGCATGTGTAATTGTTACCTCTGCGTCTACATAAATACTCTGGAAATCACATTGAAGTGCATAGCAGAGGGTTAATCAAACCGCTTTTATGATGTTTCTCTACAGTTACATTCTCTAAAAAAGAACACCTAAATCTTTCTGTTTTCAATCTGATTTCCTTACTTTATTTTGATAATCATGTGTTCCTATGTAGGTGGGTGCTAACAAATTATGTTCGCATTCAGAATAGAAAGTTGGTGAAAGAAATCTCACAAATAGATTTCATCGCAACGAATAACGCCTTTCCTTTAAGATTTCCACTCAATCCTGTGATTCATTTCCCTGATACTCTCTCCCCTGTATCATGATAATACAAAATGAGCTGCCCCTCTCTGAACTTTCTGTAAAACGTATGTCAGTCCCACTTGGTGGGGATCCCACAATGTGCAACAATACTCCAAAATGGGGCACACAAGTGTAGTGTAGACAGTTGGGGCCTGAGCCCCAAGGGTATGCACTGGATATACACCACGGTGATTAGACCCAGGATCACCTATGGGGCGATCATGTGGTGGAAGAAGGTAGAACAGCAGGTTGCTGCTAAGGAGCTTGGTAAGGTGCAGAGATTAGCCTGCATAGCCATAACAGGCGGAATTAGCAGCACACCAACTGCTGGGATGGAAACCATGTTGGATATGCCCCCATTACACCTTTGGGTCAAGATGGAGACAGTGGCTGGTGCGTACAGACTCAAAACTGGCAAAAACTGGAACTCTTTGGGATATCCAGAATCACACACTAAAATAGTGAGTGAGGTAAATATAGGAAAGGTTGGAGAAATGCCAGCCGACTATATTATAACCCCATACTGCTTCAACAAGCCTTTCAATATAACAATTGGAAGTAGGGAGCAGTGGGAGAAAATAGTTCAACACCATACGAGGGATATTGTCTGGTTCACTGACGGGTCAAAATCAGACCAAGGCGTTGGGGCCAGGGTATCCAGGGTGCATCCAAGACTGGAGCGCGTCATCTCTCTAGGGAAAATGGCCTCAGTATTCCAGGCCGAAATCACTGCCATCAGGGGGTGTGTGGAGGAGAATTTGCATAGGTGCTACAAAGACCATAGTATCTATATCTATTCAGACAACCAGGCAGCCCTGAGATCACTGGCAGCTCCTGCAACAAGGTCTAAAATTGTTGCAGAATGTCACAGGGTGCTGGTGGAGCTAGGGCAAAGCAATAGAGTAAACCTATTGTGGGTCCCTGGCCACTCGAGGATCAGTGGCAACGAACGTGCCGACAGATTAGCCAGGATGGGTGCAGAGACTCCATTTATTGGACCGAAACCTGTCCTAACGATCACCAAGGCAATGATCAAATTGGAGCTACGTAACTGGCTCAGAAGACAGCATGTAGAATATTGGACCAAAATCTATCGACAAAAACATGGCAAGGTAATGATGCCAAAGCCATGTTTTAAAAGAAGCTCTGCAATCCTGGGCCTGAACAGGAGAGAAATTAGACTTATGGTTGGTTTGCTGACAGGCCATGGGAATTTCAAAAAACACCTACATATAATGGGAATAACAGAAGAGGACCCTAAATGTAGGATCTGAGATGACGGTGATGAAACTGCATCACATCTAATCTTCGAATGCATTGCATTGGAGAGTAAAAGGCACAGAACATTTGGGACAACCAGACCCGAAGAAATTGTGTGTAATAAAGAACTGGTAAAGGGACTCCTTGCACTGTTCAAGGGCATTGGCTGGCTTTACTAGATATACAAGGAGCAATACCATACAATAAACTTAGTTTTGGTGCGGGCAGTGGCGGGTTGGACCAAGACTGTTTTGGCTTCCCTGAGAAAATCAAATCAAATCATTGTAGACAGTTTCTTTAGTAGAACTTCTGCATCTTCTAAGTATTCTGCCAACAAAACATAGTCTTTGGTTCGCTTTCCCTACAATATTTTCTGTGTGTTTTTTCAATTTAAGTTGTTTGTAATTGTTACTCCTAGGTATTTAATTTACGGCCTGTAGTTTTGACTGGTTTAGCATGTAAATGAAGTTTAACGGGTTTCTTTTAGTGGTCATATGGATGACTTCACACTTCTCATTATTAAGGGTCAATTACCATTTTTTTGCACCATGTAGATATCTTAATCATTTTACAGTTGCTTTTGGTCTTCTTGTGACTTTACACCGATAAGTACCAGCATCATACATAAACAGTCTAAGGGAGCTACTCAGATTGTCTCCTGAATTGTTTATAATAATAAGGAACAGTAGGGGACCTATAATACTTCCATGGGGAACACCAGATATCACAACTGTTCTACTTGATGACTTTCTGTCCTTCCTGACAGGAAATCACAAATCCAATTGCACAACTGTGGTGATATTCCATAAGCACGCTGTTTGATTAGAAGACGCTTCTGACATATATGTTGAAAGCCTTTCGGAAATCTAGAAATACGGAATCAATTTGACATCCTTTGTCGATAGCACTCATCACATTATGTGAGTAAAGAGCTAGCTTTGTTTCACAAGAATGATACTTTCTGAATCCATGTTGACTATCAGTCAATAGGTCATTCTCTTTGAGGTAGTTCATAATATTTGAGGAAAGTATATGTTCTAAAATCCTGTTCCAAACCAACATCAGTGATATAGACCTGTAATTTTGTGGATCACTCCTATTTCCCTTCTTGAATATTGGTGTAACCTGTGTAACTTTCCAGTCTTTGGGTACAGAGCATTTGCTAAGTAAGCGCTTGTATATGATAACTAGCTATGGGGCTATTGCATCAGCATACTCTGAAAGGAAAGTAATTGGTATACAATCTGGACTGGAAGACTTACTTTTGTTAAGTAATTTAAGTTGCTTTAATACACCAGGGGTATCAACTTCTAAATTATCCATACTGACAGCTGTTCTTGATACGAATTCTGGAGTATTTGCTTCGTCTTGTTCTGTGAAGGAATTTCAAACAGCTGTGTTAAGCAATCCTGCTTCTAGAAGAACTGTCATCAGTAGCATCACTGTTACTGTTCTCTAGTGAAGTTATTGATCGTGTTTTATCCCAAGTGTATCACAGCTACACGAGTGCCACATACCATGAGCCCGGATAGCTCAGTCATTAGAACATTAGGCTTTTAACCTAAGGGTCCAGGGTTCAAGTCCCTGTCCGGGCAAAGATTTTAAAACTTTTGAGTCATCTCATCTAATAATGCAGGACGCACTACATAGAAACATGCTATTCTGCAGTTTTGCTTCAACATATTGTTCTGAATGGTTAGCATTTGAACATTTTGAGGAATGCTAAAATTGGCAGCAGACGTGACTTGAGTGGTTGAGGCATCTGACTAGAAATCAGATTCCCTCTGGGAGCGTAGGTTTGAGTCCTACTGACTGTGTTTAATTTTTGTGTAAGGAAATATGAAATAGTTTTCACTGTAGTTTACATATGGCCAGAATTTCTTAGGATTCTCTACCAAGTTTAGAATCAGATATTCTTGGGGTTATACAGCAACTTAAATTACTTAACAAAATAAAGTCTTCTGGTCCTGATCTTATACCAGTTAGGTACTTGTCAAGAGTATGCTGATGGAATAGCTCCATATAACTAGTTGTCATACATAACAGCTCGTTCAGTGAAAGATCCACACCCAAAGACCAGATAGTTGCACAGCTCACTCCAGTATTCAAGAAAGGCAATAGGAATAGTCTGCAAAATTATGGACATCAATTTACATCAGTTTGCAGCAGGTTTTTGGAACATACACATTTTTTTAACATTATTAACTACCTTGAAGAGAATGACCTATTGACAGATAGTCAACACGTATTAAGAAAGTATCAGTCTTGCAAAATACAGCTAGCTCTTTCATCAGGTAGAGTGATGAGGACTCTCAAATTGATTCATTATTTCCAGATTTCCAGAAGGCTTTGGATGCTGTACTTCACAAGTGTCTTCTAATCAGACTGTATACTTAAAAAATATCATCTCAGTTGTGTTATTTCCTGTCAGAAAGAACACAGAATGTAATTTACAGAAAGTCGTAGAGTAAAACAGAAGTCCCATAGGGAAATGTTACAGGGCCTCTACTGTTCATTTATAAACAATTTTGGAAACAATCTGAGCAGCTTTCCTAGACTGTTCATGAATGATACTGTTATATCGGTTAGTAAAGACACCAGGAGCTCAAAAGCACTTGCAAAATTATTTAGATAAAATATCAGCATGTTGCAAAAATGGTCAATTGATCCTAAATAATGAAAAGTGTGAAATCATCCATGTTGTTGATGTGGTCTGGAGACTGACTTGATGCATCTCTCCACCCTACTTCATCCTGAGCAAGCCTCTTCATCTTTTCATAAGAACAGCAATCTACTTCCATTTGAATCTGTTTACTATATTCATCTCTTGGTCTCCCTCTGCAATTTTTACCCCATGCCCTTCCCTCCAATGCTAAATTCACAATTCCTTGATGTCTACAGTCGGTGTCACCTACAAAGGAGGCCCACTTTTCAGCCGTTCTGTGCATCCCCCTCCATTACAGCAATGACAGCAAATAACGTTCATTCTGTAGGCACCGGGCTGGCTGCGAATTACACAATGTTTCTATGGCAGGCGCAGCTGTTGTTGCTAGGCCATAAATCCTCCTCTCGACGCTTCCCCTATTGCTCCGCCTCTGTGCGCAGAAGTGCCTTCTTATATGATGCCAGGTATAAGAATATGTCCTATCAATTGATCCCTTCTTTTGGTCAAGGTATACTAGAAATTCCTTTTCTCCCCAATTCTGTATAGTACCTCCTCATTAGTTATGCGATCCACCCACCTAATATTCAGCATTCTTCTGTAACACCACATTTCAAAAGCCTCTATACTCTTCCTGTCTGCACTGTTTATTGTCCATGTTTCACTTCCATCCAAAGCAACAATCCACACAAATGCATTCAGAAAAGACTTCCTTATTCTTAAATTAATATTCAGTGTTAACAAATTTCTCTTTTTCGAAATTGTTTCTCTTCCCATGGCCATTCTGCATTTTATATCATCTGTACTGGGACTATCGTATGTTATTTAACTGCCCAAGTAACAAAACTCATCTACCACATTTATTGATTCATTACCTAATCTAATTCCTTCAGCATCACCTGATTTTTTGAGACTGCTCTAACTTTGTCACCCCTTTTGGGAGTGACTCTTAACTGATCCCTACTTTTTTCCTAAATCACGGAAAGTTTTATTAGTTCACGACCTCTATACCACAGTCATTCCACTGTAGGTGAAGATGATCAAAAAAAGAACTTATATGCTGGCTGAAGTCCACTGTGTTGTGAGCTGTTTGTTTCAGGATATTTTCGTAAATCATAAACATGTCAGTTGATATGGAAACAATTTTATTTCCATTTAAATGAATATTAAACCAGGCACATAGTTGCACAATGTCAAAAATTAAAAAAATGCAGCAACAAGGCAACAGAGCTGCTTACAGGTTTGTGACTACAAACAGAGTGACAAAACATGGCTTCTCTACAACGGAACTACATAATAATATGAAATACTATGTTCTGCGGTTATTAAATAACTAATACAGGAGTACTTGAAATACGTCAAAATGTTCAACTTTAAATATCACATTTACATTACTACTATTTAGTTTAGTTTGTGTACTTGTTTGAGGAAATTTGTATTTAATGTGGTGCGCAAAATAAGTCTTGTTTTTACTCATTTTTAAAATAACTCAATTTATTTACGTTATTTGTGTTTTTGAGGTGCACACTTATCTGTTTTGGCAATGTTATGAAGGTGTACTATTATTGAGGCATGCAATTTTAATGTATTTCAATTTGTGGTCTAATTTTTTATAAATATGGATTTGTATAAAGTTGTCATAGTTTTGTCTATTTCGAAGCTAGTTCCTTAGTACCAAACGGATTATTAATTTTAGTATGTGAAAAATGATCAGTATTTAATTTAGGATCCAGTGATATATAAAACATGGTCTGCCCTAATTTATTTAAACAAAAGGTACATATGTAGTCGTGTTGTGCAATAGTTATAACATGTAATTTTGTTGTTTTAATACAAATTAGTATATATATATAGGACCGTCATATTCTGTAACTAAGTGTAATGCAACATTAAAGTGTTTGCACCTGTTATTTACGAAAGTATTAAAAATTGAAAATTATGTAGAAGGACAGCCAAGTTATGTTTAAATCAACATACTATTTCTTAAAGATGTTCTACTAATAGTGTTAATAATATGGTAAACTGAACACGAAAATGTGATATTTTACATGTCCATTGGTAAAGTTTTATGTGAGGTTTCTCAGGTTTTTGTCCGTAATGTCGACAATGAAACTGTGGGAAGCATGTAACATAGCAGAAATGTTACACTGTGTTCCATTACCCTTGTTTTGTTCTTGTTAATGTTCATCTTATATGCTGCTTTCAATACACTGTCCATTCCATTCAACTGCTCCTCCAGTTCCTTTGCTGTCTCTAACAGAATTATAATGTCATCAGCAAAACACAAAGTTTTGATTCTTCACCCTGAACTTTAATTCCTTCTCCAAATTTCTCCTTGCCTTCCTGTATAGCTTGATCGATGTACAAGTTGAAGAACATTGGAGAAAGGCTACAACCCTGTCTTACACCCTTCCCAGCCTCTGCATCCCTTTCATGCCCTTCAACTCTATTAACTGCTGTCTGGTTTTTGTACAAGTTGTAAATTACCTTCAATTTCCTATGTTTTACTCCTGCTGATTTCAGAATTTGAAAGAGTGTATTCCAATCAACATTGTCAAAAGCTTTCTCCAAATCTACAAATCATCCATATGAGCAGTAAAAGAAATCTATTATACTTCATTTACACAATAAATCAGTCAGATCTAAAGGCTGTAAATTCCACTACACCTTGTTTAAAATTACTTGCTTGTTGACAGTTCATGTGCTGGAGTTGCTTTCCCCCAATCAGGGCACTCAACGTCACACCTGAACCATTCCCCATTCCGAACTGCCACAATAACTGGTCAGTTCAATTCCATTCTTTGTCTGGTTCACTTTCTTGATTTGCTTTTTTGCTGATGCATAGGTCTACTCTTTATATTTTTCATTTCATCACTTAATGATAACTATGATGTTAAAAAAATGTACTAATGCACAGCACAAGAAGATGCTACAAATCTTGTGGTACAAGTCGTGATTTAAATTCACATATACAAGTATTGTATCACATATATCAGGTTACATTTAGAGAATCTTCATGATTTACATAACAAGAAGTTCTTCAAAGGCTATAATTCAGTGCTCTTATTGGCTGTGTACTGTGACTAAGAAGAGAATAGGAATGTGGATGTATAGTGCAGTGGTAATGTCATAGCTTTCCATGCTGAAGTTCATATGTTTAAAACCCATTGATTGTCATTAAATTAATTTCTAAATAAAAATTACTTTTTTGTTTCTTTTAATTGAATTGTTTAAGTTCTAATACCTTATTACATATGTTTCATAATAGTATAGACTTTAATTCTCACTTATTTTTCACCCTGCGATTCTTTTCTTCAATTGGAATCTGCTTGTGTCGTTAATAACCTGTAATTAAGTGTGAAGTAGGACTGCTTATTGGTTTGTAACACAGCAGGTCATGTAACAACTAGCCACTGTGAGAATATTTTCGGGTAGGCTTACTAATGATAGCCAGAAATTACAGTTTGATTTTTTAGCACTGTATCTGAAAATTTTCTGTTTGAGTTAACTCATAGAGGTAAAAGCTGTCTTCACCCTGAATGAAGAAACCATAATTTTAGTTTTGCTGTAGCTGTTTGAATGCCGTTTCGACAGTTACGTAGTACATCATGTGTAGTTAGGTTACAGCAAGGGATTAAATTGATAACTACAAAACACGTCGTCTGCTGCAGTTTAGTCACTGATCATCTAAAATTAGCTATCAAAAGAACTTTTTGTATCGTCACCGTTAACTCTTCGTGGCCTCTTACAATAGTGCCTCACTTCATAAAATAATATTAACAGCATTCTTTAAAGTGACCCACCATATTAGTGTGTCCCCTTTAGCCAAGCAGTAGCCTGCTGCCCATGTGGCAACATTGTAGCATCATGAGGCAAATGTCAACTAGCAAGTAGTTTTAATCAGACTGTAAACACCTAGACATTAGAATTACAAACAACTTTAATTGGGAAGAACACACCGAAAATATTGTGGGGAAAGAAAACCAAAAGGCTGTGCTTCATTGGCAGAATAGAAGAGGCAACAGTTTGAACATAGCTGCTTTAGAAAGAGCTAGCCACTATGGGCTGCACTATGGCTAGCTCTTTCTAAAAATTTGTTTTAAATTTTGTGACGTAAGCTTTACAGCTGTGTTGTAACTTTTATTATGTGACTTGTTTTGGTTTATAATTTCTGATGAAGGCAATCGTAGTTATTGCCAAAACCAGGTTAAATAATTTTAATTTTGCGACCGAGGGCTGCATTTTTATCCTTTTTTATTTTTTATTTTGGAGTATTGCTTACCAGGTAGGAGTGACAGTGAACATGGTAAAAGTTTGGAGAAGGGTAGCTCATTTTGTATCCTCACAAAACGGAAACGATGCACGAGTTGAGGGTGGAAGGCGGTTTTCATTGCGGTGAGATCTATTTGCGAAATTTCTTTTAGCAACTTTCTCCTCCAAATGTGAACCTATTTTGTTAGCACACTACTACATAGGGAAACATGATCATCATAATAAATTTGGCAAAAATATATGTTTAAAACCAGAGGCAAGCATAAAACATCATCCAAAATCGTGCGGAATGCTTTCTCTGAAAATTATCTCGAGCAGTTAGTTCATGACCCACTGGAATAGTAAATGGTTGTGAAAATATACTTGACCTCTTAGCAACATCTTACATGGGGCTCACGGTTCTTTCATGAGTTCTTGTGTAGTGAGCACAGGGCCCCGAGCTAATGCAGTCTTTCTTCCTTCTTTCCTACCTGGACTGCATTTCCTTTCTCTTTCCCTACTTTCCTATCCTTGCTCCTTCCCCTCCCCACTGGGAACTGATAACCTTAGCAGTTTGGTCCCCCTACCCTAACAACCAACAAACCAATATTAGCAACAAATAATCTGGAGCTAATAAAGAGTATCAAAACAGACACAGAGATTAGTGAAAACAGAGCTGTTGTAGCGAAAACGAATATTAGATTTCCTGAATGTACCAAAAATAAACAAATTATATATATATATATTAAAAAAGCAGATAAAAATTCGATTAATTCAATCCTGGGTGAGAATCTCCAGTCTTTTGAAACTAACAATGTTAGTGTTGATCAGATGTGACTCACATTCAAAGAAATAATATCGACAACTATTGACAGATTTATACCAAACAAATTAACAAAAGACAGGTCTGTCTCACTGTGGTAGATAAAACAGGTTAGATAACTTTTGAAAAAGCAAAGAAAAAAGCATGCTAAATTTAAACGGACACAGAAACCTCAAGACTGGCATTCTTTTACAGAAACTCGAAATTTAACTTGGACTTCTATGTGAGAAGCTTATAACAAATTCCACAACGAAACCCTGCCATGTAATCTGGGAGAAAATCCTAAGAAATTCTGGTCTTACGTAAAATATACTAGCAGTAAAACACAATCAATATCTTCACTATGTGATAGTAATGATGATTCTATTCAGGACAGTTCTGCTAAAGCACAATTGCTTAACACAGCCTTCCAAAATCCCTTCATGAAAGAAGATGAAGCAAATACTCTAGAATTCATATCAAGAACAGCTTGTGTAATTAAGAACTTGATACCCTGGAGCATTAAAGCAACTTAAGTCACTTAGCAAAAGTAAGTCTTCCGGTCCAGATTGTATACCAATTAGTTGTGCACCACACTTGTGCATCCTGTTTTGGGGTATTGTTGTGCATTGTGGGATCCCCACCAGGTGGGACTAATAGATGATTTAGAGAAAGTTCAGAGAAGGGCAGGTCATTTTGTATTATTGTGATACAGGGGGGAGAGAGAGTCACGGAAATGATACACGATTTGGGGTGGAAATCATTAAAAGATAGGCATTATTTGTTGTGGTGATATATAATGGTGAAATTTCTTTCACTTCTGAATTATTTCCAATATTGGGCCAGGTTTACATCTGGAGAATGCCAAAAGTAGCCTGCAACCCTCATTGATTCCAACAGTTACGCATGGAGGTGGAAGGATGATGTTGTGGGCAGTTATATTATTGTATTTTGCTGGTCCCACCATTACTCTCAAAGGCCATGTTACAGCCAACGATTAAGTAAACATTTTAGGTGATCAGGTGCACCCAATGATTCAAATGTTGTTCTGAAACAATGATTTCCTATTTTAGGATGATATTGCAATGTCTTCCCTGTCTGAACATTATTGAATCCTTGTGGGTGGTATTGATTGCAGACTCCGGAGCTTATTTCCACCTCCCTCATCACAACAGGCATTAAAAGAAGTTCTAATTGAAGAGTGGCATAACGTTCCACTAGAGACTATGCAATCATTATATGCTAGTATTTCAAGAAGCATTACCACTGTATTACAGGCAAATGTGGGTCAAACCCCTTACTAATAAACCATTTCCAAGTAAGTACAGGTATTCCAGGTATTCACACAATTTTGCCTATCCTCTATAAGTTATGTATATATCTCACATTTCATGACATGATGACAGGTAATTAAAACCTTGACGTAAGCTGTGGTTCATTTCTTGCAATCCATTGTGGTATTGGGTGAAAGGGGGGACTCCTTTGTGGCTGGTTACAGGGTGTGGAGGGAAGGTTGATAGTCTGTGCGGATATGGCCCAGAAAATATGTTCACTGACTAGGTCGAGGGGGGGGCGGGAGGGAGGGTATTGTTTGTCAGTGAAGACATTTGTGAGGTCTTCAGCAAGTGGATAAGGGACATATCATCACTGCAAATGCTGTCTATGGCTGGGAAGGCTGTAGAGGAAGCATTCTTCAATGTAGAATGGATTACAGGTATAGTTGGTGGATTTAACATTGACAGTGGTGTAGCTGAAGCCATCAGTGAATTTGAGGTTAACACCCTTGAAGGTGGCTTGCAGGTTGAGGAATACCAAGTGAAGTGGATGGCAGGGAAGGTATGGTGTATCCTGACCCTAAGTCCAAATCCTAAAAATATTATTCGATGAAGCTGAACCAGTCCAAGGGATTGGTGTTTTTGGAGGCAGAGAAGGTTTCCTCTAAAAGACCCACAAATAGGTTGGCATTGGAGGATCCCATAAGGGTGGGTAAGGAATGATGTATTGGACTTGGATTGAAGGATGTTGGGAGAGGTAGTGTTTCAGAGCAGAAAGTTCATGGGCAAGAGGTATATTGGTTTATGGAGAAGTGGCATCAACAGTGCAGTGTTAGGATCTAAGAGGTAAATGGGTGGGGGTCGTGGAGTTTTGGTATCTGTGCTGTCGCACAAGTACAAAGTGCGCGCCACCTACTTTCGCCGCGCGCCGTCATGCACGCACGGCGCGGCGTTCTTACGACGACAGCCACGAGCGCCCTCTGCTACAACGCCGCTTGTGGCCACCACTGAACGACATCGTTACTTGGGACTGAGATAGCAACCAGTTAGGACCTTCGTAATCAGATAGGCACCAGTGAAGACTTGGCTATCGTATAGGCACTAGGAAGAAGTATTAGGCAGGCCTCTAGCTCAACTAAGTATCTGCAGTACTCTGTAAAAGTTAAGTATTGTATAACTTCTGTGCAATATATATCTCATTCTAATTTACTCTAGTGTTTCTAGTTCTGGCTGCTCCCCTCCATACCTGCACCAGCGTGCTATCTTTATTTCTGTGTCGGTCTCATTCCACTCGGCCACTGACACCTACAACGGAACGAGACACAAAAGCGGCGACGAGGCTGGGACACAAAAGTGGCAACGAGGAGTGATAGACGAACCTTGGACCAGTCCGCTTGCAGCAGCCAGACAGCAGTAGTCGGAGCACGCAGAAATTGCTCCCGCCCGCCCACCCTTATTATAAGATTTTTGGGGGAACATATTTGGTTACGTGTTTTGTGGACTTTTTTGTTGCAGAGCGTCCTCTTTCATATTGCATTTGTGTTTTGTTATAATTTACTTGTATGCGCAGCGCCTAATCGGTCAGCATGGCCACTACCCCGAACCCAAACTTAATGGAAATTATTCAGTTATAGACGGCACAAATAACACAACTCCTGCAGGCTCTGGCCCAGCTCACAGCGCAAGCAGCTAACCAACAACAACAGCCGCCGCTTCAGCAGCCCACACCTGCCGCCGCAACACTTCCTACGTTTCGCCAGTACAACGAACGTGAGGAAGAATGGAGCGACTACTTCGCACAGTTTCAAGAACTCGTCGCGGCTCATCAAATTACAGGTCAGAAAGTGAAGCATCTGCTATTATCTGTGGTGGGCACCAACACCTTCGTGTTACTGAAAAAACTTTTCCCCGACGTATCTCCTCGTGATGTAGACTTTGAACAAATAGTAGAGGCACTAAATGTTCATTATGAGAGAAAAGTTCTCGTAGCTGCGGCACGGTACCGATTTTTCAGACTTAAAAAATTACCGCAGCAGTCACACCAAGAGTGGATTACGGAATTGAAGGGCTTAACCCGCAAACGTAAATTTACTTGCTCTTGTGGACTTTCGTATAGTGACGTGATGTTGAGGGATGCGATTACGCAGAACATTCAGGACCCCAGAATTAGGGCAGCAATTCTGAAACAATCTGACCCCTCATTAGACAGTGTACTGCAGCTTATTGAAGCGCATGATACTTTTGACTTAGCAGATGTAGAAATGCAAAGCCACAGTGTAAATTCAGTGCGCCGCAACGGACGCTTTCCTAGTCGTAGCAACAGTTCTCAGTGTAGCACTAGTGATTCTTTAAATTCTACCGGCCGTGCTGAACAGTCAGTGAACAGTAGCCAGTGTAAAAGTGCGACACAAAGGTCGCCCCGTCGTGTTGGAAACAGTAATTGGAATAACGGGCGCCAACGCTCATTTCAGAAAAATGTACGTAAATCTTGCCCCCAGTGTGTGTCTCGCCACAAGCGTGCCCATTGCCCTAGTCGCAACGCAACCTGTTATCAATGTGGCAAATCGGGACATGTGCAGTCTGTGTGTATGCAAATTAAAAACTCAAAGAACAGTAACGTTAGAAACAGTGCTTCGCAAAGTGCGAGAGCAGTGCATACAGTCAATGTCATAGACGCTGTAGAATTTAACAGTGCTTCTGTTGATTCTCAAGTGCAAGACAATTTTTCTGCGCCCACTGCAAAACTATATAGTGAGCCACGTAGCAAGCGCCGACGAGCGCGTAAAACAGTGCAACGGAAAAGGGTTCGGGACAAGCCAAATGACTATGTACAGTGCAATCCTGTAGTGAACCTAGTGCCTTCTGCAACTTCTTATTGTAAAAGTGCCCAGTACTGTGTAGCTAGTGACAGTAGACTTGTTGTAGCTACTCAAAAGTGTAGTGCAGTAGTTAGTAAATCTGGAGTAGCTTCCCATGCTTGCGCGGACGCCAATCCGGCGGTAGTGCCATCTAGTGACAGTGTTGTTAATCCGCTGCGTGCCGAGTCTGCGCCGCTTACTTCACTACGCGGCCCGCGCAAGCGCAGTAAACAAATCGTTGCAGACGTTGCCCACATTCGCGCACCTGTCGAGCACCACAAGCAAAAACTTTTTGTGAATCTTTCTATTGAAAATAAGACTGTGAAATTTCAGCTTGATACTGGTTCCGCTGTCACATTAATAAATAAAGATACTTATGAACTTCTGGGTGCTCCAAAATTGTCGCCGTCTAAACAAGTGCTGACAGCTTATACCGGTCAAAATATTCCCGTGCTAGGAACGTGTAGCCTGCTCGCATCTTTTCAAGGTGTAACAAAAACAGTTGCTTTTGTAGTTCTTCAGGCCAAATCGACACAGAACATTTTTGGACTAGATGCTTTTGACTTGTTTGGTTTATCAATTCAAAGAGATGTGCTTCAAATTTCGTCAATAGTGCCTCAGGATAAAATCAATGCATTGTGTGACAAATATAGTGACTTGTTTTCACTGGAACTAGGTTGTGCAAAAGACTTCGTGGCACATGTAACTTTAAAAGAATTTGCAGTTCCAAAATTTCATAAAGCTAGACCAGTGCCTATCGCCTTGCGTGATACAGTTGCCGAAGAACTTAAACGTTGGCAAGATAGTGGGGTGATTTCTCCTGTTTCTGCGAGTCAGTGGGCCTCGCCTATAGTAATTATACCCAAGCCATCAGGAAAACTTCGTCTCTGTGCGGACTTCAAATCAACAGTGAACAGTCAAACAATTGTAGACACATACCCTCTGCCCAGACCTGAGGAACTAATGGACAGATTAGGACAGTCTCGTTTCTTTTCCAAGATTGATTTAGCAGAGGCATACTTACAGATTCCACTTGATGACGAGTCAAAAAAGTTTTTCGTCATTAATACTCACATGGGCCTTTTTCAATTTCAACGCCTACCCTTTGGCAGTTCTTCCGCCCCCGCTATTTTTCAGCGTTTTTTGGAACAGCTGATAGTTTCCGTATCGTGTTGTTCGAACTATTTAGATGATATTGTGGTATCCGGACGTACAGTTGAAGAACATTTAGCAAACCTGGAGTGCCTTTTCAAAGTTTTGACTGCAGCAGGTCTACGTTGCAATAAAGCAAAGTGTTCGTTTTTTCAAACTGAAATAGAGTACCTAGGCCATGTGATTAATGCCCAAGGAATACATCCCTTACAGTCACATCTTCGAGCAATCAAAGACTTGCCTCCTCCTAAGAATGTGCACGAATTGCAAGCAGTAATGGGAAAGCTGAACTATTATTTCAGGTTTATTCCCAATGCCTCTCAGATTGCAGCTCCACTGCATCACTTACGTAGGAAGAATGTTCCTTTTGTATGGTCCAAAGATTGCCAGGTTGCCTTTGACAACTTAAAGTCTGCACTAATCAGTGATGCATGTTTGATTCCCTTTGACCCACAGAAGCCTGTAGTGCTAGCAGTTGATGCCTCGTTGTACGGTGTGGGTGCAGTTTTGTCACATCGTATTGGATGTCACGATCGTCCTATTGCCTTTGCATCCAAGCTACTGACGCCGACGCAACAGAATTACAGTCAGACAGAAAAGGAGGCCTTAGCAATCATTTACGGCGTCGCAAAGTTTCATCATTATCTCTATGGTAGAAAATTCCATTTGTTGACAGACCACAAGCCTCTCACGTCGTTGTTCTCACCCACAAAGCCAATTCCGCCACGAACGGCACAAAAGCTTCAGAGATGGTCCTTGATATTGTCAAATTATCAGTATGAGATTTTGTACCGACCTACCACTAAACATGCCAACGCGGACACACTTTCCCGACTTCCGGTTGGCCAGGATGTATCATTTGATTCTTCAGAAATGGCATGTTGTCAGATAGACTCCAGAGATGCTTCCGCTGTCGCAGACTTTCCTTTGAACTCTCGTAGGGTTGCACAGGAAACAGCTGCGGATGCAGACCTAAGTGTGGTAGCACGTTTTGTTCGCTCAGGGTGGCCTGCCAGAGCCAAAGACATTGATCGGCCTCTGGTTCGACGTTATTTTGCACAACGTCATGCATTATATTTGAGTCAGGGTGTACTGTTGTTGCATACCGACAATGACCAAGCAAGAGTGATTGTTCCTCGTTCCCTGCAACGAGAAGTGTTACGCCTCCTGCATCAAGGACATTGGGGCATTGTTAGGATAAAGCAACTGGCCAGACGTCATTGTACCTGGGTTGGTATGGACGCTCAGATAGAGAGCATGACATCACAGTGTACAGTTTGTGCGGAGCATCAGGCGGCTCCTCCACAGCGTTTCTCAGACTGGCCACGCCCCAAGGGACCATGGCAACGTTTACATATTGACTTTGCCGGACCTTTCTGGAATACGTGCTGGTTAATTGTTGTAGACGCTTTCAGCAAGTTTCCTTTTGTGATTGCCATGAACTCAACGACAGCTTCTAGTACAATCAGTGCCTTAACATCAGTGTTTTGCATCGAAGGCTTGCCTGAAACTATCGTCAGTGACAATGGACCTCAGTTTGTTAGTGCGGAATTTCAACAGTTTTGTCGTGTGAATGGCATTCAGCATATTACCACTGCACCTTTTCACCCTCAGTCCAATGGTGAAGCAGAACGTTTCGTTCGAACATACAAGTCTCACATGGAGAAGATGAAAGGTCAGCACTCCAGGCAGCAAGCTCTTCACATTTTCCTGTCTACGTATCGATGCATGCCACGTGACAGCCCATCTCCTGCCGAGCTGCTACACGGCCGCCGTCACCGCACTCTCCTTCACCTGCTGCAGCCTCCCACGCACCGAGTCGGTTCGTATGGCGCTACGCGTTTTCAGGTTTCTACGCCGGTGCTGTACAGGGTGTTTGCTGGTATGAAGAAGACATGGTTGCCAGGCACCATTCAGCGCGTGCTCGGTCGCAATATGTATGTTGTACGTTCTTCCACAGGGTCGGAGCTGCGGCGCCACGCAAACCAATTGCGCCTGCACAGGCCGCGCGATCCTGTCTCCGGTTTCTTGATTCCAGACCCAGTTCACCACCAGGGAGCACAGCCACATCGCTCGCCGCCGGGCCCAGCTTCCCCGGGCTACGAGCTCCCGATGGATGTCGACGCGCCTCCTGCGCAGTCGGCCCCTCCGCCTCCGTCGCCGCCGCAGATGACAGCGTCATCGAGAGGGACTCCGGGACCGTGCGGGCCCCCCCCAGCTTGGGCCACGCATCTCAGAAGAAGATGACCTGCTCCCTCTGGGCGGGGGCGGGCGCCCTTCCGTTGTTTTTCGCGGGTTTTCCAGCGGATCGCAAGGTGTATACCGGGGCGCGGACGGCGTCTCGATCCCAGCCTCAGCTACGACGCCCGTCCCACCAGTAACGCCCCCGCCCAGGCCCTCCTCCCAGTGCCATTGCCGTGGCCCTCAGCCCTACACCACGACGGCGCGGCGGTTTGGGGGGGAGGGGTGTGGTGGCGCACAAGTACAAAGTGCGCGCCACCTACTTTCACCGCGCGCCGTCATGCACGCACGGCGCGGCGTTCTTACGACGACAGCCACGAGCGCCCTCTGCTACAACGCCGCTTGTGGCCACCACTGAACGACATTGTCACTTGGGACTGAGATAGCAACCAGTTAGGACCTTCGTAATCAGATAGGCACCAGTGAAGACTTGGCTATCGTATAGGCACTAGGAAGAAGTATTAGGCAGGCCTCTAGCTCAACTAAGTATCTGCAGTACTCTGTAAAAGTTAAGTATTGTATAACTTCTGTGCAATATATATCTCATTCTAATTTACTCTAGTGTTTCTAGTTCTGGCTGCTCCCCTCCGTACCTGCACCAGCGTGCTATCTTTATTTCTGTGTCGGTCTCATTCCACTCGGCCACTGACACCTACAACGGAACGAGACACAAAAGCGGCGACGAGGCTGGGACACAAAAGTATCTTTCATGTAAAAGGCTAGATTTTGGACAGTAGGTTGGAGGTGTTGGTCAATGAGGGCTGAAATTCTTCCAGTGGGAGAAAAGTAACCAGTGACAACTGGGCAGCTAGGAGTTTTTGGAAATCATGTAGAAGGTGGGCATGTAGGGTGTTGGTGGGATGTGGAGGGAGAGGGATTGGGGTTTTTTTTTTTTTTGGGGGGGGGGGGGCTTCTGTCAAGAGCCATAGGATTTTAGAAGGAAAATGTAGGCTGTGTTGGACTTTCAGGATAGGGTCATGCTGCCACAACTTGTAGGTGGAGGGATCGAACAATTGGTGGAGGCCTTCTTCCACACAGTCACAGTTATTAACAACAGTGATGGAGCCTCTATCTGCAGGGAGAATGATATGGTTGGAATCCTTCTGAGCTTATGTAAAGCTTTCCTTTCTCCTGCAGAAGATTGGTTTTTATACGAAGAGACTTGGGGAAGGATGGTAAGGCCAGGTTGGAGGTGAGGAAGTCTGGTAAGATGACCAGGGATTGGTTATGTTGGAGTGAGAAAGGATCACTGTTTGATGGTTGTATGAACTGAGTGAGGCACAGTTCATTGATGGGACAGGGTTGGCTTTGGTAGCAGGGGTTGGTGGCAAAGTTGTAGTGTTTCCATTGTAGGTATTGATTCCACTTGTCACCCAGTACAACCATGGACTGCAACAACTGAACCACATCCTCTGTCAGAGCTTTGACTATCTGTCATCATTCTCTGAAATGAGAAACATCTAATAATGTAAAGTCCTAGTTGGAATTCAACAATATAATAAGGATAGTTTACAACTAACTGCAAAGACGTACAATGAGCTGTGACAGGCACATAAAAAGACACTCACACATACAACACTTTGGCCTTAGCCGTCTTCAGAAAAGAGAGAATTCACAGAGGCACACTTCACAGTCACACAGCCATAATCTCCAGTAGCCTAAGCAGTGAAGGGATAGGGGGGGAGGAAACTTGCATCGAGGTGGTGGGGTTTGATAAAGCACGGCCTTTTAGAGCCTGTATGTACAATGGGTGGAATGAGTTGCAGCTTAGGAATGCAGTAGCCAGGCAAGGGAGGGTAGTGAGGCAAAACACACAAACACCTTCATGCACACAGAATGGGAGAGGTATAGGATAGAGGAGGTAGGAAGTGTTTGGTGTTGAGAAAAATGGGGTTATTGTAGGTTGAGGACTGTATAATTTTGGGATCGGAGAATGTACCTTAAGGATAACTCCCATCTGTGTAGTTCAGAAAAGCTGGTAATTGATTGAAGGATCTAGAGGGTTTAGACTGTGAAGCAGCTGTTGAAATCAAGCATATGGTCCAGTGCATTTTGTGCCACAGGGTGGTTTACTTTGTTTTTCACCACAATTTGGCAGTGGCCATTCATCCTAATGGATAGCTGGATAGTGGTCATGACAATATAAAAAGAAAGCTGTGCAGTGATTACAGCACAGTTGGTAAATTACTGACTGCTTTCACAGGTGGTCCAACTTCTGATTGGGTAGGATAAGCCTGTAATGGGACTGAAATAGGAAGTAGTGGGTGGGTGGACTGAACAGGTCTTGCAGCGGAGTCTTCCATAAGGATATGATCCTCGTGGCAGGGAGCTGGGGTTCAGGGTGGACTAGGGTGTTATAGAGGTTGGAAGAGTGACAGAAACCACTTTAGGACTGGTGGGGAGGCTCTTTGGTAGGATATCTCTCAATTCTGTCATGGGGACACAAAATTAAAACCTTGGCAAAGGATACAGTTTAGTTGTTCCAGTGCAGGGCAGTACTGGGTGACAAGGAAGTGCTCTTTTGTGGCTGGTTACTGCTGGTATAGAGAGGATTTGGGGTGTGTCTGCAGATATGGCAATGCAGATCTGTTTGTGGACTAGGACTGTGAGGTAGTTTTAGTATGTAAAGGCCATTTTAGGCTTTCAGCATATTGAGAAATGGAGTTCTCATCACTGCAGATACACTGTCCATGGGTAGCTATGGTGTAAGGGAGGGATTTTTTTATGTTAAGGGATGGCAAGTATCAAAGTAGGTACTGTTGGTCATTCCATTGTTAGGTTTAATGTGGCTGGAGCCATCATTGAGGTGGAGGTTAACATCAAAGAATGTGGCATGATGGGTTGATTAAGACCAGGTAAAAGAGATGGGATAGGAGGAGTTAAGGGTATGAAGGAACGAGGATAAGGTGTCCTGGTCCCGAGCCCAGCTCATGAAAATATTGTCAATTTCCTTTACTTCTTTCCGAACTGCATCTTACAGTCCCATCTATCAGTCCTTTTACAATGTGCCATGAGACACATAAATTCCTGTCCCCACCCTTGTCTTACATCCCTACTCTCCCCCTCCCCCCCGGCGCCACTGAAGCCAGAGATGGCAGCCACGTGTGCATGAGTTGTGACCAAGTTATTTTAGAATGATTCTTTGTTTGTGTGGCCGTAGCTGTTTTCATAATTATGAATAGCAGAGGTTGTTCGTATTTTAGAATGTCTCTCTCTGTGAGATATACAGAGGAGAAAGCAGTATACTGGTAAGCAGTGAAAATGTACTCTTTTTGAATTCTTGCAGAAGTCCATACCATGTAGAATGCTTTACTACCAGCATCTGCCACTGGAGGCTACCAGTCATCTTTGATGTGGTTTTGCAATTACTAAATTAACCTGTAACAAAATGTGCTGCTCCATTGGATGTTCAGTCCTGCCTGGTGAGTAAAAGTATTGGTTGAACGAGTGTTTTGTAAGCTTTATGTTGAGTGTAAATTGCCAGTCCCAGCACCAAGAATTGATATGCTGCAGATTTCCTTGCATTTCATTATCATTTCCCAGCTTTAAAACTTTTTTGCAAACTGCAGAATTATTCGCAAAAGCTTCATGAACTTTCAATGTTGTCTACTAGGCTATTTATACAGGGTGGTCTACTGATAGTGACCGGGCCAAATATCTCACAAAATACGCATCAAAAGAAAAACCTACGAAGAACAAAACTTTTCTAGTTTGAAGGGGGAAAACAGATGGCACTATGGTTGGCCTGCTAGATGATGCTGCCATAGGTCAAACGGATATCAACTGCAATTTTTTAAATAGCTACCCTCATTTTTATTACATATTTGTCTAGTACATAAATAAATATGAATGTTTTATTTGGAATACTTTTTTCACTTTGTGATAGATGGCGCTGTAATATTCACAAACATATTGCTCAAAATTTTAGACAAACAGTGGGTTAACAGGTAGGTTTTTTAAATTAAAACACAGAATGTAGGTATGTTCAAACTTTATTTTGGTTGTTCCAATGTGATACATGTACTTTTGTGAAATTATCATACATTTTGAGAACGCATGCTGTTACTGTGTGATTACCTGCAATTACCTCATGACTTCAATAAATGCTCAAAATGATGTAGTTAAACTTCAATGCATTTGGCAATATGCATAACAGAATTCCTCTCAACAGTGAGTAGTTCACCTTCAGTAATGTTCTCACATGGATTGACAATGAGCTGATGCATGTTTTCAGGTATTGTTGGGAATCGCAATAACAAATATCTTTCAATTTTCCCCCAAAGAAAGAAATCCAGGGATGTGAGACCCGGTGAACATGCGGGCCATGATATGGTGCTTCTATGACCAATCCACCTGTCATTCAATATTCCATTTAAGACCACTTGAACTGCACACAAGCCATGTGCAGGACATCCATCATGTTGAAAGTACATCGCCATTCTGTCATACAGTGAAACATCTTGTAGTAAAATCATGTAAAAATAAAATAAAATAAAAAAATCAGCATACATTGCACCATTTAGATTGCCATTGATAAAATAGGGGTCCATTATTCATCCACCCATAATGCTTCACCATACATTAACCTGCCAAGGTCGCTGACGTTCCACTTGTCACAGCCATCATGTATTTTCCATTGCCCAATAGTGCATATTATGCCGGTTTATGTTACCTCTGTTTGTGAATGACGCTTTGTCACTAAACAGAATGCGTGAAAACAATCTTATCGTCCTGTAATTTATTTTGTGCGCAGTGGCAAAACTGTACAAGACATTCAAAGTTTTTGCCATGCAAATCCTGGTGCATAGAAATATGGTACAGGTGAAATTTATGTTGATGTAGAATTCTCAACACTAATTTTTTTGAGATTCCCAATTCTCGCTCTATTTGCCTGCTACTGATGTGCGGATTAGCCGCAACTGCAGCTAAAACACTTACTTGGACAGCATCATTTGTTGCAGGTCACGTTTGATGTTTCACTTGTGGCTGAACACTTCCTGTCTCTTTAAATAACATAACTATCAGACAAAAGGTCCAGACACTTGGATGAAATCTTCCAGGATAACGATCAACATACATAGCACAGGCCCATTGGGTATTTGATCGCAATAGCCATACATAAATACCATATCAACCTTTTCTGCAATTGGCAAATGGACCATTTTAACACTAGTAATGTATCATGAAGCAATACCCTCCGGATTGGCAAAATGTTATGCTATACCATGTACTTATACGTTTGTGACTATTACAGTGCCATCTATCACAAAGCGAAAAAAGTGTTCCAAATAACATTCATATTTATTTATGTACTAGATGAATATGTAATAAAAATGGGGATATCTATTTTTTAAAAATGCAGTTGATATCCGTTTAACTATGGCAGCGCCATCTAGCGAGCCAACAATAGCTCCATCTGTTTCCCCTTTCAAGCCTGAAAAGTTTTGTTCTTTGTAATTTTTTCATTTGATGCTTATTTTGTGAGATATTTAGCCTGGTCATTATCAATGGACCACCCTGTATACACAGTGAAAAATAAGAGCCACATAACGCTTCCATGTGGCATTCTTTCACATCAGAAGACTCTTCTCCATTGAGAATGACAGCTGTGTTCTGTTTCCTGCCAGCTCTTCAACCCAATCATATAGATAGTCTGATATTCCATATTCTTATATTTTGTTCATTAGGTGACAGTAAGGAACTTTCTCGAATGCCTTCCAGATGAAAGAACACTGAATCTTCCTTGGATTCTGTGCCTCATCACTTTCTGAGTCTCAAGGAAGAATAGAGTAAGCTGAGTTTCACACAGCCATTACTTTCAGAACCTGCATTATGAAACATGGCCCAAAACTTTACAAAATAGAGATGTTAAAGATATAGCCTACAGTTTTGTGAATCTGACCAATGACCTTTCTTGAAAATTAGAAACGACCTATGCTTATTTTGGATAATTAGCAACTATTTGCTCCTCTAGAGACCCATGGAACACTGTAGTGAACCAGCTTTGAAAAAGAAGTTTAGTGTTTTGGCCTTTTGTGTGTTATTCTGTTTCAACACCATTATGGACACACAGTGTCTGGACATTTGTGAAGTCTTTAAACATATCAAAACATTCAGGCAAAAACTAATTAGGATTTCCTGAAAAGTTGAGACATACAACTTTACTTTCACAGTCATTGAACATATCTTACAGTAATTTAGGTTTCTAAGGTATATTGTGTGATGCTCTTGAACTTCGTTCATAGTTACTCAACACCCTCATCACTGGAGATAAAATTTTCGTATTCAATTGTCAGATACTCTGAAATCTGACACTTGCTGAACGCTAAGGCCCTCTTGCCTTTCTTGAGATTCCTATTTACAGTAATGTTGAAGTGGCCTCTTGATCACTGTTTCCCTGTTCTGTGCAGAGTCGAAACATTTGGGTTTGTCATGAGCAGGTCTAAGTACTTATCTCCATGAATCAGTTTTCTGTTTAATGCTTGTGGTAATTTTCTGATTTTGTTATTATCTGTTCCTAGCACCCATCTTAAACATCTAATACTACAAAATGACTAGAAAAATGTATGTGAAATATTTTCCAATTTTTCCCTCAGATATTCTGCCACTACTGTTGCTGAGGCAGGAGTTCACAAAACGCAATGACGATGTTTGATCCACTTTCAACCCAGATCTTTAACACCATGCGAGTGGGCACAATGGTAAACACTGGGGTGAAATGGTAGTTCAAATCCGCCTCCAGACATCCATATTTAGGTTTTTTGTGATTTCCTTGAATCATTTCAGGCAAATGCTAGGATGCCAGAATGAAACTTTTCACTTTGCAGCGAAGTGTGAGATGATATGAAACTTCCTGGCAGATTAAAACTGTGTGCCGGAACCGGCACTCAAACCTGGGACCTTTGGCTTTCACGCGCAAGTGCTCTACTGACTGAGCTATCCCAACACGACTCACAATGCCACCCACCGGAAGTAAAGTTAAAAGGGCGGCATCATGAGTCGTGTCGGGATGGCTCAGTCGGTAGAGTGCTTGCCCGCGAAAGGCAAAAAGGTCCCAGGTTCGAGTCCTGGTTCTGGCACACAGTTTTAATCTGCCAGGAAGTTTCAAATGCTAGGATGGTTTCTTTGAAAGAGTATGACAGATTTCCTTACATAATTCATTCAAGTGTGAGCTCTGCCTCTCTGAGCATGCTGTCAATGAGGCATTAAAACCTTATTTAACTTTCGATCCAATCTTCAACCACATTAAATCATGAAACTTCCTTGCAGATTAAAATTGTGTGCCAGAACCTGGATTCAGACCGCAGATCTTTGCCTTTCATGAGCAACCGCTCTATCACCTGAGCTATCCCAGCACACTTCACGGTCTGTACTCACAACCTTACTTCTGTCAGTACCTCATCTCGTACTTTTCTAACTTCACAGACGTTGTCCTGTGAACCTTGCAGGAATAGCACTCCTGGAAGAAAGGATACATGGAGACATGGCTTAGCCACAGCCTAAGGGATGTTTCCAGAATGAAACTTTTGATGCAGAGTAAAAGTTTCATTCACGAAATTAAATCATGTTGTGGATGTGAACTAATCCAACTAGGTATCATAGTTTTTATCACTAGAAAATGGGCTCCACCTTCAGTGCCCTGAATGCTGGCACAAAAGAGGAAAAAATAATAATAATTGCACACCTGATTACAGAAAATGGCACCTGGTGGATAGTTGATTTACTGATAATAGTTTCAATGTCATCTGCCAGGAACTCATCCATGTGTATCCTTTAATAGCAAACATTTACAGCCACAAGCCTCAGTGAAACATCAACATGTGAATCAAACAGGTGCCATGTCACATAGATGTACACGAGATTTCTAGAGCCAACTGAGCGTGTTCAAGAAGGATCAAATTGTGGCTTTCCGGGTGGCGGGATCATCCTTTTTGAACACTGCCATACAGTTTAGCATGCTGCATCAGTTTTGCAACGATGCTGGTCACAGTGATTGCGTGAACATTCTCATACCCGTAGATGCTGTTCTGGCAATCAGCACAGTAGTGTCTGTCAAGAACGTCATTTTGTAAGGGCAGTAGTGGCAGATCATACAGCAACCATAACACAGATTAGAGGTGATTTTAGAAAGCATACTGGAGATGAAACAGCAATCTTGATAAAATTGTTACAATAGATAGATACAATAGTTTGAGCACTTCACATCTGTGCGGCCTGCTGTGTCAACACCTACCATCATGGTGGTGTCCACCTGAAGATGGTCTGCAATAGACCAAAATCGGTTATGAACTAGAAATGACAACTTTTATGACTCGACTGTTTTTAATTATAACAGATTAGAGCATCTGTGAGCCCAGAAGTGTAAAACAAAACTGTTGCCAATCGGTTACCAGCAGTGGGAGTACGGAGACACACACACACACACACACACACACACACACACACACACACACACACACACACACACACACACACACCCAAACCCAACCGCCATCTCTGGCTGTTGCGGACAGACTGCAGCACACAGCATGGCCCAGGCGAGAGCAGCCAGTGGTGGGGATGAGAAAGCGGCATGAACATGGGAGCAGGTAGGGAGGAAAGAGATGCCGGTGGGGAAAGGAAGGGGAGAGGGTGGGGGCAGGAACTAGCGAAGGTTTAGGCCTGGGAGGTTGTGGGAGCGTAGGATATATTGTGGGGAGAGTTCCCATCTGCACAATTTGGACAAGTTGATGTTTGTGGGGAGGATCCATATGGGACAGGCTGTGTAGCAGTCATTGAAGTGAGCTACGTCATGCAGAGCAACATGATGGTCCAGCTGTCTCCTGTCATATGGTTAACTGTTGGATGCTGCTGAATGAATACCCTTATATAATGTGAATTTTCAGTTATCTGATACCAGCGCCATACATCCAGCCAGGGAATGGTCAGACTTGTCATGCCGAAACATGTATTGATTTTTTAGCACTGTTGGTTAACATTGAAGGAAGTCTGTCTGCAGAATGTTAGCAGCTGACATGACCTGAAAGTCACCTTTAAAAAAAAAAAAAAAAAAAAAAAAAAAAAAAAAAAAAAAAAAAAAAAAAAAAAAAAAAAAAAGAGGCTGTTTTTTTCCTGGAAATGTCAAGACGCGGGCTGTTGTTATGGTGAGCGTTGTGTACATGGTCGGGAGGTGCGGCCGTCTTTATCGCGGCGTTCACTAAAGAGGAATATCGTTGCACAGTTTTGGTGGCATGCACTTCCTTTTCATTTCTGGTACGTATTTCGAAAGATACCGTCCTGAAGCTGGTGAGAGATATTCTGTACATCTACATCTATACTCTGCAAGCCACTTTACGGTGAACATTCAATCTCCCCTGACAGGTGATGGCAAACCCTGTAAATGTTTTGCTGTTTGCCTAGAGATATACCACAGACCCCAAATGAAGCAATCAACAGAAAACATACGTGAAGACTATGTGATGTGCGACATGGTAGTTAAACTTCTAGATGAGCATGTAAATAGTGCAGACATGTGGCTAGAAATGACTAAAACACTCGATATTGTAGACTGTGAATCTACAGACGACGAAGAAAGGGAAGAAAGTTGCACACATGAAGACTCTTCGAGTGATAGTGCCATGTACCATCTCGATTTAGGTGAAATACAGAACTAATAATTTCTGAAAACAAACATCCAGCTACATTAATCAATAAAAACACTTCTGATTTGACTAATAGCTTTATGGTTTTCTATAGTATGTGATGGGTGGTTCAGATACTATTTTATTTTCTGTGCAGTTATTGCGTTTTGTCATCTATATGAGAGTACTCTATTGGTCGATCTAAAGTAGGCCTACCTATGGTTTCATCTCCAGTCGACCATCCAGAAGAAAGAAGTTAACGGAAGACAAGCTAAATAAACTGTGCATTAAAAAAAGTGTGTTTATGTATTATTTCACTCAAAACACATCTTCAGAATTTGATGAAATACAAGAATTAAGGAAATGGGGTACCATAGAGTGATATTACTTCAACTCTGCAGTGTAACTTGGACCCAAAACAAAACAAAACAAAACACAAATGTTTTAAATCAGTCCAGGATCTGTTGTAATGCCTTTTGCGCCTTCTCATAGCTAACGTCATATTGTTGTGTAGTCAAACCAAAGATTGTCACCATCGGAAAACTTCCACTTACACCATTTACGACACTTCAGTTGCATGGAAAATAAGCTGAAATTTACATTTTGTGTACATTCCCTAACACAATAACAATTGCAGTAATTGCTAATGAACGGCTAGTAAAATTTATATACTTCGTGAATAGTGTGCTGACAACCTAAAACTGGGGTAGGGCCAACTTGGACCCGGCCCAGAAGTGGCTTATGGTAGCCACTAGCGCTATATTTCAATTGCACACTTCCACATTTCACTACAAAGTAATGTATGACAGTAAGTTATTACAATTTCATTCATGAAATCATTTGTACACTGTTCATGTTAATTTATTTGCAGGTATGCAGCCAAAAAATGACCAGAAATTACAAACAATCCCCTGGGAGAAAAATGTATACGAATTTTACAACTAATAAGTTTCAAAAATGCTTAAATGCTATAAGATCTAGAGAAATGTCTTAAAGAGTAGCCTCAAAAATAATTAGGTCTACAATAAACAGGGGACTGAAAATGTACTAGTGGCGTGATAATTTTTAAAAAAAGGTCGATTTTCAGTGGTAACATAACGTAACTTTATTGTGCTCTACAATTTATTACTACTAATATTTACAGCAATGTAAATAAATGCTAATATGTTTCTTTCAACCAAACACAGTTTATTATATATGTTTAGAATATATTCAATTTTAATGTCAAAGTAAATGAACATTCTTCAAACCAGAATATTTGTAAATGTTTTTATTTCCAGAGCCCACTTCCTACTGGCACCCAATGCAGCTTTATACTGCTTTTTACTTGGAAAATAATACTGGGGTCCAACTTACACAAACCCAGGGGGTACGCGAACCCAATTTTCAATAATTTATTACACACATATAAAAGTTAAAATTTGTTCTGAAACAGACCTAATGTATTAGAAAAACATAAAAAATATAAAATAATTTAGTATATCACGAAAATTACTGTTTTTAGACTATCATTTGGTACTAAATGCACAAAAATGTTCACTTTTTGGACCCCAGTTTACAGTAAATTGGCAGGGTTCATTGTACAGCGTATTTTAAAAATTTTGTTTCGTGTGGGCTCAATACACAATCCCAAATCACATATTTTACACATGTAACTAGTATCCTTCATAATATTTTTTTGCTTGGTGCAAACAATGCATCTGCGTTGTTGTTTTCGCCCTCTTTTAGGATCACAGTTCGAACTAGGAAAATGACATTGCGTTAACCGAAGGGGTGACGCACTTACCGATGGTTTGCTAATGGCAGGTTTACTCTTCTCTTTGCAATTACTTTTCCAACATTTCTCTCACGAGGCAAAGATGGAATTGAGCCATTGAAAGATCTTTTGCAGTTTTAAGTTTGTATATGATGTACGCATCTAAGACAAAGATGTTCAAAATATGAAAAAAATACCTTCTTGTACCATTTAATAGTTTTTCGAATAGATTCTATTGAACTCAGTATCATCATATCCGCTCTGTCCATGGCTCCTATTGACTCATTGTAGTCAAGAACACACTTCGGCTTCTGGACTTTCTTTCCGGTTGTGTTGTCAGTTTTCTTGCTATCAAATAGCTCCGCTGTGTTGCAGGTTGTTAGCATTCACATATCTCTCTTACCACACCATTTCACTGCCAATAAAACAGATGACTTACACTGCACCTCTCCTTTTTCCAAGTGTTCGTCCATTTTCGGCATCATGCCTGTTTTTGCGGACAGTGCCACAAGCATATGTCTTGCAATCACATAATACAAACATCCTAATTCCAAATCTACCTTTCTGGGAAGGAATGTATTGCCTGAAGGTTAATCGCCCTTTGAACAGCAGCAAACTTTCGTCTATACATAATTATTCATGTGGGGAAAACACACTTCCAAAGGTCTGACGTATTTTATCAACAACTGCTCTTACTTTGAAAAGTCGATCGCCACCAGTATCAGTTGTGTAGTCGGAAAAATGAAGTACACTGAGAATCAAACAAAACTGGTCTCTCGACATTACTTCTCCAAAAATAGGCGTTGTTAGCAACAAATCCAGTGACCAATACTCATGTAATGAGAACTTCTTTACGTGAGGCATAAGGAGGCACAAAGCGAGGAAACAATAAAATTCATCACATGTTATATCATCCCACATAGTCATGTGAGAAAGAACAGGATGTTTTTCCATAGAATAGTAGAAAAACTTATTGGTTTCTAGTGCAATACATTCCACGAACGACGGTGACATAAAGCACTGAAAACACTTCATGATTGAGCATTCTGCGTCTAAATCACAAGTAACTCCTACATTCAAGCCACTGAAAGGATGCACTACTGGATGGAATTCGTTTTGTGACCAATATGCTGCACATGGACGCTTTGCCGTATTCCTTTGAAGTTCACATTCACTATCACTTTCATCATCATCTGAAGACGATTCTGAAACAACACGCCTTGGTGTTTTGTGTGTAATACCTGTTGAGGTGATGTGGGTCTTCGTTCAGAGCATGTATCTTCATCTGACAGACTAAGATATGACAAATCCTCAGTATCACTTTTGGTAAATATGTCCAGCAACTCGGACAAGTGATGTTTCACCATTCTCAACAGTTGCACGTTGTTATCGTGTGTAACATGCAAAGTATCACACAGATCGTTAAATGCTCAGTTACTGTGTATATGTTATCCACAGGACAGGCAGCTAGCACAGAAAGCAGGAAGTGATGGAGACAACGCTACACCGTCTGTTTACGAAAGACTGCTATCGGCAGCCGTCATATGACGGGCTTCGTAGTGAGGGCATATTACCATTTGTCCATCATATGTCGGGCCCCTTAGAGGGGGCCCATTATAATCGGTCCGTCATATGACGGGCCCCGTGCTTAAAGGCTTAATTAGGGTATGATCGCATTCACTGGGCGAATCAGCTCCCACTGCTGTGGCAGGAGAGCAGTACGTAGCTAACGCCACCTTGTCCCTAGATGGTGTTGGTATAACGTAGCAAGAGAGGTCAGGGTTGTACAACAGGCAGTTATAAGCGCGGAAACCATGCGACAATAATGTCATACTTCATAAAAGTTTTTACAGACTTCCAGGTCATGTCAGCAGCTAACAGTCTGCATACAGACTTACTTCAATCTTAACTCACAGTGGTAAAAATAGCAATACATATTTCGACATGACAAGTCTGACCATTCCCTTGTAAGATGATGATTTGTTTGCAGTAGCATATCAGTAGGCTCTTACATTTGCTGAGTTAACTGCCCTGAAGAGGACTGCTGCACAGTGGTCGCAACATCAGCAATTCCTTTCCTAAGTGTTTAAAAAATGATGCAGCCTAATATTCAGAATTGTTATATTCAAAATGACATTGCCCATGGAAGCCTACGCACTTATATCAGTGACCTGTATGGACAGGAAGTTTATGTCAACATCTGCAAGTTGGAACAACTGTGGAAGACTAATATTGAAGCTGCTGAACAACCTCACCTCCTGGAAGAGATGCAGAGATCATGGCATAATTCCGAGATTCCTTTGGCTGCGACCACAATTTGGGCCAGAATAAGCAAGTAACATCTTCAAACAGGCCAGCCTCTCACTATTGAATGAAAGAATCCATCACCTCCACTCCAGCTTGGATTTTGGGTTGTTTGGTTGGGCCAGGGGGACTTAACTACAGAGGTTATCAGTCCCCCGGTGGAGTGGGGAAGGAGTGAGGATAGGAAAGGAGGGGAAGGGAAAGGAAATGCAGTCCAGGAAGAAAAGAACAGCTTGAAATTTAACAATTAGTCTCTGATTTGGAAAAATCTGTGGCTGACATCCAAGTCATCGCCAACTGACTGGGACAAAAATCAACAAAATGATGAACACATGAGCCATAGGGTCTAGTGAGACAGTGAAAAGCTGCCAACAGAAAAACTTATGTAGCTCGGGTAGGTGAATTGCAGTGCTCAGACAAAAATGGATATGTCCTGCACTGTGGTAAATCTGTCAATGCATTCTATCAGCAAGGTAGTTAAGGACCTGAACTTTTCTGTGGCACCCAATCGCATACCGACAGAGGATATCATACAAGCTGTTAAAGTGTCCATCCAATAAAGAATATCTCTCATGATGAAAGGGATGCCCTACATGAACTCTGTAATAACAAGGATATTGCTTTTCTACCCGCAGACAAGGGCAACGCAACAGTAATATTGGATCCCACGTCGTATGAAGCCAAAATTAGCAAGTTGCTTAAATACACCATTTACAAAGAACTGAAAAGTGACCCCCACCTCACAGCAGAGATAGATAGACAGACACAAGTTCTACTCAAAAGCTCTAGAATTGATGCTGATACAGCCGGAGGGGGGGGGGGGGCACACATCAAAAGTCCTAGTGCCTCCAAGAATATATCTGTAGCAGTGGACATATTTATGGAAGCCCACACAGTTGGCCGAGATCTGTGGACGACACGTTTGTTATATGGCTGCATGAAAAGCAGAACTGCACAGATTCCACCGGCAACTCAACAACTTGCACAAGAACATATGGGGTGGAGATGGAAACTAATGGAGCTATTCCTTTTCTGCAAGCAGAAGTGTACAGAATGTCTAACGGTACACTAGAACACAGAGTCTGCAGGAAACCGACACACACCAGTAGGCACCTGCATGCAGATTCTCACAGTCATCCAAATGGAAGAAGGCTGTATTATGTATGCTAACAGGATTAACGGTGCTGACAACTTTCAATAAGAACCGAGTTACCTGAAGACAACATTCTACATGAATGGATAAAACAACAGGGCCTTACAACAAGCTATGAGGTACAAAGAAGACAAGATAGACAATGATACAGAAGAAACTCTTCCTATAGCTCATCTACCTTATGTGAGAGGCATCAGCGAATGTATAGGCAACGTCCTAATCCGAGGAGGAATCAAACTGTTTTTCAAGAGTGGCCCGCAAGATCAGTGACCTGTTGAGGCCCACAAAGGATCCCATAAATTCCCTCCACATTGCAGGCATGTATGAAATCAATGTGAAAGTGGCGAATTTTATGTTGGTGAAACCGGTAGTCCCATCAACACTCACATTTTGGAACATGAATGTTACATACGACTGGGACAAGTCAACAAATCAGCTGTGGCAGGACACCAGAAGGAACACGGCGGTACTATTAACTTTCAAGAATTTCCCGAGCTTGACTGGAAACCATGGATGCAACAATGCAAAATAAGAGAAGCCATTGAAATAATTAAATGACATAACAACATGAATAGGGAGGATGGTTACACATTACCTTCGATGTGACTGCCAGCAATCCCTGCTCAGCGGACTGAGCATGTGCGCCAGCCAACGGCACCCCTTCACCCAAGTTCTAAAGTATAAACAGCAGCCACAGTAGAACTGATGTACGGCCTGAACGTTTGCAACAGGAAACATCATCCCCTGGGCGCTAGTTGCAGATACAAGATTTTGCATATCAGGGTAGCAAACTTAAGCGCCTACTGATATGCTAGTGCAAACCAATCACCATCTTAAATGTTTGATGTCGGTATCAGATAACCAAAAACTCACAGTATATAAGGGTTATTACATTATTGTTACTTAAAAGATCATGATATGTTTACTATCACACATCATCTCTCTCTCTCTCTCTCTCTCTCTCTCTCTCTCTCTCTCTCTCTCTCTCTGCATACATTAGAGGCTTTTGTCTGTTATGCCACTTGGCATTTATGGTCTTTGTCTTCCTATAGATCTTCTGCCCACTGGGTAACAATCATTAATTTTGGTATACTGTAGTCTTCTATTCTTGTGACATACTCCTTACAGTTGGTTCTCTCTCTCTTTATAATTCTTGATGTTTTATTATTTTGCTAGGAATTAGCTGCTGTCCCCCGAAAGTCGTCAGTTCTCTTTGATATACTACTAGATTAAGTAACTTAGCTGTTGTGGTTAAAATTTGAACAGCCATTTGCAGTGTATTTTGCCATTAGTTATTACAATTGTACAAGGAGCTAACTGTAATGTCACAGAATAATTTGTTGATATTGTAAGTATAAAAACATAATTTGCCTCAGCAAGTCATCAATTAATATGCAATATTAAAAAGAATGAGACAATGCACCCTTGTGAAAGATTCAAATTGTCATGGACTGATGACCTAGCTCTTTAGTCCCCTCAAAACAACAACAAATTGCCGTGATCTTAGATTTTTGTTCCTTGGTACATGCTTTCTTCTACCTTAAATATGTACAGAAATATTCCTATTTGTTCATTATTACCCATTGCTTTTATTTGCCTACTTTTATTGGAAATCGTCTCTATAGAACTCTGTTTCTCGATTATTTGGTTAATAATGAACTTATCTGCACATAAGCAACCTTTCCTAATATACATTTGCTCTTTTAGCAGAATATTTTCAATAATTACTGCTACTCTCTTATTAGAATGTACTTCATAAACGGTCCTTAAAGCTTTCGCAAATGCTCCGATCTAGTGTAGCTAATTTATGTGCTTCCATTACCACACTAACACATGCGTCCTTTTCCATATGGGAGTAGTTCAACGAAACTATTAGTCAGTATCAAGGGAATAATGAACTGCTATGCATAGAAATTGCTGAATTCTACAAATACTTATCTGAGGCACATTTGACCACAAACTGTGATCTTCGAAACTGGTGGGAAACCAGAAAATTCTTGTACCCAAAGCTGTAGCCCTTGGTTATCAAAATAATATTCACTGTGCCATGTCAGTATCCTACGAGTGAATATTTTCAAAAGCAGAACAGATATACCCCAATAACAGAGACTAAATTTGAATAAAATGAGTCACATTTTATTTATAAATCACAATAATGATTACTTTTTCCTGCTTGCCCACATATATATGGTGAAACTAGTTGTATATGTGACTATAGATATACCATTACATTTTGACCCATCATAGGTTAGTAACATTAAAGTTTGTGTTGGGCCTTTACAGAGCTTAAAATTTGATTGCAAATAATGCCTTAACTGAATGAAACTTTCACTCTGCAGCGGAGTGTGCACCGATATGAAACTTCCTGGCAGATTTAAATTGTGTGCCGGAACCGGGACTCCTTTCTTCCAGGAGTGCTAGTCTTGTATGGTTCGCAGGAGAGCTTCTGTGAAGTTTAGAAAGTAGGAGGCGAGGTGTTGGCGGAAGTAAAGTTGTGAAGCGGCATCGTGAGTCGTGTCGGGATAGCACAGTCGGTAGAGCGCTTGCGCGCGAAAGGCAAAGGTCCCAGGTTCGAGTCCCGGTTCCGGCACACAATATTAATCTGCCAGGAAGTTCCAATACCTTAACTGTTCAGTTGAGACAAATATTGATTGTGGAGTAGAAAATTCTTTAAAAATGTCCTCTTTTTTGTTCTCCCCCCCCCCCCTTCTTCATCCCATATCTTGTACTTTTTCAGGGACATTTGCAAAAATAACGGTAATTTGACACTATCTGTGAGTTTGCAACACATTCCAACTTTTTATGTTGTAACACTCAATCAATTGGTACCCAATTTTGAAGTCAAGTGTTTGTCACCTGCAACGTGAACCACCACCTGCCAGCATAACAGAATGCAGCTACAGGTCACAACATGCCTTATTCTGTTGTGTGCTGTATTGAAAAAAAATGTTCAAATAAAATTTGTTCAAAATTTAATACAAGTAACTTTTTTTATATTTCTCACCTTCCCCTTGATATTTTGAAACATAAGATTAAAGATACAATTGAGTGGCTTGGGGTAACACAATAGTAAACGCCACTGCTGTGTATTTTGCAATAGACATCTACTGACATCACCTGTGTATTTATTTCAATGCACGAACATAATGGGAAGTGCAGAACATACCTTGATATTCCTGAAGAACATGAATTCTGAGGTTATATAAAAATGGCTACTTTTTATGGCTAAGTGATGAGCGTGAACACATTTTTTCCATGTATATTGTTAATGTATGTTGTTAATACTGAACGCAAGTGTAATTCATCAGTTGGAATTGCAGCAAATGTCGAGCAGAGGCAAGGCAGAGAAAACAAGCAGAAGCAGACATTAATCTTCACATTGTGACTTTCAATTTGCAGCAGACACTTGCAGTTCTTAAGTGTGGGACAGCTTTTAACGAAAGGAAAATGTGGTTCTATAACCTCAATGTTTACGATTTCCGCATGAACAAAGGGCACTGCTTCTTGTGGAATAAGACTACTGCTGCCTATGGATCAGAGGTAATTTTATGCTGCCTTTTATGTAACTATGATGAGAATGACATAAAAGCAGAGACTCTCATTCCAATATCTGATAACTGATGTGGCAAAAACAAGAACTTGAACATGGTTCTATTTTGGAAGTATCTAATATGAACTGGAAGATTTCATCTGATTGAACACCACTTCCCCTGAGTACAGGCCAGATCAGTGGTTTGATATCATCCATAAGTGAAGAGAGAGCATTTCTTTCAAATAGGGCACTAGAAAGAAACACTTGTCGTCTGAAAGAAGGCAGTTGGTGGTCTTGATGTTGACCTTAGGAATGTATGTAGGTGCAAGGCGATGTCAGAATATCATCTTTATTCACCCGCAAGACATGTTTCAGAAAACATGGAAGGCAAAGCGCAATTCCTATCCTTTGACTTAACTACTGCAGGCTAAGCTTATTGAAAAGAAGAAAGTTGATGACCTCCTGTCCATCAGATTTTTTACTGACACTGAAGCCAACAGTTTTGGGTGAAAAACATATCAGTGAAGAATGATTTTTTAGTTTGAGTAAAGTACTGAAAAGTTGATGTAAACATCCATGTGTAATGTACTATCTATTGTTAATGATATAATGTATATAGTTGGTGAAACTTAATCTCTTTTGTTTAGTCAGTTACCAGTTTCTTTATGCCTGTATAGAAGATAGGTACTAGAAGCACCACAAAATAAAAGGAATGCTTGGAAAAAGAATATATATGTCGATCAGTTGGAACTTTATATCTGCTGTATGGCTCCACCATCATATTATTATGCAGTAAATCATTTACTGGAAGTTCAAGAATGGTTCGAGGTTGGTATTTCATCTATTTCCCACCTTTGCAAATATGTGAGACAAAAAGTAAAAATATTAAATTAAATTAAATATATAAATATATTATTTGAATATACAGTAAAACCACGTTTTTATGTTCCCGGTTCTTACGTTTTCCTGCCATATACACCATTTTTTGTTGGCCCCGTCAAATTTCCTATGTTCACAATGTTAATTGGCCCCCGTTTTTGCATTAAGATATTTACACTTTTCCCGCGTTTTACGCTTTTTGAAAGCATGTTTGTGAAGAAAAAATGACGTAATCTATGTAAATTGACGCTGCCATGACTTTTGCCTTAAAGTATAGCGCTTAAAATTTATTCGCAGTCAAGTTTCTTGACACTGCATTTATTCAAATGTATATTTCGCATTTTGTTGTTGGCAGTAAGCGTCTAATTGACTTACGATGCCCCGATTTGTGGCGGTGTAGTTCCTCTTTCTGCCAGCTTCTTTGCCAGAGCGGCTGGCCTGTACTCAATCAGAACCAGTTGCTTTCTTGACATGAGAGTAAAGAGTTGCATTGTTTTTGTGATATGTATTTCTGATTAATAAAGAATGTTATCTGTTAAAGTTGGGTATCATAATACCCTCAAAGCAATAATAGTGCTTGATGCCGATCCTATGCAAACATCACAAAAATACTTATGCATATATTTGCACTCGAGAACGCGAATAAATTCTGTAATATCGTCATGTGAAACATCACAAAATACACAAAGAATGGAACTTTAGAAATTTTACTACATAAATAACTAATGCCGGTAAAAGGCAGTAATTTTGAAGATGTGTTACATAGCCTGGTAGCGGCGTCCAAACGATATCTATCGAAGCGGTTCAGGTAATTTTGAAGATGTTTTACACAGCCCAGCAGCGGTGTCCTCTATTATAATGAATGAAATTATGTCAAAAATTTCTACTTCCCATAAAATTACCAGTTCTGCCTGGCGTTTAAAATAGTACAATCTTGGATAACCTTTATTATATAATAAACATCCTGGCGAGTATTTAGATGCCTATTATGTAGTATATCACAAATAAACTACAAAAATGCAAGGCTGATCCAGTAAGCATATTTTACCATTTAAATATTATTTCCTGCATTTTACACCACTTCACTGAAGTCCCTTGAAAAGTGTAAAAATGAGGTTCTACTGTACATTGAATTTTGTAACATTATTACATTGTGTTGATATATGTCATATAATTAATATTTTTAGTATTTTTTGTCTGAAATATTTGCAAAAATCATACAACTACAAGAAATCTGAAAGTGGTCTGTTTAACTTTCAATTCTCTAAAACTACTATGGACTTTAATATAAAGTCATTACTCCTATTTATGTTCTTTCAAAATAATACCAAATCAGATAAAAGATAAAGTGCCTTCCTTTTACTTATTTTCAGGAGTGAATGGAGTCATATAAAAAGCTAGTTCATTACAGTGAGTGACCAATGCTACTTCAATCTCTGAAGGGAACAGATTTGCCCATCTCTAGTTCAGGGATCTTTCCATGACTGCTTCTGCAGTTAACTGTTGCCATATTAATGCTTTTCTTTCTCCATCCTGTTGGGCCAAATGGTGACTTGTCTGGACTTGTCAGGAGGGCTCTATTCAGGCCTGTTGAGGAATATCTGGACATTAAAAACCCACATGTGCATGCCATATATATTTTGCCATCCTAGTAGTCACTTCCTGTGTTTTTTGATCTTTAAAGGGACTCCACATTTCTCCATTTGATAGTGTAGGTTCAGAAATTTGCATCCACGACCTTGCACATGAGCCAACAGTCTTCACTTCCTTGCATCCACGACCTTGCACATGAGCCAACAGTCTTCACTTCCTTCAGCTCTGAACCAAACTGAAAGGAGTCATTGGTGCTGACGTGAGCTACAGCTCACAGGCTGTAGCCTGTACACTCAATAGGTGCAAGCAAGGCTGCCTCTCCATCCTAGCCGAGACCCCAACACACACATCCTTAATGGACTCTGAGATGCCCAGCATTGGAGCTGATGGAAGTATGACAGCCTGTCCGGTAAAAGGATGAGGCCAGATGGCCAGCCTTCATACTGACCATCTCAAGCTATGAGAACGTGTTACAGTATGCCACTCACTGTACTGTAAGGACAGGTTCACCACATTGGGCACATGGGAAGGTGACTAAGCTGAAGTCCATAGGCAAAATAAGGGACACACAAGATGTCCTCTGTGGTAAGCTGGATTCTGTGCCACTACTACACCCCAAGGCAGCAACTTGAACACAGCTTACCATAATTAACAATACCTTCAGCTGTTTACAAACTGAAACCAATCCCACACACATGTTGCCTATTCCTCCTACCACTACTAATTTAAGGCAACTGCAGATAATTTGAAAGAGTCAATTAGAAACTATATTACGACATTTCCCCGATATACTAGCCATTATTCAAGACTGAAAAAACCGAACAGGTGGTTCCTCTCACTGCATTTAACTACAAAGATGATGTATGATCTATATGTTGAAGAATGCAACAGGGGTAATCTAGGATATGTGACAGAATGACAGTATAGAATTACTTCTTCTTTTATTATGAATTCAATCCGAGTTTTCATAAACCACACTCAGATACATGTAATATGTGTGGTTACTTTCATGAAACTCTAAAAGCACCGTGAAATGAAAGTGAAAAAAAAAAAAAAAAAAAAAAAAAAAAAAAAAAAAAAAAAAAAAAAAAAAAAAGGATTTTAAAAAACACAGGAATTGCATCATAGATAAGCAGAAAGTGCCGTAAAATCAAAGAAATCTGATGAAGCAATTACTAAAGCCAAAGATGATGAAATAGTGGCTACTGCATAATCTTCAGAAAGCAATGCCCTGTTCTGTCCTTAATAAGGTCTACCACATCTGCCAGCTGTGGACATAAAACTTCTGCATCCATAATTTAGCAACTATGTTCTTATGGAATGAATCAATCGCCTTCCGTGGCTCACCGAAGTCACTTCCTCTTTGAATATGTTTCTGGAATGTCATCCAAATGCTAAACCTCTCATAGCATATAGCGAGTGCCGTGGAGGGCAGAACAAGAACATATCAAAATTTTAGATGTATGTCATAAAGGAAGGAATTCTAGAAATGATTGAGCACGAATTTCTTGAGCCAGACCATAATTACATGGACTGCAAGAGGGAATTTGGTGTAATTGAAAAATGCAAACTGAAAACTGAAGATGTTTTTGTACCTGATGATTGGGCAAACACAATTTTTAATGCTACTGAAAGCTTCACCATGGTCAAAATGCCGCTGAATGATTTTATTTCTACTGACACAATGTACGCCATTGTTGATATCAAACCATTATATGTTAGGATTCATCAGGACACCCACTTAAGTGGTTATCTATTTGCTGCCTGCACTTCCAGAAATGAAGACCATTAGTTACGTTAACGACGCTAACATTCAATAACAATGATTAATTTCTTCAGATAGAGCTCCAGAAAACACTAAACAGAAGGCTACCATTAAATAAGATAGGCTTTATCAATAACTCTTTAAAATAAAGGAAGCAAAGTGGAAAAATCTTCAGGAACTGTTACGTCTCATTCCTCCCATATACCATGAATTTTACAAATCCCTGAAACAAGATGGAGAAGCAAAAAAAGTTTACTGCAGCTAGTAAGAGGTAGGGTATCTGGATCTAGGCCAGAAAAGAAACAGTCACTGATGAACTCTAAGCATCGTGCAGTAGTACACTTGAAATGGGCAGCAAGTAGTGTCTTCTACAGCTTGACAGAGTGCAAACACTATCAGCAAGTTCATCCCCCAACACATGAGGTTCAAGTACAGCAGTGAAAAATTAACATCTACTTTCTCTCATTTCTTGCACCTGTACCATTTTTATTTACTATTAAGATGCATTAATGTTAGTGTTAATAAGTAATTATTATAGATTTATTCAATAACAGTTTACTTGTGAGGTCTTTCTTACAAACTGTATTTGTGTAACAAATAAATATAATAACTGACAATTTTCATAGTGTTGTGATTTTTTAATCTCACAGGAAACATGACTTACGTTTTTCCAGTATATACATAAATGTCACTTTTAACACTTTTTTTCTGGGCCCTTCAGTTATTGTCATTAATCACTAATCCACATCACTGACAACATGACAGTCTTCCTATTTTGATGTCACTGATGAGCAGCTATCTCAACCAGAGTTCATGTGACATCAAACTTTCCAAATGATACAAACTATTAATATCCAAAAGTTACAGTTCTACATTGTCTTATGTCAGTACCGATGAGAACTGTAACTGGACTGATAAGAATAGACTGTTGCGAAATGAAGACATTATGAAGGGTTAAGTGCTCACAGGTGCACAGAAAGAAATATTTTCTACTAACTTTCTTTCCTTACTATAGAAATAATGTCCCATACTTGAGCACAACTGAAACGGTAGGAGGGAAAGAAAGAAGCTACTTACCAGCTCACGTAGACCAAACAAAACCTTAAAATCTATTCCCTTTTAAATACAACAATGTAATAATGACAGTTTGCTACTCACCACGAAGACGTATGACCAGCAGCGACAGGCACATAAAGACACATACATACAATACTTAAGCTATCAGCCAAAAAATAAAGTGCATTCACACAGACACACTTCATAGTCATACAACCATCATATCCGGCTGCCGCAATCCTTTTACATTTAATCTTTGATGTGCCTACGTATCAGTGAGAGGAAGTAAATTGGCAAATTGACAAAGGACTAATTGCCATATACTTCACAAACACAAAAATCTACTGAGGCTTCTGCCACACGACTTGCCAATAGCCCACTTATACACATAGCATGGCTGTGCAACTGATGACCAGCATGTTGGATCTGACCCAAGGAAGAAATGTTGGAAAAGGGATTAAGCTACTGCAGATGTCATAACCAAAGAAAAATATTCAAGATGCATAAATAAATGTAAACTTATGAAATGGGGTGAACACAAAAATAAATGTATGTCGAAAAATGCGAGTTTTGAGGAATCATTTGTATCGGTGTGTTATTCCACAAGGCCCACGAGTGTAAATCAGAATCTGAATCCAGACCCAGGGTTGCAAAGGTTTCCCCCACACTTGATGTATATAATGGAGACTTTATTAACTGGGCAGTCTCTGAAGTCATTTGTATAACCGAACATCTGGATAACTGAATGTGGGAACAAAAAAAGGCTTTTTTTATATTATTAGCTCTAGAAAGATAATGCATTATTACCCTTTAGGTATGTTGTTATTGTTTATTAAGGAATTAGATTCATATTTAAAATACTGCCATTTCAATCATGAAATACCTAGTAAATCACATAGGACAGTCATTGCAGTTTAATTTTGTCTTAAAACCTAATTATTTACTTGTTAACTGTCCAGATAAGCCAGACTCCACATAGCTGACATCCTGATAATGAAGTCTATACTGTAGTTACATCCTTATGTTAATGTCTATAAAGAGGAAAATTGACATGAGAATACTGTCAAATTACTAGCAGATAGAATGGTTGGCAATACTTACCCCTTCTGAGAAATAGTTCAAGTAGTGCCAAAATACACATTTCAAAGCAAAATCTTAACCTGCTACTTAGAAGTGGTAGTTCCTCCCAAAGAAAAGGAGGGTTAATATGATTAACGTAAAATGAATATACTCAAATGTATGAAAATAACCAAAACGTCCGTTTTCTGGAAAGCTTTCAATTAAATCTGTAACTGAGATAACTGACTGGGAACATTCTTGCTTTAATTTTTAATGAATTTCAATTCTGGGGAGGTTGAAACAAGCCTCCAATTGCAATACATAATTCACATTACTCACCGTAATTCACACTTTTAGACTTGTTTCTTACACTTTTGAATTCTAAACGAAAATTGAACAATAGCAATCAATACAGACAGTATTTTCTGCAGTCATTAGCAGTAATACTACTTTTAAGCATTTACGTATCTGTCTTGGTTCTAAAAAGGCCAATGTCAAAAATCTTAGTTTTACGGTATAAGCTTCTGAATATTCTCTGTAATTTTCTGAAAAATATTAACAGTATATTTGGGGGCTCACATCTTAAAATCCCAGTATCTCTCATCCCATGTGGCTTGGACATTGGCCGTTTTAACATTATGAAGACCACGTGAAACTACAGTCTACACCAATAAAACCAGTTTTGATAAATACTGACATTGGCCCTTTTAGAACCAAGCCACAGATATATTAGGAAGGCTTTGGAATGGTATTTGGCATCCTTTATGGGAAGAGGGAAACACTCAGAAATGTAAAATACGTTGTGCATGTCAATTTTATGTGATTATAAGAAAGCATGTAGTTCTTAAATGAATGTTTATATTTCTTCCTGTACAGTCTTCTTTACAGGTTTATGTCAGATCCAGGCACAATATAAAATTGTTTGTAGTCCAATTAACATCTTAATCACATGAAGGCACAGTGTTTTTAGATGAATATTATTTTGTTTCATCTATACAGTCTTCTTTGCAGGTAAAATCCCAGCAGAAGGATACAACATAAAATATTATTTTCAACACTGACAATATTTCAATCAAAATGTATAATAAACATGTGCATCTCACTAACGATTCTCTTGTTTGCCACTTCTTATATCTATCAAAGGTAAGGCACATTATCAAAGAGCTCCTTGTGTTAAGGAAATGCCACACAAATGGGCCTACAGCTGATAAGCCCCTCAGTATTCATATGTGAAGACCGAGGAAAACACGAGCATAGTGGTGAATGCAATGTGGTGATGGCTCTAGGCCACACTTAAAATATGTAAGAAAATACATAAAATACATTTACCACCATACTCATACAAAATACTTGTCCATATTACATCTCTCCCACATCAATGATATTATAAGTTAAGATTTAATTAATCAAAACATATCACATTCCTGCTAGAGATTCATTAGTAGTGTAGTTTCTTATAACAACCACCAGGTACAAGTGAAATTTTTTATTACTATACAGCACATGCATGTAATGATTTTTTTTTTTTACCTTAATACCTCGTAAGAAAAGGTAAGTGCTAAAACTTAAAGCTGCCACTACTGTGTAATTAAAGGCTTATAATGTAACGCAGTGAAGATTGTGCACGTGAGAGCTGTTATTATATATTCAATTAATTATTAATACAAAACACTTGTGTAATATACTCCATTCAAGGTAAGCTTCACATAAATTGTAAACTGCATTACACACAATAGATATCTATTTCACTTTTTTTTATATTCTCAGATATTTGTTTTATAAAATTATACAGACTGAGGAAATTTGCGTGATATTAAACACTTACTACTACTGTCTGTTTATCCATTTTTTTTTCCTTTTATCTTCTTACAAAAAGACCCTAAATGTGCTTTTGCATTTACAAGTTGTTGTTGTTGTTATTAGCATAGTACATACAAAATAAATTAAATACAAGAGTAATACACACATAAAAAACAGAAGGAAATAAACTATGACATTTTAAGGAAACTTAACAATTTTTTTTTTCAGTAGTTTACACACACTGCAGTTCTTGACTGGCTGACTAACTTACTTGGTACTAGTCATTCCTCAACAGTCTGAAATATGCTCGCTCACACACACACACACACACACACACACACACACACACACACACACACACACACACGTATGTACTTCACAAAGCTTGACGAAAATAGCAAACACACATTGTGCAGTCCAGTTATGTTACTTTTCCATTTTCTTTCATTTTTCTACACATATACACTGCTATACTGCTGAATGTCTCTTATTAGTCTGCAAACGAGGTATCATAATACACATTATATACCATATAAAAGCAGTGCATTTGCTAGTTGTATCAAAAATACTGGACAGCTTTTAATTATAACAAGTATAATACAACACAACTGCTACACAAATTTTATACTTTAACGTAATATCACATATTGTTCGCAACCATTCTAAAGGTTGAGAGAGCGGGGCTGTAGAGCTGACTGATTGAGGTACCTATGGGCCTGCTCTGTAAGTTCCAACTGATCTCTTGTACGACCACAAGCTACCATCTCCCATCGCACATCAAGCTGTAAGAAGAAAAAACTTTGTTAAGGTAACAGGATATGATCACTAACTCTAGAGCTTCATATGAACTAATACATTTGTACTCACACTAATATATGGAAAGATAACAAAGGATTACAACAATATTTTGTGTCCGATAGATCGCTATTCCCACTGTGCCAAGACTGCGACATGTAATGCAGCGTGGAATCTTAATCGGAGGTGGAAATGGGGGGGGGGGGGGGTTCCAAAGCATGTGCAAGGAGAACTTACTACAGTGTAATATCATTAGTACATTACTGGGTTTTCCTGCTTAGTATGGGCACTTTTTGGAAGTTCCAACCCCAATCGCCTTAAACGCATGTTAACATGACTCGTTAATATGTTTTCCCACCCCATTTGGTGCACTGAAATTTGGCAGCGTCAACAAAGTTTCAGTGTTGGCAACTGTGCTCATCACAAGCTATGTTAGAAATGGCATTGGTACTGTAGTTCGTATAGAATGCAAGCTATTGATAAATACCGATTAGCAAGGACAATGTAGTATTAGCAATTATGAATGACAAACCTCATTTAACTCAAGTTGCTGGTCTTCTTTTGTTTGCTATTTGTTTACACAACTTTACAGATACAACATCGATACCGGTAAGAAGATAGTGAGGCAGTTCACTTACAAAGTAAAGTGGAACATGGAAGGAAACAACTGTGGAAGACAATGTGTATGTGACGTCAAGTTTCCAAAACTAGAAAATTTTTCCCTGAAGTGGTTTAAACAAGCTTGTGCACTGAACATTCTGGCGGACGGTACTGTTGTTCGTGCCGAAGCCGTGCATTTAGCACAATGGTTGGGACACACTATGATTTCAAGGCATCCAAAGGTTGGATAGAAAGATTTAAGAGCTGTGTATAAATGTGTTCGAGGTGAGGATGTTTTAAAAACAGGCAAACATTCCTGTGCAAATATACATCGAATATGAAAGAATGGATAACGATGAGTAAATCTGAAGAATATTTGCATGCTTGGGATGCAAGGTTGGGAGTCAAAAACAAGAGGATCATTCTGTTTATTGACCAATGTGCAGCACATCCCAAAGATACATCATATCTTCATAATATAAAGAAGTGTTTCTTCCTGCCAACTGTTTAAGTCTCTGTCAACCACATGACCAAGGCATTATAAAATGCATGTAACACAAATATAGAAAAATTCTTGTAGATGGCACGCAGAATAAATTTGCCAGTAGATGCACAGACGGCTGTGCAAGCGTGGGGAGAGCAGTAGTGACCACTGAAGGGGAAGTGCCCAGCTCACTGGCTGGCAGGCGGAAGTAGACTGACGAAGCATCCCCTTCCGAACGAAGAAATGAATTCACCCGGCGCTTCGGACGAAAACTCATCTCTGCGCATCGTCCACCTCATCCTGTGCATACTCTACAGAAGAGGATGGCCTGTCATGACATTACAACAAGAAAGGTGAATATTTTAGATGCCATGAATTTTGTGAGAATTGCATGGGATTCTGTACAAGAAAACACCATATCAAACTTTCCATGTCAAACTGGCTTTAATCAGATAGCAGCACTTAAAAGGAAAATCAGTTCATTAAAAAAATGGAATTTCATGAATAATTAATTAGTGTTGAAAAGCAACGAATTTGCTTCTGAACAGTGGAAGCGAATTGTTGGTCAGATGAAAGTACCTCATGCCTTAATTTCAATGTGTATCTGGAGTGTGAAGAGGATGTTGCTGTCTGTGAATCACTGGTGACTGATGAAATGCTGCAAGAGCAGATGGATCAAAAACAAGAAAGCAATATGTGGGGAAACAGAATCATTGTCAGTTCCATCAATGTTCAAAGCCATTGAAGCCATGGACACAATTAAATGGTATGTGTTAAGTTTTGTAGTTGTGGCTGACGTATTGAACACATTAACAACGATAGACAATGCTGTATTACAATTAGGACAAGAGAAACGAGACAAGATAGACATGTTTTTCAAACGCCTGTAAAGGTTGCACTATGTAATGTTGTGCAGTGTGGTGTGGTTAGGTTAATGTACAGTACATATACCATATTCTTGGTTTTAATAATGACAACATATCAGGAGTGATCCAATAACGTCAAAAGATGAAATGAACAATGTGTGAAATCATCCTTGTGTTATGAATAATTCAAATGTTGCAGGTGGTGCTATCTCTATATAAACCATTTACTTACTTTATATATAATTTTGTGTTTTCACAAGTTATGTATTGGTATTGTGATCCACAGTAAAATTGAGTGTTAAGCCTACCCACAAGTATGTATTTGTGTACTAAAATTTGCCTCAAATTGAAATTAAATGTTGGTGATCCCTACAGCTTGGATGAACCTATGTCGTTATATTTTAATATTTTTATTTACTTTAAACTAATAAGTAATTCTTTAATTTCTGGGTGTGATACTCATAATGTATTCTAAAAAAAAATACACATTTTAATAACAATTTATTGATATAGCACATTGGGAAATGTGGCATTACGAGATTGTATATTATCTCAAATTTGCTACTTTTAATCGTATGTTTTGCAGAAATAAAACAAATCATGAACAAATTAGGTATATTTGGGTAGTACATTTTGCCCTCTTTCGACATCAAAATCTGTGGTACTCTCAAAAAGTATTAATGAGATTCCACTGTAGTGCTATCTGACGGAGTGTGTTCACACCCAGGCCATGAAAGGCTGTTAGGTGCCGTGTCAGCTGTGGTAGGGAGATGGGTGGGCTTGAAGAAAAGGGGGAAGAGACTTGAGTATGTCACAGAATGTAAGGCACCTGTTGGGCTGGAGATTGACCAGGGATGGGGAGAAGTAGTGGAAAGTGGGAACCTTTAAAGGCTGAGGCCTGGGAGAATACAGGAATGTAGGATATACTATAATGAGAGTTTCCATCTGTGCAATTCAGAAAACCTGGTGCTTTCAGAAAGGATCCAGATGGCACAGGCTGTGTAGCAGTCATTGAAATGAGCCATATCATGTAGGGCTACATGTTCAGGAAGTGGATGGTCCAGCTGTCTCCTAGCCACAGTTTATTGTGGGTCATTGATGCTGGAATGTGCCAACTCCAGCTCCCACAAAGGCCTTTCATTCCACTCATGCAGAATGGCATTTGATGGCCTATAATCAGAGCATAGTTTGCCAGATAGCACTATTATATTCCTCCGCCCATAACTTGCATCCTACCACCCTGCCACCTCCGTGTGCTTCCTCCATTCCCAGTACTGACTTGCTTCCCCAGAGCATTGCATTTTGCAGTCTCAACACAAGCTGGAGAGAGTGGCTGTGTGCATGGAGGGGGAGGGAGAGGTTGGAGGGGTTCTATGAACCCTAAGTATGTGCTTTTCATCATGATGTCAAAGTGGTGGTAGCAATCTATGATTTCCAAAATACTGTACTAGTTTAAAAAAGTTGCACTGAAAAACAACAAAGGAGAGGGATAAATACTATGACTCAAGCCAGGATAAAGTTTAACTTATCAGAAACTGATTTATTAATAAAATGAGGTTAGAGAATATTTTAAGGATAATAATTACATGTTATACACAACTTATACAGAAATTAGACAGTAGTTTATAAAGAGTTGGAGTCAATGAAGGGGGACAGTGCTTTAGACAAGAGAGAAAATGTTTTGGCTTACCCCTGACATAATTTAATCTGTACATTAAGCAAATTGTTAAGAAAACAAAGGAGAAATTGGGAAGGGAAATAAATATCTGTAAGGTTTTCTGGTGGCATATTACATCAGAGACAGTAAAGGACTAACACAAGTTGAATAGAACAGAATGTGTGTTAAAAGGAGAATAAAAAAAAAAAAAAGGTAAAGCAGTCAACAATCAGAAGATTGGTTTGAACACCACAGTGCTTTACTAGGCATGGTCCTGTTTGGAGGTGGTATGCTGTTGCCTTCCTCCGACCTTCGAACTGACTTACCCAGCCAGTTATAGGGGGACCTACAGTTTAACGTGGGTTCCGAACCACAGAAAAGGAGAATATAAAATGAAAAATTAACAGAGGGAAAAACAAGGGTAATGGAATCCAATCCAATCAGGCAAAGCTAAGGAAATCCGATTAGGAAACAAGACACTGAAAATATTAGAGGAGTGTGCTATTTGGGCAAATGGCTGAACTCGGGAAGATATAAAATGTATAATGAGAATTGCAAGAGAAACATTTTTAAGAAACTTTTTTTTTAACTGAATATAAATTTGTTAGAAAATCTTCCCTGAAATTGGTTTGCCTTATGTGTAGCCATGTTCAGAAGTGAAACATAAATGAAAAAGTTCGGACAAGAAGATATAAGATCCGATGATGTAGAAGAATGCTGAAGATTAAATCGAGTAACGAAAGAAAACTAGTGAACAGAACTGGGGAAAACTTGAATTCAAGAAAATTGGTCATTAGAATACATGCATAGTTATGAGAAATATTCAATTTACAGGAGTGTTTTGATACATTCTTGGGCTTAATGAGGTCTTAAGTACCAGTCTACAGCTGCAACCGCTTCTTGATGGGACAAAAGTCTTTGACCAGTGAGGAACATTGAGACTGGGTACAAGATGAATTGTAGAGGAAGCAAAATCTGGTGAATACAAGAAATGTCTGAGCACTTCCTAGTGCAAACCCCTAAATTTTCATATTGCCCTGGCAGCTATTAGCAGGTGTACTCCCTGATGAAAGATGATGATATTTTTTTTATTTTTTTTTTTTAAGCCAAATGTATCTGAAACAGTCTTTCAGTAGAGCAATTCCACATACCAATATATACTGATCATCCAAAAAGTATGACTTCCAATATGGTTACACCTTGGAAACTTTCATGGCCATGTTTAAACTTGACTGCCCATTTCTTCGTAATCGAAATTGAAGCACAAGAGTCGCTATACACATTTACAACAGTCTAATAAATTTTGACTGGTGAGAACCCTTCTGTTACAAAGAATTTTAACACAGCATGAAATTAGATTTTTTCTCTATTTCCAAAAACACACTTAATGCAATCAATCAAATGACTGCCTACAGCCTACAGATGGCTAAAATTGTTTTCAATTTTATGTGATGTCCAGTAACAATTATCTGGGGAAGATAGGGAAAAATTGTGCAAATGGTGCTGCCCTTGTGTGAGTGACGCCAAGAACTTTTCAGACCACACATATTGTATAGGGAGAAGTAGCTTTAAATAGATATAGGTTGAGATGGAATAATTACTTGCAGACGAAGAGGCTTGCATAGGATACAGCAATGTGGAGAACTGCATTTCTGTTTTGTGAATCGAAAATTACTGATTTCCTGGGAAATTTTTTACAAGGCTAAGCGCCTGTACACAAACCCGGAACTATCTGGGGACATATTTAAAAAATCCCGCATTTCCGGGACAGACCCGGAAAAACAGTCACCCATGATAGGATCGCCTCTTGTCTAAAGTACCTAAGTACCTATGGGGCAACAAAATATTAACTGCAAAAATCATATATGGTTACAAGAGGTTATTTTTTGGAATCTTGGACTGCATTACTAACACAGAAGTATATGCAAGAGAACCATTAATCAGAGGACATTTTACAAACTTGCTCTCCAGCAAATCATCTCTTTAACTCAGTGGAAAGCCTTGTAAACTGATAAGAGAGAATGTGGGGCTGGCGGGTAGCCCAAGTTCAAGTTACGAATAGTAGTTTGGCTGCTTTGGAATTACCAGTATGAAAGTACTGATAAATATAAAAAGAATTAATTGTAATTTAAAGTTCAAAGGCTTTATTATTATTATTATTATTATTATTATTATTATTATTATTATTATTACTATTTTTTTAATGAGACTGTGTTGTTCTGTTTCACATTATCACTTATTTTGTTAAAATATTGACGTTACACACAGGTAAAAAGTGCTCAAATTGTACCATGCACTGTGAAAATGGCAAACAGTTAACCAATTCTAATTGTAGTCATCTGAACTAGAAAGAATAACAAGGTAAAATAATGGCATAGCTTTGAACAGGGACGTAACAGCACTGTTTACTACTGAAAAAGAAAACATGTGGCTAGAAAAATGCCTGCAATACCAACAGCAGCAGTACTCACACAGAAACACTTACCACTTAAATAACCAACATGATTACTGTGCATAGATCAAATAGAGCAAATCGTGTAGGAAGGGGGGATGTTTAGTCCCCAAAAACTACAAATCATAGTAGATGGCACCAGAGCAAAATATTTCACTGCAACTACTTTTAAGTGCCAGATAAATGAAGGAGTAACAATAAAAATAGAAGTAGCAGCCTGTCTAATACTACTTCATATGTATATGAAGAAAACTATAATGTCTCACCTTCGGCAGCCCACGAATATTGGTGACTTCCCCGAAGTTTATCCTCTTCACAGCAGATTTGAACAATCCAAGAGGCTGAGGAAGGACAAGAAATCAAGTGCTACAGACCACCACAGTGAACTACCCTTCACAAATATAGTTGTTTCAAAAGTAATGTCATTCAGTACAGCATCTTTCACCTAAAAACTCCTTATCAAATACTTAAGCTGGTAACTATAAAGAGGACAGATTTTATAATGTCCAGATAATATAGAAATCATCACTGTCATCTCACTTCTGTTTTACAGTTAGAAACACATCAAATAATTTTTATGGTCATACCAACGCTTAAACAATAGTAAAATAATTGTTGCGATTTTGGGCTTTCCTGGCACATTATTTTGAAATGTTTCCTGGCAACACCACCATCCCTGCTTGAACCCAAGAACATTTCAGCCAGTACAAAAATTATGCCTGAATTTATTTTTTTATTTTTTGCAATTCTTGTGATTAAGGATATGAAAATTTTTCATAAACAATGGCAAGTAAACATAATGTGAAACCTGATATTATCAATGTAATTTGAAATCATCAGTTTTCACAAAACAAACTTTTACATTATCCCCTTTAAAAATGTCACAAATGAGGGAAGTACTTATTTCCCAAATGTACATCACATTTCCCCCTCCCTCGTTTCTGGGATCCAAAAATCCACCTGTAGCTTAGAATTGGCTGAAAAACAAATGCAACTTTTGAAAAATGGAGCTAGTTGTCTCCGCAAGTAAGTTTTGACAACTAATAGAAGCAGTGCTATGCTTGCTTTGCGACCACATATAAATTCTAGCACCAGAACTTCTGTGGTAGTAAAAATACAAATAATACTTTTTTGCAGAATTATGGCCATTTACGTTTAATGCATCATCCAGTGAAAGAAAGAGAATTCAGTATTGCTCGTCTTTGAATATAGCAGCCTTTCAAATATTTAGGCCAACATACAACTTTTACATAAATACCTACAAGCACAAGGCTTTGAGAATGTGTGTAAGTTGGTAGGTGTGAATATGTCATGATTTTCAAATTTGCGGTTAGGCCAGAATCTACCAGCATAGCTTTAAAATACACAGTTTTGCATCTCAGAAATATTCTAATGTGTTTCTACATATTTTGTGTAAACAATGAGAGGTGACAGGAGATGAAGTGAATTTATACAGTCGAAATTGAAGCGAATGTCTTGTTTCACCTTTCTGGCTATGCAAATTTGCAATTTTTAATTGTGCCATGTGATTATGGTGACAGTATAAACATATCTGCTTATAGCTAATTACAAAACATTAATAACTTGAAACATTAAACAATGGAAATTTCAGGAAGGATTCAATAATATTTTTGAGAAGGATAGGTTGCTTACTCACCACAGAGATCTCTGATGAGCCGCAAATAGGTACAAATAATTGACAACAACATTATAGCTTCATCAGAGAAACACACACACACACACACACACACACACACACACACACGACCGCCATCTCCAGTCGCTGTGGCCGATCTGCGGCCACAGTGGCCGGAGATGGCGGTCACGTCTGTGTGTGTGTGTGTGTGTGTGTGTGTGTGTGTGTGTGCGCAGAATTGTTTACAATCGTACACATCAGCTGCCTAACACACACACACACACACACACACACACACACACACACACACACACACACACACACACACCAATCACCACATATGCCAACACCTACATATAAAGCAGAAACTGGTGACACCTAAAAAGTATTTTTACCAAAATAATCTTGCTAAAACGTCTCTGCTAAACTCCCAATTTGAACTTAAATACTTAGCTGTATCTTAATTCATTAGAATGTATCTAATGTTAAAATTAAGCAACTTTGTTTGGATTGTTAAGTGTAACCTACATACGACGGTCATTTGAAAAAATAGTAGTAGTTACATGTTTGGAGAAAACCATTTTTATTTTCGACATACTAAAAGAAGAGTCTTTTACACTTCGTCCAACATTGTTCTTATTTGTTGATCCCTTCTGAACAATAGGAATTGTCCAAGCCTGCAAATTAGCTATTAGTTTCTGCAATCACCTCCTTGTTTGAATGAAAACTTCGTCACACCAGCCATTTCTTCAAATTGGGGAACAAATAGTAGTCCGAGGGAGCCAAGTCTGGTGAATAGGTGGGGGGGGGGGGGGATGTGAAATAAGATGGAATCCTATTTCTAATAATTTTGCGACCACAACTGCTGAGGTGTGTGCTGGTGTACTGTCGTGATGGAAAAGGACTTTTTGTGGACCATTCGTTGGCGTTTTTCTTGCAGCTTGGTTTTCAAATGGTCCAATAGTGATGAATAATATTCACATGTAATAGTTTTACTCTGGTCCAGATAATCAATGAGGATTAAACATTGCGAATCCCAAAATATTGTCGCCATAACCTTTCCGGCCAAAGAATCGGTCCTCCCACCCCCCCTTTTTTGTGCAGATTCTCCCTTGGTAACACATTACTTAGATTGTTCTTTGGTCTCAGGAGTATAGTAATGTATCCATGTTTCATCAACAATAAAAATTCCTGCAGATTCCTCCTGAATAGCTGCAAACCTTCCTTGCAACACTTCACACGATTCCATTTTTGGTCAAGCGTGAGCAATCGCAACACCAATCTTGCTGATAGCTTTCTCATGTCCAAATGTTTATGTAAAATTTTATATACCCATTCAATTGAGATGCCCACTCAACTGGCAATCTCTTGCACCTTAACTTTTCTGCCATCCATCATCATATCATGGATTTTAACAATGATTTATGGAGTCATAACCTCCACAGGACAGCCAGAACGTTCAGTGTCACTTGTGCCATATGACCACTTCGAAAATTTTGAAACCACTTATAAACTGTTCTAATCAAAGGTGGAGCATCACCATAATGTTTATCAAGCTTCTCTTTAGTCTCCTGAGGCGTTTTGCCTTTCATAAAGTAATGTTTAATCACCACACAAAATTATTTTTCGTCCATTCTTTGACAATCACTCAACTTCCTTAATTCACACAAACTTGAAACACAAAGAAATAGACCAAAGTGGTTGAAACTTGTGTGTGTTCTTTCCAAAGATGCTACTAACTACACATTACCTCGATATGTGCCAGTGGTGCCATCTCTCTGACTTTGAATGGACTTTTCAATCGCCCCTCGTATTTGTTTTCGTCTTTTAAATCATGTACTATTTTTTGGGTAAGGATTAGATTTGAGTACAGCTTAGAATCAAGTAAATATGGTAGTTTATTATTATTAGTTGTTGGTAACTGTAGTTACCAAATGCTAAACAATTGATTTTGACTTTGTTGTCTCTCATCTACATCTACATACATACTCCGCAATTCACCGTAAGGTGCGTGGCGGAGGGTACACTGTACCACTACTAGGCATTTCCTTTCCTATTCCACTCCCAAATTGAACGAGGAAAAAAAGAATGCCTATATGCCTCCGTACGAGCCCTAATTTCTCTTATCTTGTCTTTGTGATCGTTACGCGAAATGTAAGTAGGCGGCAGCAAGATCGTACTACACTCAGCTTCAAATTCCGGCCCTCTAAATTTACTTAACAGAAATTCATGAAAAGAACGTCGTCTTTCTTCCAGCGATCCCCAATTGAGTTGCCGGATCATTTCCGTGACACTCGCGCATTGGTCGAACCTACCGGTAACAAATCTAGCTGCTCGCCTCTGAACCGCCTCTATGTCTTCCTTCAAACCGATCTGCTGCGGGTCCCAAACACTTGAGCAATACTCAAGACGTGGTCGTACAAGCGTTTTATACGCGGTCTCCTTTACAGGTGAAGTACATCTTCCCAAAATTCTCCCAATAAACCGAAGTTGGCTGTCTGCCTTACTCACAACTGTCCTTACATGCTCGTTCCATTTCATATCGCTCTGCAATGTTACGCCTAGATATTTGAACAACGCGACCGCATCAAGAAGCTCACTACTGATGCTGTATTTGAACATTATAGGATTGTTTTTTCTACTCATGCGCATCACCTTACATTTTTCTTCATTGAAGGCTAGCTGCCATTCTTCGCACCAACTAGAAATTTTGTCTAAGTCAACCTGTATGCTATTACAGTCAGTTACAGACGACACCTCCCATACACCACAGCATCATCAGCAAACAGCCGCAAATTACAACTTACTCTGTCCATCAGATCATTTATATAGATAGATAATAATAGCGGTCCTACCACACTCCCCTGGGGCACGCCTGACGATACACTCATCTCTGATGAACACTCGCCGTCGAGAACAACGTACTGCGTTCTATTACTTAGGAAGTCTTCCAGCCAGTCACAAATCTGTGAACCTATTCCATAAGCTCATATCTTCGTTAGCAGTCTGCAGTGTGGCACCGTGTTGAACGCCTTTTTGAAGTCGAGAAAAACACAATCTGCCTGTTGCCCTTCGTCCATGGCTCGCAAGATGTCATGTGAGAAAAGGGCAAGCTGAGTTTCACATGAACGATGTTTCCTAAATCCGTGCCAATTCATGGAAAGAAGCTTTTCCGTTTCAAGGAAATTTACTATATTCGAACTGAGAATATGCTCCAAAATTCTACATGAAACCGATGTCAACGATATTGGCCTGTAATTGTATGGGTCAGTTCTCTTTCCTTTCTTATACACGGGAGTCACCTGCCTCTCAAACAGTGAGGCAAATTAAAACGACTCCTGTATAAAGTTATATGTCTTTTTATATATATATATATATATATATACACCACCAATCAAATATATACCCCCCTTTTTTTCCAAGATAATGAATCACTTCCTTCACCAACTCTTCACCATGCACACTTCTTTACTTCATACATCCTTACATGTCAATGGTTAATGCCACTTTCCTACACACCAATATCCCATAAGCCCATGTCTTGCTGTTCTCTACCACTACCTTTCCCAGTAACCTTCAGACAACAAGCCCAATACCTCATTCCTCAAAACACTTTCTAATTACACCTAACAGACAATTACTTTTCCTTTAAAAAGGAAGTATACAAATCACATCTGCGGCACAGCTATTGGCACCCTATAGCACCCTCCCATGCTAACCTACAGATGGGCAGTCTAGAGACAACCTTCCTAGCCTTCCAAAACCCTGGTCTGGTTCAAATTAATTGATGATATTTTCATGATTTTGTTGACACAGGGCCAGGACACCCCTATCCTCATTTCTTCCCAACCTCCTTTTGTCCCATCAGTTTCACTTGGTCCTTCTCAACACGGCATGCCACTTGGCTGGATGTTAACCTCCACCTCAATGACAGCTCCCCATCCACACCTCCATCAACATGAAACCCACTAATTACCAACATTACCTGAACTTTGGACAGCTTCTGTACATTCCAAAAAAAATCCCCCTCATACAGCCTCACCACTATTGGATTGCAAATTTGCAGTGATAAGATGTCATTTTCCCAATATGCTAAAGCCCTCACAAAGGCCTTCACAGACAGACATTATCCTTCCGACCTAGTCTGCAAACAGATTTCCCTTGGCATATCCCCACACTTCACCAACCCTCTCTCCAAACAAGTGTCCCTCTTGTAACCCATTACTACCCACAACTGAAACAATTAAACAACATCCTTTGTCATAACTTTGATTTTCTATCATCACATTCTGAAATGAGAGATCCTACTTGAGATCTTTCCAACCCTTTCAAAATTGGTGTTCCACCACCCATCCAAACTCCACAACATCCCAGTCCTTTCCTATGCCGTTCCCATGTCTACCCCAATGCCATTCCCAATCCATAATCCCTTACCACAGGAATCAAAACCCTTTGGAAGCCCCTGATGCAGGATCTGACTAATTCACCCACCCAGCATTTACCATTCTAGTCCCATCACAGGCTTTATCCAACTCCCATCAACAGGTTGTGAAAACAGCTATGTTACCAACTCTGCTGCAGTCATTGCATAGGTTCACACACCTCAACATCTCTCCCTTTTTTTTCTCTCCCTTCCCCCTCCAGCCCCTGGAGCAACCAGAGATGGTGGTCACATATGCTCTAATTGTATCCGAGTGATTGTACCTATGTATGTGTGTATTTTTTTACATGCCTGTCTGCACCTCAGCAATTACTTTTGTGTGTTTTATTGTGGGAAAATCAATTTGAGTTATTAAACAACCAATGTTTTGAGACAGACAACAGGCCAAATACTTTAGCAATAAAGGATACACTGGGACACAATGGACTGCACCTTCAAATTAAATTTACAGCTACTGTATTATGGACACACAAATGATGTCCGTTTTCTTGCCCCTTGTGTTGTTCTTTCGGCCATGAGATGATAATTAACTCTATTGATGCTGATATGTTGAAGAGTCTGATGTGTAGCTGAAATACTCACAGACTTGCATTCTGAAAGAATACAAATACCTTCATACTTTAATGTAAAAGGAATTTTCTATGCCGGTAGGATTTGAGACATTGTTATACGAGGCAATAATTTGTCTTACCTCATACAAATTTAGAATCTAAGCGACTATTTTCACTTTTCTGTGTTGGATTGATGGAATAGTAGCAAGTCTCAAAAGGTGACTTTGTCGTAACTTCATAAATAATATCAATATATGTGAATTCTTTTCTTAATAATGTTAATAAATGTGAGCTATGAAGTCAATCAATATAATATAATGTAGGAGGTAAATTTTCATTTTTAATGCGACATTGTCAATCAATGAAATGAAAGAAACATATTTTTGTGATACACTATGTTTCTTATGTCAAAAATGGGAAACATTTGCTGGTTAATTTGGCAAAAACTAACAAAATTTGCCAAAAAATAATTTTTCCCTTTTCCTATTTACTAGGTCTCATGAGTGTTACTTCTAGCAGCATGATAATGTAACAGATGTGCCCCTATTTCCTTCTTTTTCTCTGATTACACATGCATATAGAAATCCCTGTTCTGAAGTGGTTTCTATGGATAATTCAATTTCCTTCAGCTTGTTAGAGCTGTAACTATACTTCAATTTCAATATCCCAGTTTATTTCTAACAATCACTCTTGCATATAACTGAAAGGCAAGTTACTAATATGGCATACCAAGAGAGAACTAAGGCTTACATTCTCTAATTCTAATCCGGATAATACTTTAACAATAACAAAAATAAAACTGATATAAATAACTTTACATTTTACTCAGTATAGTTAGTGAAAAGTAACTCAAACAATGCAGATAATACAAATGGATATTTTTTCTGGACATCTGTCAGCATTGCTACACCTTTAATAGTAGCAAATTGATGTTCATTATTTCATACCAACTGTTATTTATCAGCTGTACACCAACATTAAACACTATGAGCATTCATACTATAAATAAATAATGGAGAACTAACTGTACACAATCTAAGCTACTCCAACAAATACTGAAGTGGCAATCATGGAATGTAATAATTTATTCTCTGACAATAAAAAATACTAGTAACATGACCCATTAAAAATATCTATGAAAAATATTTGAACTTTTAGGAATTGGAATTCTTGAGACACCAAGATTTTTGTTTTGTTATGCTTCTTTATGTGGAGGGAATTTCTGTACTTAGATTTATTTCAAAATGTCAAATATGAAACTGGCAAAGTCGGCATTACTACTAAATGACACTTCCTATTCTACCTCAATACATGGTAAATCAAAACAACTCTAATCATCATGTATACACTATCTATGAAACTCCATAATGGAGAAGTCACAAAAGTAAATACAAAAAGCGATGGAACTCTGCTGTACAGAATGACATTACCAAACAAAAGAATTTTAAAAAAATGTGCACACAGTCAAAATACAGTGCTTCCATAACTACAAGCAATGTAAGGAGTGCAAAGAAAATTTATTTTTCACTACATAACACTCATACTGGCAGCACTAAGAAGTCATCTACTGATGAACAAGCACTATAATACAAATCACAAACCTTTTGTAAAACCAACAAAACTGTGATACAGAATATGCATTCAAAAGTTGTATATTGAAAAATCTATTTCTTCCATTTGCATAATTCTAATATACGAACAATTAGAACTGAAAAATCATGCGAATAACAACAGTAATGCAACACTTGACTAGAAATGAAATAATATCACCAAAAAAATAAAAATCTGAACTTGAACATTGAATATACCTTTGCAGCAGGTGAAAGCTTCCGAACATTGGGCAGAGGATTTTCAGTAACTCCTAGTTCATCTGTTTCTGGAAGTACTTCTCTCAATATATACGGTGGGGAAAACAGAACTGATGTGTCTGCCTCCAGCGATTTACTCTGTATGAGCAAATATAACAGGAGAATACATTAAGAAGAATCAGCCATACTAACATGAGGAATAATTTTAATTCACATGTGCACTAGGGTGGAAAATTTAAATTTAAATTTTTCCAATCGTTATTCACATTCTTTATGCAAACTGGCAATTTCAGTCCATTAAAAGAGTTCTCACATGTAGCATGGTCACAATGGACTACAAATGTCTTTCTGTATTAGCTAATCAAGCTGCTTTTCCCCCCCCCCCCCTTCTTCTTCTTTCATGCATATTCTGCATAAAGCAGCGTGTACCACTCTTTCCCATTTACAGCGTAAATGGAGAAGTCCGAGTCGTATCTTCAGAATCTACATAGCCAAATCCACTGCCGTTGCTCTTTACCCAAGGGTAATACCCCTGCACACAAGTTGATTGCTTATTGGTCTTACAATTGAATTTCCCTCCCAAAGAGCAGTGCACTACCAAAATTATGTACTTTTGTTTGATGTACATATGATATTAATCAGTGTACAAGATATGCTTTAAATTGTGGATATCATGAAAATGTACACAAGTTGTTCAAACTGCCACTTTACCAACATAATGGTTAAGAGTATACCAAGTTTATCTCGTCTTCAGAAATACAATTCAGTAACATTCGCTCTCACTGGTAAGGCACGGCAAAAAAAATTGTGTACAGTATTTACCACAATTTCATGTCAACATCACAACAGAAAAAGTAAGAATGTAGAAAATTATGACTGGTGCTTTTTGGCGTGTATATTATTATGCTGAACATGCTGTTCAGAAATTAATAGTGCTTACAGATATTTTAAGTGTTTTGCAGTATAGGTGGTTAAGATATTCATTGCTTCATAACTAATCTTCAGTCTTAACACAACTGAGAAGTAAAATTTTAATCCTGGGACATGTCATTGTCATTAGTCACTTTTAGTTTAGTTTTTGTTTGAATACCTCTAACAGGAAAACACTTGCATACCATTTAAGATTTAACTGGCACAAGAATCTTAAAAAAATCTTGCATGGCCATCATTCATATATTGATTTGATGAATGTAACCATTATTACATGCTGCAATCTACTTTTAAAGAAAGTCGCTTTCCCCCCCCCCCTCCCCCACCAAAAATAAGTCGTGTGATGTCTGTTAAAGGGGGCTGTACTTTGCATCAGGATCTATGCATATAATAGTAAACAGCAATGTCTGTATATAGGAGATATTTAGGAAAACTTAATATGAGGAGTCTTTAAATTTTAGAATTTTTGTTTGTCTTGTCTGTTTGTGTATTAGTAAACACATCATTCAAAAACTAATACAGAAGCATTGGATGTGGTGTTCACAGTTATATCACTGGAGGTTGCTAAATTACAAACTCCTTTGTTTGATTTATTAATGATTTTCTTTAATTCGTTATTTTCTTTTGTTCAAGAAGAACTAATTTAGAGCTAAGGTGATGTAAATTAAATTAAGGTCTTGTTAATTAAAGTTACTCCTTTAAGGTTCCGTGCAGCACTAAGTGTAGATACATATCTGTGACATCACAGCAAGCATCAGCAAAGAGACGACAGGCCATGTGCAGCTCCCAAGGAATACCAAAGACAACAATGTCAACTCGATATACAGTCAATTTGCTTCTGATACGCTTATGATACAGATCGAATTATCTGAACTTTTTCTGTAATTACTACACCAAATAAATTGTAATCCTGAGTTCAAGAAGCTGTACGTTCTTTTAGTACAATAATATGTGGACAAAGACTCACAAGAAGAGTATTTTGGAGTGTCTGTCAGCATCTTCCTCATGAAAGGTATGTGAAAATCATACTCAAGAAAATCGTGGACCCTCCCAAGGTCCAACTTAAAATCTGGAATATGTTTAGCCTTAATATGCCACACACAAGTAGAACTATCTATGCACAAGAAGTATTCTTTTTTAGTTGAGTCAGCAAAGGGAAACATGAGCGCACACAGGGAAACTGTCTTAGGAAACTTTTAGGTGATTTTTTTGTGGAAACAATTTTGTCATAAATTTTTGGTCAAGCATTTAGTGTCCATTAAAATAAGTAAAGCTGACCATTTTTGTGATCATTTCAGTAAACAAATTTGGGACAGCAGAATATTTATAAAACTAAATAAACCAGGATAGAAATTAAAGAATCCACGAAATAGTGTTTTTGAAGTTTTGCCGTAATAAAAAGAAATAACCATTTACTCCCATTATCCATAGATATTCTTGAATTTATTACTGAACTATTAATTATCAAAGACAACTCTTACCAGAAAACTTTTCTTTTTCAAGCATAAATATTGTTCATGATACTGTGTGCTTACAGGTTTAAGTGTGGCATGACAAAACTATTATGTTCAAGTTTAAAATATACGTGTAAGAGGAAATCTGAGTAGTTCATACTTTTGACCCAAAAAGAATTGCTTCTTTTCTATAGATAGCAATAATCACATCCATGCACCACTTCACTTCATAAATCTTAAGAGTTGACATTTCATAATTTGTGCAAAGCATGTGTCTAGAATTTTACATTGCGTATTTCTAAAAAGAAAACTGACAAAATTGCTAGCACATATCATTTTATTTGCATCATTATCAATTAAAGTATTCAACCATATTTGTACAGTGCAAATATAGAACTCACAGGTGTCTCCGACATGAATAAGCAGTCTGTGACTCCAGGAACCGTAACATTTCCTGGTGTGCTCCATGAAGGCGCCAAAGCTTTACGGACACGTTTGTTTGGAAGAGTATTTTCCTTGCCTGTTGCAGGTGATGCTTTCCGCTTATGTGTAAGATAGCCACTATCACTCAGACCATTCTGCAAAACAAGACATTAGTAAAAACAAACTCTCATGATAACACAAAATTATTTCCGAGTAAGTTATTTTTTAAAACACTGTAATTTAATCCACTCCTGATAATATTTAGATCTGATTAAAAAGTAAACAGAAATTAATATTTTAAAAAGGCTGCAGTGCAGCAATGACTATATCAGTTTCGTGAATTGTGGTTTTTAATATACCTTTACCATGGTTTCAAATGGTTTAAACCTGTCTTTTTCAGTAGCTGAACTTTGCAGGAATGTTTAGTTTAATACAATCAAGGACATGTCAAAATTATTACAACAAACTTGGTGTGAATAAAGTGGTCTGTCAGTCCATGTAATATTACTGTTTCTTATAATCTTTTTGACATTCCCTTGATTAAAGTTCAATTTAATATGAATTTTTAGTTGTATGTACCTCTGATAATTGGTTAAATCTGATTAAACCACGGTAAAGGTTTTACCGAGTATACACAAGGCTGATTTACATAATAAAACTACAGACATTTCACAGATATCCAACCATTACAATATTCTCATAATTCCAAAACAATTCTCAGTCACAATAGCTATTAACATAGGCCTACTAAACAAATTAAACACACAAGACTAAAAAGCCATGAAGAACATACCTGGCCAACATAGAGTGAATTGCCATGCATATCATACTGTGTGTCCGATAAGTTCTGCTCATTCTTAATTATTTCAGTGATATCTTCAACCAATCTCGTGGGTGTTTGTGGCTAAAAAATACAGCAAATATGAAAATGCTAATACTAAAATACAGAAGTCATTTAAATTTACTTGTAACTTATGTGTTATCATTGTGTTGATAAGAAATAATAATTAATTTGCAATATTAATATTTAGTTTAGTTTACTGTAAATGCATACACGAAATTACTTCACAGGGGGAGTGTAACACTAATTTTTCCTTTCTCATCCATGATACAAGTTACCTTCAATGTCTCTCAGGAACCTTGAGTTTTCTCTTACATATCCCTACCTCCAAAATTTTCTTGGTGAAGAAATGTATGAGGTGATAAAAGACATTATTCAGACCGTTAAAGGAGAAGAAAACGTAATTGTGATGTCTGGTCCTTTCTGTCAGTATTTGTCTGGAGTGCCGCATTGTATGAGAATGAAATGTGGCAAATAGGGTGTTCAGACAAAAAGACAATAGAAGCTTTGGAAATTTGGTGCTACAGATGAATGATTAAGATGTAGATCACTTAACTAATGAGGAGGTGCTGAACAGAATTGGAAAGGGGCGGGGAGTTCTGGAATATCCTGAAAAAGTGTAGGGATAGCCTGGTGGGACACATTGTGAGACATCACGGAATAGTCAACTTAGCATTAGAAGTGTGTAGGGTAAAAATCGTAGTGGGAGACCAAGGGATGAATGCAGTAAGCAGGTTCAAAAGGATGCAGGTTGCCATTCATATTCTCAGATAAAGAGGCTTGCACAGGGCAAGGTAGCATGGAGAGCTGAATCAAACCAGTCTGCAGACTGAAGACCACAACAATAACCACTGCTACTGAAGCTAAAGTAGTATACTTCTACCACTGCAAAAACATGGAACTCTAAGTTCTGTGTTTCGTTTTAACTTACAGCTACAAATAAATATATTTGAGTGTAGCAAAGACAACCAATAACATAAATGTATTATTAATGCATCTTACCAAATAGCTCACACCACCCTTCTTTTGGCATTCTGCCAAAGCATCCTTGAACGGGGTTGGCGTTCGTGGTGTACTAAGAAGGCTGCGCCTGGACTTGTTTGGTGTGCAGTGTTCTTTGCTGGATGGTTCTTTCTTGAAAACACCAAGGGAGAGAGGTGGATTAGGAGTGCACAGAGGTCCAGGACTGTCTTCTTGTGGAGTATCATCTGCTCCACTACCACGAACTGGTGTGGACTGCCCAGTAGCAAAGCGACGGAAAGGACTCGAGAAATTGTCCTCAAGCGAAAAGCTGGTATTCAGGAACTGTAGATAATAATATGTATTAGTTATAAAGATTAAAAGTAAGATTAATCTACGGATAAATAGTATCAATTTTGAAGGATGTGTTATGGTAGGTAAAATTTCAGGAATAAAAATGCTTTTCAGAAAATATAAAACACAAACAAATGGAAATATTTACTCCTATGAAATTAAGTTTTTGTTTCATCATTAATAGTAATATGTCCTCAAATATTGAAATTAAACCTGTATAAAAACAGTCTAGAGTGGAAAGTTTATAATTATTTTATACTAGTTTCAATCCCTGTGTCGATCATTTTTAAGGACATGTGGCTCCATAAATGGTATGGATTGGAGCAGGAGCTATGGGTTCCTCCAGGTGTAGTAACCGCTCCTGGAAGCACCCACAGCTCCTGCTCTGCTCCATACCATTTATGGAGCAACATGTCCTGAAGATTACACACAAATGGATTGAAACCAGTAGAAACTAAATACGAAGTTGCACTGTATACTCCTTTTTTCAAAAAAGAAATTTTTAGCCGAAAGAGTGCTGTTTTCCCAAACGAAATACAAATGTTTCAAAAATATGTAAAAACTGTTTATATGTGTATTTATTATTATTATTATTTTACATTTGTCGCTTATCAAGTTTTACCTGTAGAGGACTGAATGGAACAGATTTGCCAGGGGTTGATGGACTGCAAAGCAGATTTGCACTGTATGCTGGGGAATCGCTCATATCAGATGCCTGAAACAATTTAAACGTAAGTATGAGAACTGTCTATCACATTATAACAAGTAATAACAATTAGAGAAGTTCCTCTTTGATTCCTGCATAACAATCTATACAATTAGTGTATACTTTAATACTCTTATGTTTGCCACTGATGTTCAATTTTAGGATACATCTGTAGTTGCTTAAGATAATTTCCATAGCCACGTTTATATGGTTAATTAAGTCCAATAACTTCCAAGTGACCAGTTTAATAAGAAAATTAACTGAATTGCCTTTGGAATACTCATAACACATGTTGGAAATGTCACTGCCAAAAGAACACACTTTTAAATAAGTCACAGCAGCACAGATACAAAGACCATAACTTCTTATCTTTACCCAGAAACTTGCAACAATGACAAAAATATTTCTGTAGAATGGACACCCTTAACCTTCCAAACAATGGCAATTTTCAGACTTTTCTGTACAAATTCATGGGGCACTAAAGTCAATATATTAAATAGTTGCATGAATAGTCGTACAGGAACGTAACAAGAATATCAAAAACTCAATTTGATAATGAGTTTTAATTGACATTTGAGCAAGGTAACACAGAAAATTGAAAAATTGTGTCCAACGTAATAAACAAAGACGAAACCGATTGAAAATTTTCTCACAATTGTCACTGTCTTTTCCAAAATCTATGGTACCTTCACTGGATGGTATTCAGTGCCACTAGTTACAGTGCCTGAATACATAGCACATTTTAGGATATGTAGTAAAATATAATTTTCATCCTCAGCATTCCATATTTGTGTTTGAGAATTGAAGGAATAAATTCGACACAACTTCTGTATTACAGTCCCCTTAACCCACGAGAACTCGCACTTTTATAAGTTACGCGATCGTGTGTATAGCATTTTTCTGACAGTCAAAGAAAAGTTTGTAATGTACTTAATATGTCTAAATAAGTATTTCTAGTTGTGTTTATAAGAAAACACAAATATTTGACTAATATTGGTAAAATGCCAATTGTTTTAAAATTACTGTGAGCAAAATGCTCACGCGCGAGTCCTCGCAGGTTAACAGTTACAGTCACATCCATTTTCAAGCAACATACAGTAAACAGACGAACATTACAATAACGCAAGTTGTACAACAAGTGCAATTGTGCAATATGTTTGAAGAAATTTGGAGTGTAAATACAGATTTTCTGAAGAGGTTTAGTGGAAAATAAATGTCTACAGATTTTTATTGCTATTTAGATGTAAATTTCACAATATTAACATCAATAATGGTGGGGCCTAGGGCAGATTCTATGATAAGGAGAATTATTCAGTCTGTCTTTGAGCCTTTGTATCAATGTAAGAGAAACAGATTATACAGGAAAACAAAGATTTAGCTGCACAAATAGGCCTGAATTTACACACAATCTAATTATCACAGGACCAGCAAGAATGTCTGGAAAGTGCTAAATGAATACATGCAAGCTGCCCACGGTTGGACGGTTAAGTCTTTGCAACAAACACTGTTAACTATTTCCCTGGCCTCTTCTCCCTCCACCTCCTCAACGTTTCTTACAAATACCTTCAACGTAAAGTAAGTTGGAACATACCTGAAAAGAAGCAGCCATTTCACTCAGTGCAAAATTGTCAAGAGAATTGTCACATGGCTCAACTTTTACTGGTTTTCGAGTTACATTTTTACGCAATATCGGTGGTGGTGAAGACATCTTTGCTGCTGCAACAACATTTGGAGTAAATGGAATCAGGCTCCCTGTTCTAACCACCCCAGCAGCTGTCAGCTCAGACTGTATGTTCTGGATTGTCTGACCATCAAACCGCAAACCTGAATCAGCCAGACAAAGGCTATTAGCTGCTAGGTTTAGTGGCAAAAGTTTAATCAATAGTATAAACATTGACATCTTAACAATCAAAAAATAATTTACTGTATTTAATAATTAATTACTTCAATTCATCTAAATTATTTCTCTTATTTTTAAGGTTTGCAACATATATAACAACTTTTATAAGCCTACAGAAATACTGCAACTTCTGATGTTTCATTAGTTAGTATAATTAAGAAATCTAAAAGAAATGCTTCTCTGAATTTTAGAGAAATTCTAAAATTTTATTTGAGAATTAACAATGGTTACTGTAGCACAAACTCTACACTCCTATTTTTCTTCCTTCATTTATTTCTCCTCCTACATTACTACAAGGTGTACTGTGTAATTCCCAACAAGACAGATACAATTTAATTCAACAAATCAGCATGGTAGCAAATCTAGTATCAATTATGTTTTTCTAACACAAATACAGTAAATTTGAAAAAAGGTTTCAGCCAATACATAAATTTGACAAGGAGTGCACAATACATATTATATTCAAAAGTTTGATTGTTACAAGCTTAATATTTTACAAGGTAGATTATTTTCTATTTTGATTTCTAAATGCTAAGCAGATTTCAACTGCATTTGCAAACAACATCTTTTTTGTTATTAATATGAATACAGGTTTCACTGTTCTGATTCAGTCATCTTAAATTATAACCTCATACAATTATTTTAATCTGGAGTATCCTATGTATTATGAAATGAGACTGCAAATGTTTTTGAAAATAATTTATTTATATTCCTGTAGTACGTAAAGTCTAGCAGATAGCAAAATTATGACTCTATATAAATAAGAGAAATCTCCCAAAACCATTCTGAAATTGACAGATAGAATTAACTTTTGGCAGTTAACAAGCCAGTTTGGAATACAGAACTCATCTCTGTGACTGCACAGACTTCAAGAGCACATTTTCGCACCTTTAAATATTGCATACCACTGAAAAATACAATCTTTATTACCACTATTTTCAATGCACAGTTTCAGAGTTTTATGCATTATTAGCCAATATCTGTATTTGGGCCAATAAAGTTTGTAATTTTTAATGATGACTGACTACTGCCGACTAATCTTTTGGAAATTTACTACAGTCGGAGTGCAAATACTTTCCATATGAAAGGTAGTTTTAATATTTTGCCTCTGTTCTAATGCAGAATGTATTTTCATTTCCCGGCTTGTGTCAGGGATTAATTATAAACAAACACATCTGCAATACAGCATTTATGTGATAGGGATGAATTAAGGGGGAAAAAAACGGGAAAAAACAGGTCTTTAATACAGCATTGCAGTGAGGCTTCGAGTGTACTACAATAGATCTAACTTTTTACATTTAATTTGGTATGATTCTTTAGGGGTTCATTGCCACACCAAGGTATCAGCAAAGCTACCCCTAGAACAATAGCTGAAGCTGCAGTATTTCTCATTGAGATCAGAAATGTTAAATCTTCAGTTAGTGCAGAAGCTAATAATGACAGCTACATATTTAAGAAAACTCTTTTTTTAGTGAATTAAACTCCTGTGGTAGGTTTGAGACTAAAATCTGATTTCCACTCTCTTCCTCTTTCAATTAAAAGCATAAATAAATCAAATCTTTCCTGCTTTACGGATACTGCAACTACCAACACAGAAACAATTCTCGATACTACTGTATTGACTAGCTTTCCATAAATTATGATATCAGGGTTTAATGTCAAACAACATCAATTTAAGGAAAATAAAACCTAACAACTAAAAGAAATAATTAAAGGTTACCGAGCACATACCTATAGGACCCTTCTTACAATCCTCCAAATTTTTATCTGGAGATATGTCAGAAGAACCATAACCATCTCCATGTACAAAGTCCATTACATTAACATCAGAAAAACCCTCATCAGATTCTAATTTCATGGGACTTGGATGAGATAGCATTTCCATATCAAAATACCTGAAATTTAATATAAATACATGAATTGTGTAAGTATTACATAGTCCTTTCATTAATCCTTCAACTACTCAAAAATATTAACAAAAAACTTAAATCCTACAGAGAGTAAACTGAAAATTTAATTTGATTTAAAGGTATGTGGATATTTGCAAAGATTCAATCTGTAAACGGAAGAAAATAGAAATTTATGCTTTGAAAAATTACTGGAAATTGTTCGCACAATGTTGAAAGATTTACTACATTGCTTCTTATTTCATCACACAACTGAACTTGTCAAATAAATATAATTTTTCCAAAACTGTATCACTAACTTACAATTTAATTAAAAAACTGCATATGCTCATCTATAATAGTATATACAACATATGGAATTTCAACAATTTAATTTTGTTACTGTATGATTAGTAATTTTAAAGTACTGAAAAATGGGTAATGTGTTTTTGGGAAGAAGATTTCAATAATGGAGTACATTCAGCTTTGCTTCATCCTGTACCATGACTGACATACCCTAAATTCTCGTGAAACAGTAATTTCACATTATCTAGCAAACATGTGAACATTCCATAAGAAAACAATGTTTACAACCCACTGAAGGGCTACTAAATGAACTGAACATTTATAACACTGTGGAATATTTGAAGATAAAGTTAACAGACAACATTGAAGCACTGATCAAAGGCCACATATAAAGGCTGAATCTTAAGGGTCACAGCACCCCACCTTAAAGTCCAACATGTGATGCTGCCAAAATTTAATACTTTACAGAAGAAAGATCACTTTGGAAAAGTTAACAATTGTTTGGCTAATACCTTGTTCTCCAACACAATAAAAATGCCTCACAATGATACATAATATATCCAGGATTCATCATATCCAGGAAGAAAAACATGAAAAATTTACTTTGAAATTACAATATATACCTGAGAGGTGATGACAGAATGTACTCTGGAGTATTTGAACGTGGTAGTTTAACTGGCGAGTCTGACTTCAAAAAATGTTCATGTAGTTGTTCAGAAGTAAATACAGATCCACCTGATGGTGCCACCTGCTCCACTGGTGAATAAAAACTTGTATTTGGGGTTTGCTGATCACAGCTGGCTGGTGACCATTTGTCCTGTTAAAAAGGCATTAACACTTTATTGTTCCCATATATGCACTGTACACTCTTTAAAATCAAACAACTGCCCATTGAAACAATACATGTTTGTTCCAGAGCTCACACACAATTGCAATACTGTAATATATATGGATGTATGTATGTATAAAAATAAAGATTATAGAGGAAAAATTCCTAGCAGGAAAAATATATATAAAAAGTAGATGAAGATTACTTACCAGGTGAAGCTGCACAGGTAGTGATAGTCACAAATAAATAACACACACACACACACACACACACACACACACACACACACACACACACAAAAGCAAATACGCTAGCTTTCGCAGCCTAGCTGCTTCTTCAGGCAGAAAAGAAGGAGAGGGGAAAAGGAAATGATGAGGGTTTTAAGGAAGTGGATGAGGTGTCATTCCAAACCCGGGACCGGAAAGACTTACCTTATGGGGAAAAAAGGAAGGTAAACAAATACTTTTTACAAATGTCTGCCTAGGTGTGTTAGCGTGTGTATATGTGTGGGTGAGTATTTGTTTACCTTCCTCTTTTTTCCCCTAAGGTAAGTCCTTCCAGTCGCAGGATTGGAATGACCCCTCATCCACTTCCTTAAAAACCTCATCCTTTCACTTTTTCCCCTCCTTCCTTCCTCTTTTCCTGACGAAGTGGCCAACGGTTGTGAAAGCTTGAATGTTTGTTTGTATGTGTTTTCATTTGTGTTATTTGTGCCTATCTGCGAGCCTGTGCTTTGGATAAGTCAAACAATCTTTATTTTTATACATATTTTCCCACCAGGAAAGTCTCCTTCTAAAATATATGTATGTATGTATGTATGTATGTATGTATAAAAAATAGAGATCGTTTACTTACTCAGAGCACAGGCTCGTTGACAGATACAAAAACACAAATAAAAACACTCACATATACACAAAGATTCAAGCTTTCGCAACCGTTGGCCGCTTCATCAGGAAAAGAGGAAGGAAGGAGGGGAAAAAAGGGAAGGAAGCAGGTTTTAAGGAAGTGGATGAGGAGTCATTCCAATCCATAGGGGTGAAACGACTTACCTTAGCGGAAAAAAGGAAAGGTAAACAAGTGCGCGCACACACACACACGCACACACACCCGCAAACACACTTAGGCAGACATTTGTGGAAAGCAAAGAAGTTGGACAGAGATACCAGTTGAGGCAGAGGCTCTGACCTGAACTGAGGCAAAGATGTTAAAGATTGGTGGTTGAGAATTTGAATTTAGCGAAGGTTGAGACCAGGTGGGCAATGGGAAGAGAGAATATGCTGAAGGGCAAGTTCTCATCTCTGGAGTTCTGAAAGATTAGTGTCGGTGGGAAGTATCCAGATAACCCAGATGGTGTAACACTGTGCCGAGATGTGCTGGCCATGCACAAAGGCATGTTTAGTCACAGGGTGATCCTCATTACCAACAAACATTGTGTGCCTGCGATCTCATGTGAATGGACAGTTTGTTGCTGGTCATTCCCACATAGAACACTTCACAGTGCAGGCAAGTCAGTTGGTAAATCATGTGGGTGCTATCGCAAGTGGCTCTGCCCTTGATCGTGTACACCTTCCGGGTTATGGGACTGGAGTAAGTGGTGGCGGAAAGGTGCATAGGACAGGTTCTACAACGGGGGCAGTTACATGGGTAGGAGGCAGAGGGTAGGGAAGGTGGTTTGGAGATTTCATAGAGATGGATTAGGAGGTTACGGAGGTCAGGTGGTCGGCGGAAAGACACTCTCGGTGGAGTGAGAAGGATGGATCTTATTTCGGGGCAGGATTTAAGGAAGTCGTATCCTTGCTGGAGAGTCAGATTCAGAGTCCACTCCAATCCCGGAAAGTATCCCGTGACACTATGATGATAAAAGCAGTCATTTATATATGACAGACAAATTACACATTAAGTCGCCATGATGTTAACGTGTACAAACTGAGAGGAACAGAATACAGTCATAAGAAATTATGAGACAATGAATTGTGTGCGTGCGTGCGTGTGGAGAGAGAGCGCGCGCTTCTGTATTTATTGTCTAGGTCCTTTTCATGCAACACGTTCTAACATAGGAATTGCTAACTTATTACAGCTGAGATAAAAAAATATTTGTATTTCAAATTCAATCACTTACTCTTGATTTTAATTTTGAAGGAAGTAAGAGAGACATTTATTATATACTGTCTATTTAAAAATCTATCAAACATCACACTTTATATACTCACATTGCTATACGTGTCAGCGTATCTTGCCAAGTAATCATTGCAAGATGCAGATGTGGAAAGGTTGTTTCGGAACTGTGACTGAAATGATTTATCATCAATATCATCTGTCGTGCAAGTAGAGCTGGAAACACTAGCACTCATACTTGTTTGCTTCGCAGCCCTTGTCTTGCTACGTCGATTCTGACCCTCGCTACGATCATCTGATTCATACTTGCGACGCATTGTTGAGTTCCAGTGATTTTTTATTGCATTGTCTGTCCTACAGAAATAAAGAAAATGTGCAACCATTAAATACTATTGTATTTGACCAATATTGTAACAAGAAAGTACTAATAGTGTTTGTGTGCCAACAAGGCCATTAAGAGTGATGTAGAATCATATTCAATACCCATTTGTTACACTTTTAAATTATATTGATCATTATTTGTTTTGTATAAATGTATGTATCTGTTCACCATATTACATAGGGCAGCAAAATTAATGACAGGTACCTGCCAGGCAGCAGCTTTGCTATTTTAGCCCACTGATTGCCCCACTGCTGATGTGCCCTATATATAACCATGTCCTCCTCTTCTGTCCAAGCAGTCTTCTTAATGTCGGGGTTGAGGTGATTGTGCCAGCGCTCTCGGCACTGCTTGCCAATGCGGCCTTTCAGGTGACGGGCAATCAATGTCCATTTCTTTGGTCCATAGCGCTCAACAAGTTCCACAACCTTTTCATCTTCCTGTATTTATTGAAGAATGAAATATGTCAATTATATTATATCAGCACAGGACACCAGTATACATGTAATAATTCTTATCAAAATTTAAACCACTGATGGTATGAAACACCACAGAGCTCATTAGAGAGAGAGAGAGAGAGAGAGAGAGAGAGAGAGAGAGAGAGAGAGAGAGAGAGAGAGAACCACATATATATAATTTGAAACATTTAGCTTTTGAACAAAAAGAAAATGAATTCCAGATTCTAATAATATCAAAGATGAGGGACCAATACGTGTTGAATAAGCCACTCCAGCATTTACTTTGAGGCAACTCTATAAACTTACAGCTAAGTGGCCACGCGGGAATTATGAGGACATGATTTTGAATTTTTCATCCCATCTGAAATATTCGTTAAAGAATTATTATGTGTTATTTTTATTACTCGTCAGGCTTTCCTGATACAAAATGGAACTCTTTGCCACCAAGGTTCTCTAAACAGTATCACTTAACATAGATTAGTGGTGTGAGTATGTGAAACAGTGCCTTACACTCACCTTTACCTCTTAATGATAAAGCAGCCACCAGAAATGAAATGTGGTTACGATTCTAAGTTAAGCTGTAGGTACCCTTCTTCCCCAGTTGGATTACTGGAGTACATTAGAAACATGCAATTCACCAATAGGGTGTCCAGTTGAAAAACGTACACAATGCTAATAAGCCACTGGACATAATTATTACAAGAGGAACATGTTTGCTGCCTCCATCACTATGTTCAGAAATAAATTTGTAGACACAACAAATAAAAATACACAATATCAATGAAGTTCAATTTAAAAAGCTTATAGAGCTTTCACATAAAAAATTCAATGGGAATGATTTTCCGCATAATCTCTTACTATCCCTGGTACTCCTGAGTAAGGGTAAAATGCTGTATCGAGTGTGCAACCTTGTCCAGTAAAAATGCTTAAAATGTTATTTGATATAAAAGAGATTTATGTCCAATTAGAAATTGAGAAACAAATACTGCAATGTGTTTACAATCAATCAATTAATTAATTAAAGGAAAGCAGGAATTTGGGGTAAACAAACTCCCTCACAATTTGAAAAATGAAACCCATTTCTCTCTGGATCTCAATTCAGAAACACCATTACAGCCAGCTGATATTGTGGACTTCCTTTTACTCATTCATAATGAACCCTGTGTCAAAATCTAGTAAAATATCAAATTAAACGAAAGAAAGCTGAAACAAATATCACATATTCTTCATTTCCGAACTCAATATTTCACCCAATGTCTATTAGTTTAATTATAGTTGGATAAATATTTTAATCAATATGCTATATATAACCAGCACAACATTCAAATTATCACTTTCATTCTTTACCACCACCACCACCGAATTGCTGCAATCAGTGCCTCAGTCGAACTGTTGAACACCAATAACATGCCTTGTAGAGTGTCAAACAAACAATAATAATTCACAGATTGAATGAACAATAATGGTTTGTGTGTAAAGTTGTTTACTTTCAGTACAAGTTTTACTTGGTACTTTTAACAGTGCATTTTGATTAGCGTGTCTGTTTGGGAGTCTTGTAAAATATGAATGCCTGAACACTGGCATTATCAAATTCTTGGTTTCAATGAGAAATATTGTTACTAGATGCAGTACTTCAAAACTAATACAATTGTGATAGTTGGTTTTGAGAAAAATCTTGAAATTCTAAAAATCAATATGAAGAATAGAAGATTTTCCATAATTTATTATCTATCGGAAAAATGTCTAAACAATGTGGTGAATTTCTGCACCTTTGTTGCCACTTGAAGACAATGTACAATTTTCTAACTAGTCTTTCATTGATCATAATACCATCAGTGTTTAAGATGTCACCAGGTATGTGACGACCAGTCATCAACAGACTTTTAAGCATTATAAAAATGTACTGACTTGACAGTTTTTACTATGATGAATAAGTTTCCCATCAATTACTTTAGAATTTTTCAAGTCAGTATTCTGTGTTTGTACAGGCCAGTTGAACTGTTCAAAGTTGTGGCAAAAACGCCTCTTAACCCTAAAAGTTATTTTCTAGTAGAAGTAGAGACACAATCTCTGTCATTGTTAAGGAGGGAAGAAAGATTAAATAACCATAACAAACAAAAATAAAATAAAAACGGCAGAAGAAACATAGGATATAGTCAAATCAATGGAAGTGGACTATTATGATAAATGTTATAAAACAATCATGCAATTTTACTTTGCAATTCGAAGATGGAAGGCAAATCTTTCAGTATGATTACGTTCATCTTTAAGATGATCAGTCAGACTACTAAACGAAACTAAGATGCGGCCAAAATTGCGTTCAATCAGCTGAGCAATCCCCTATGACGTCACTTCGACAAGCCAGAGAGCGCGTTCGAACCGCGGCCTTCGGAGTGCGATCGTGACGTAATAAAACGACCAGCCGTTACGTCACACCTCACGCCTCCAGACACGTGATGCCCTTGGTACGCGGTCACCGTGACCTTGCTTCGGCGTATCCTTATTCTGCTCAACGTAATTGTTGTGCCCATTCACGCTCCCGAAGCGTGCGTCATCGAATAGCTATAGGTACGGCGTATAGTTGTGTATGAACAGCATGTATAATAATTTGATACGTGGACACAGATAACTTTTTTTCCTTTAAAAGATTTATTAAAGATATCATGTGTGTTCTTTCGGATATGTATAAAATTGTGTGGATGACCCAAAGAAGAAAATAAGAATTTCAGTAAGTATGCACAAGTAATTTCGACCCCTTGCAGGAAATACAGACGAAGCCGCGAACACGTTGAAAAATGGACAGGGGGCACGGGTAGTAGTAGCAACTAGCATGGAGTCTAGCATAGAAGTAGAAAGTGTGTTCTCCGGGTACATACAGAATACACAATAATAATAAAACATATTGATATCATTTGTTGCATCCTAGTCGCACACTTCCTACCTGTGCTATAATTGCAACTGCGATTTTTCTAGTGGTCAAATCATACTCATAAAGAAGAGTACTCCGCGGTAATGGAATCATGACGTCACTGTGCAAAATATTAACAGTTGCAAGGAGATTACGTCGATCAGTGGTGTAAGTTTCCCAATCTGCGTGTAATTAGTTTGCGAGTAGAAAATAATTGGAGGTGTTCTAACTTGAATGCACCTAACAGAAATGTTTGTAAAGCTTGTGGAACTTAACTGCGGGGTCATCAGTCCCTGAAATTACAAACTACTTAAGAACTCACTTATACTAAAGACAACAAAAACATCAATTCCCGAGGGAGTATTCGAACCTCCGACGCGGGAGGCCGCGCGATCCGCAACGTGGCGCTCCAGACCGCTCGGCTACACCCACGCGGCAATGCATCTCATATCTTTCCTCGATAAGGGGACTGAAATTCTCTTCGTTAATCGTCACAGTTATTGTAGATCATAAAATTAAGTAGAGAGCTGCACGAAATTTGGTTTGCAGACCTTGCGTTCGGTTGATTTTAGCTCATACGTTGCTGTCTATGAAGTGTAGACAAGATTCCGAATCTTTATTTAAAATTTAGGGCAGAATAATACCTCATTTAGTTTTCGACATACTGATTGTTATATCTGCCGGACAGTCGCGCTCCGACATCCAAGCGGCAACATGTGAATATGTCTGCCTACAGGGTTACAACACTCACTCAACTCTGATGTCTCTTACAAAACTTTCAAAAATTAAAATTTACTATCCTGGCCAATTACTTACGTTCTTACTTTCAAAGCGCGACAATATTACTCAAATTACTAGCTATTACACCAAATCTTCATTTGCCAATAATTGTTTTGGCTCCAGAATGAAAGCCAAAGATGCTTAAAAAAAAAACACGTGCTTTCGAGATATTTGCCTCCCCCCAAGACGAGAGGCACGGTGTAGTCCGCCCCCCTCTCCCAGTCCGCCACTGCATCAAACCCTCGAGAAAGATGATTATTATTATTATTTTATATGAGGACGAGAAATAGCTTAATACCACTGAACGGCCAGAAAATACCAAAGGCCAAGGAACTACTTAATTCTCCTGGTACCGAGTGGGCGTCAAGAGCACAAAAGACCTGATGGGCTCACACTGACCTCGTTTACTATTAAACGGTTTCTTCAGCAACCACTCCATTCTCACCGACACTGGAACGGTACTAGAAACAAATTAGCTGTTGGGTAATGGCTTTCGCGAATGAAGCGGTGCCAAATAAGGATCACGATGTCCCCACTGGTATTAGCAGGGTTCAGAACTGCGCCAGAATGGGATGCAGATTCTCACCTCCTTGGTCCACGGCCCCTTGACGAGCTCCGGGTTGACGACTTTCTGCCAGCGCTGCTGGCACTGCACGTCCGACCGGTCGGGGAAATGTTTCGCGATGATCTCCCAGCGCTCGCTGTACACTTCCACCAGCTGCTTCAGCCGAGAGTCCTGAAACATGGGAACAACAACACTGCTAGACAAACGCGGCGCAAGCATCTTAAATCAGAAGAGGAAACACGTTGTGAGAGGACTGCTGTGTGTGAACATAGTGGGCCACCCATTGCCAGGGGCATGGTCATTTGGGTTTAGCTCGATGAGCCAGCCAGTTCAGATTTGTAGGTCTGTAGGTTGGTTATTTGGGATAGGGGGACTACACTGCGTAGGTCATCAGCCCCCCCCTCCCCCAGTGGGAAGGGGAAGGAGTGAGGGTAGGAAAGAAGTGAAAGGAAATGCAGTCCACGGAGGAAAGAAGGAAGGAAGGAAGACTCAATTAGCTCGGGGACCCGTGCTCGCCAAGCACGCACTCACGAAAGAACCGTGAGCCCCCAGCGGAGTGCAGGTTAGTAATCCAACCACTGGCACATCTGTAAAGCTGCAGTGAAGTTTGTAGCATAATTAGATTCATAGAATTGTAGTAACATGACTAGTGGATTGGATAAATTAACAATTATTATACATAAGATACACTGTACTAACTGTGGAATAAAACGACCCATTGAAATTTTTAGATGTTGGGTTCACTGAAGGACAAAGAAAAGATTTTTTTAACGCGGCATATAATGCAAAGAATCGCAGAGTGAAGGGCGCGAAATGGCCGCAGATATGTCAATGTAGACAAGTGTAATGTGATGTGAATACATAGAAAGAAAGATCCTTTATCATTTATCCTTTTTTAGTTAACATAAGAAACATGTAGAAATTACAAGTGAACATAAGAAACACGTACAACATTCTGGAAATGATAATTACAAAGAAATTTTTGCCGGTGGACGGGATTGAACCGGCGACCTTCAGCACCGCAATCGGTGACGCTATTCCTTGCGCCACTCCGGCAGTCGGTTAACTTGGGGTCTTGCGTAAATATAATTTGCATTCCATGAAGTACTGTCACTAACCAAGATCTTACGGTAGGCAAGGAAAAGACACGGTTCAATTTTAGACTCCCCAGTTGCTGAGGAAGGGAAGGGATGGGACGGGGGAGGCGAAAGTCCGAGGGGGGGGGGGAGAAAAAAATTAAAGGTGATACACCACGGGAAAAGAAGTGCCGCAACAGATAGGGCTCCGTGGCCGCCACGCATGTACTCAAGAATCGTGAGCCCCACGGGGAAAGCAGGAACGAGAGAAAAAAAATACAAGCCGGTGAAATGAAGTCCTCGAGGAGCCTGTATTGGAGTGTTCAGATGGGTAAACGACCGAATGGGAGATACCTATAACTACAAGACAAAAACTTAAAACGATCGAAGTATTACGATTCGAGATTAATATATATATATTAGATTGGTACTTGTTCCATAGATGTGGAAGTGGTCAGGTTAATGAAAGGTGTCTTTACAAATTGTTACTTTGTACTAAATATTACATGAGAATTTTTTATTTATTATTATTATTTTTTTAATTTACTAATTTGTATCTAAAATTTTATCTATAGTGTAGAAGGAGTTGCCATACAGAAATTATTTTAATTTATTTTTAAATGCTTGTTGGCTATCTTTCAGGCTTTTGATGCTGTTTGGTAGGTGACCAAAGACTTTTGTGGCAGCAAATTCACCCCTTTCTGTGCCAAAGCCACTTTGAACAGTGACGATCATTCTTTCTCCTAGTGTTGTAGTTATGTACACTGCTATTTCTTTTGAATTCGGTGGGGTTGGTAATAATGCAGATCTTCAATTTTCTTTTTTTTCCCAGTTCAATCCCTCACCAATGCACAGATATAAAAATTTGGAATATTCTACCTTTGCTACAGATTTCCGATGAAAGTCTATATTTATTGATGGTGTCATTCCATTTACTGTATGGAACTGTATGTACTTTGTTTTATCAAAATTTAATGACAGTCCATTTCCTGAGAACCACTTAATGATTTTCTGAAAGACGTCGTTTACAAATTCTTCAGTTCTTGTCTGTCAGGTATGATAACTATACTTGTATTATCAGCAAAAAGAACCAGCTTTACATATTCATGAATATAGAATGGCAAGTCATTAAGAACAGCAAAGGACCCAAGACCGAACCTTGTGGCACCCCATTTTTGATTGCTCCCCAGTTTGAAGATTCCGCTGTTTTTGCATATTATGATAACTACTAATGTCAACTTTCTGCACTCTTCCTGTTAGGTATGATTTAAACAATTTGTACACTGTCCCATTCGTAAATGTTCAAATGTTTGTAGAGCTTATGGGACTTAACTACGGGATCATCAGTCCCTAGACTTACGAACTACTTATGAACTTGCTAATACTACGGACGGCACAAATATCCATGGCCGACGGGGGATTCGAACCCCCCACCGTAGTGGCCGTGCACACCGTGACTGGCGCGCCGCAGTCCCCTCGGCCACCGCGGCCGGCTCCCATTCATACCACAATTTTAGTTTATCTAGAAGAATTTCAGAGAGAGAGAGAGAGAGAGAGAGAGAGAGAGAGAGAGAGAGAGAGAGAGAGAGAGAGAGGGAGGGAGAGGGAGGGTGCCAAAGGACGCAATTCAAGAAAAGAAAGGATGGAAGATTAGGGTTTAACGTCCAGCCGATAATTTCGCCATTAGATGTGCGGAGCACAAACTCGGATTATTTGGTAAGGATGGGGAAAGAAAATGGCCGCGCTTTTGCGTAGAGCAGCTAGGAAAATCACCGAAAACCCAAATTTTTATGGCCGCCGTCCTCCCCGTATACGCAAGGAAACAAGCAAGGGTCTACCCTCCACTTTACGAGTACGCAGCTACCTAACTTCAAGCAGCTACCTTTCGTTGTGATACTGTAATGCTGGACAATGGCGGCCTCTTCTAAACAGCCCGCGAGAAGTAAGACCGGGGAGAGCCGTGGCGCAGACTTGCCCGCGCGCCATCTGTGCACCTTGGAGGTGCTTGCGCCAGGAACGGCCCACCGCTCTCACGGCCCCGAGCGGGGCAGCTACAGGTCTCATCGGACACAATAGGCGCCGCCACTGCCGGACGCGCAGGTAACCAGCGCCCAGGAAATTATTTGTGCCGCGTTAGCAACTGGATTTATGCCTCTCCCCTCCCCTTCGGTTCGTGAATCGGAAAGGGTGAGCACTTCCTAGCCCCTATACATTATGTATGCTTCCACCCTTCCTTCCTAATTCGCTTGCACGCACATGCAGGGGTGTCCCAAGGGTCAGGTTTCCAATGTGTCGCAACAACGCCGCGAGGAACCGCGAGTCGAAAAGATACTGGAAGGTACATTCAACGGCACTGTTCGCGTACATCGAGTAGTTTTCATATTTGGCCAGTGTAAAAACGATTTGTTGCAATTCGTCAAAAGATATGCACGAATAGCGCTTCCAATGTGCAATGAAATGCCTTACCACGAACGCTTGACCTTGAAAGCTCGAAACCGCACAAAAGCATACTCAGTATCATTTCCGGTGCAAGGCACTGCATTCTACAAGTGACATTTCAACGGAGAGAAAGAGACATGATATTAACACAGGAGGGAAAATATACGTAATTAAATTATGTCAGTCCATGAGGACATTTCAATTAACAATAGCAAAAACCCTTTGCTTAAAGTAGTTATAAAAGCGAGCGAGCGAGCGAGCGAAAACACACACACACACACACACACACACACACACACACACACAAACTATTACTTCCTCCTCCTCACTTAAGCAAACAACAAAAAGAGTTTTTCACATTACGAAAATTTATTAACATCGTCAGAAAATACATTTTAGTGAACAGTCCATATTTAGTAAAATAAAATTATCTCGCCTTCAGTCACAAAATTGTGTTTAATTGTACACAATGCATTTGAAGCCCTGAGGGCTCATCATCATCATCAGGTTCCTCTGTGTTTTTTTATGCATATTTAAAGCCCTGGGCCTGTTACGATCAAAACATAGGTTGTAACAAACAGGTTCATATAATTAAAGAGATTTAACAGTTGACTTATTAAAAAGTGGTGCACAAATAAGGCTGGTACCTACGAAAATACTCCAGGTCAGACAATTATACTGCACCAGACTTTTTTTGTGCACCACTTTTTATTAAGTCAACTGTTAAATCTCTCTGATTATATGTACCGGTTTGTAAGATGTTTCCCACATTGTTACAACCTAAGTTTTGATTTTAACTAGCCCACACCTTTAAAAATGTGTAAAATAAAAAAATAGGGACACATGATGATGAGACCTCAGAGCTCGTAATAAATTGTGTACATTAAACACAATTTTGTGGCTGAAGGCGACTGAAGTAAAACAGTCACGGAAGTATCACTGACAATAATGGACAAAACTTAGTCCATATTTAGTCTCAATAATCCGCTGCTACACAACAAGCTAATGTCTAAACGTAGTACAGTTCTTCCCGAATACACAGATGCCTACTTCACATTCGTACACTGAATATTTTGCGAGATTGAGCTAGTTGAGAGATATGATTTAGGAAGAATAAACTTCCTACTCAGAGCATAAGCTTAAATAGTTTTTATTATTATTATTATTATTATTATTATTATTCGTACTAAATTAGGAATTTACTCAGCAAATTCCTTTTGCTCAGAGTATCTTCTCCGGAGCATGTGCCCTTTTTCATACGGCCCATTGTTTTGGGCAACCAGTTTCAGTATGACTCCCAGAAAACAGCGAGCGTGTTTTGATAACGTTTCGGAGTTCGACTGAGGAAGAATAATGATCTGCAAGCATTGTGGATTATTCTTCAGAGCCATCAGCGATCTTGTGGGCCGTAACAAAAACACTACGATAGCTGGATGCAGCATGAAACTGTGGATAGAGGGGACAGATTGCACCCAACACGTGGTACCAGCACACGTGATGATAGGAATACTGTGCCCGTGGCGGTCATAGATCGGTCTGCATCATTAACAGTATCGCAACAGATACGGTCTGTTGCGCAACAAACATGACCGCCTGGAAGTGGAGTGGCCGCAACAGGCTGCGTTTGCCACTGACAAGCAGTGTCTCACGTGGGAGTCGTCGATTTCCAACAAATTCTGCATTGACGTTCAATATTGAACACAAAGATACAAGTGTTTCGGCTTTTTGTAAGACACTCGGTAGTTTTTGGAGGGAGAGGGAGGGAGGGGGGGAGAGAAACACGGTTACAGTTGATGCTGGAAAATCATGTTTTCACTTCCTGAGATCGTCTTAAGATCATTTATAGTTGTGAGGTAAAAAGGTAATGAGGTTCGAGTATGTATAGTTTTTTTGTATTTTGATGCTGTTGCTTGGGTACTCGTAAACATAAAGAGGAGACTTCACGAGCGCCGTCGCTACTCGAGCAATCCAGGCTGTCAAGCCGTGTAGCCAGGTTCGAACCTCCGTCAAGGCAAATTTTTGTAAGATTTTTTCATGTACTTGATAATACGCTCATACTTGTAATACCTTTTCTTGTCTTAATCTGAAGTAGAGCTTCTGGAATTGTGATTAATATCCAATTAAGTTTATTATCTGTCTGTAGCTGTTTTCTTTGTGATGCACTAAAGAACAAAAGAAACAATACATAAACTTTTCGAGTATATTATTACGTAATTTCACACAATTACGACAGGACTTTGGTCGATGACGAAGCTCAACCGACTTGCACTGTTAACCTTTAACCAACGTAGAGGCAACATGGGACATTAACAACGTTGTGCGGTCAATATGACCTCTCACTTTTTAGAAGTGATGGAATGTTAACAATTTGAACACAAAATATTGTGGGGAAGGCGAACCAAAGGTTACGTTTCATTGGCAAAACACCTCGAAGATGCAACAGCTCCACCAAACAGACTGCCTACACCACACTTGTGCGTCCTCCTCTGGAGTACTGTTGCACAGCGTGGGACCCTCATAGGGTGGACCTGAAGGAACACATTGAGAAGATTCAGAGAAGGGCAGCTCGTTTTGTTTTATCATGTTACTGAGGGGAAAGCTTGCACGATTTGAGGTGGAAATCATTAAAAGAAAGACGTTATTCGTTGTGGCGAGATCTATTTTGAAATTTCAATCACAGACTTTTACCTCTAAATGAGAAAATATTGTGCTAGCACCCACCTACATAGGGAGACATGACCATTCCAATAAAATACGAGAAATAAGATCGAAAACGGAACGATTTAGGTGTTCTTTCTTCCCGCGCGCTATTAGCGAATGGAACGGTAGAGAAAGGTTATAAAAAAGTGGTTTATGAACTCTCTGTCAAGCGCTTGAGTGTGATTTGCAGAGTATCTATGTAGATGTAGATGTTTCCTACCAAACCTTCAACCCATCCAAATCATACGCCTCAACGAAAGAAACAAACAGAACCTCCTAGAAAAACCAATTTCTTGTTCCGGAACGAAACAAAGGCAGATCAGTCCGCATCCAAAAAAAGAAGTCGCGCAATAAGAATTGTGTTAGGGACAATGAGAACACTCAAGGAGCCCTAAATTTTGGCCAACTGGGAGCTGGTCACTACAAAAGGGTCCCTCCCAACTAGGTAAAAGAAAGTAGAATCTCTCGGTCAGCAACGGAAGCTCTGGAAAATGAAAGGAGAAAGGAATAGAAAATAATGAAAGCTCACCATATTCTCTCTTGAGAGACCCCAACACCAAATCTGGTAGCATAGGCGGAAAAAAATTTCAAGAGGCAATCCCTGCTGTGCCCTATCTGCTAGAGTTTTACTAGGCTGCGGTCTAATTAAAAACCAGTTATAAAGACAAAAACAAACGATACAATGATGTGGCAAGTAGCAGCGACAATGAATACCGATTTCATCATCTTCTAAACTTCGCACGGGGCTGTTTATCTCCAAAGTAAATTTTGTTGTGACATCTGCGGCCTTTCCTGGTGTTTCGAATTGGATGCCCAGCAGTGTACATGAGAATTTGAGCCTCGGCTATACACTTGTTGGTGCCGTCAGTGGTTTGCGGAATGTTGCTTCCAATGGATGTGACACTGTTTTTTCTGTTTGTGGATGAGTCAGGAGGCAGCTGCAGCTTCTTGCAAGGGGGACGGGAAGAAGTACAGCAGCAGCGAACGGTGTTTCCTGGAGGAGAGAGGGTGCAGCTGTGGTCAAGCTCTTGGACGCCCTGGGAGAGGGGTAACCGTATGCGCCGAGGACCCTCGGGTTACGCGATCCCCCGGTGGGAAGCGGCGCGTCGCGGGAAAACGACAGACCTGGAGTAGCGGGGCGGCAACCCTTGAGGAGCCCCTGTATCACAGAGGAGCTCTCCGGGGCTTTGTATCGCTTGCAGGACCGGAGGGTGGGGCTCCTAAGCAGGCCCCTGGCCACTGGCAACAAGAGGCTACAGCGGAGGGATACCGCCTGTAGCGAGCACACTGAGTTCCGAACCCACTTGTTGACAATGTGGACGACGGGTCCCTTCATAGGCATTTATACCTGTTCAGAATCTTCGGAACAGACAATATGCAATCGTGTAAAAAAGGGCAACACAGACTTACACCTTAATATCGAAACTGTCCATCTGTTGCAAGATCCAAAGCTCCATCATTATGTCGTGCTTTGATAATAAGGTTTTGGTATGGAATCAGTACGAACTCAGGGAGTTTCATTCGTACACACATTGGCGAATGCTGTAATGTAACCGTGTATGTTTACTAATATCAAAAACCACAGATAATAAATTAATAAAATTCAGCAACCAGTTGCTTATGAGTATGTTAGACGACCGGTTTCGGGCGCTTGAGTGCCCTTCTTCTGGTCTATTTTAGTATTAGTGTTGATTCTTCTAATAGCATGTACATTCATTAAGAAACAATACTAAAATAGACCAGAAGAAGGGCACTCAAGCGACCGAAACCGGTCGTCTAAAATAAATAATCACAAGCAACTGGTTGCTGAATTTTATTAATTTATAACCTGAACAGTTGCTGAAATGGATAAATTACTTCAAAAACCACAGAGATCGTATGTGAACTCATACAAAAATGTTCTATCTTGTAATAACTCCTGAAATGGGATGCCCACCTAGCCTCTTCCTCCTATAGACCCATTTTTTTCCTTTCTTGGCATCACACTGTTCCTATCAAAAGTAGTTCAGTACGAATTCAAGACGAGAAGTCTTGATGTTATTCAAAAATGTTCAAATGTTTGTAGAACTTATGGGACTTAACTACAGGGTCATCAGTCCCTATTGATGTTATTATTAACTGTTTAAACTGAATAATACAAACTCAAACAAGGAACTAGATTTACTGTTAATTGAATTTTCCGTCAGAACATGATAATATCAAAAAGGAACAACTTCCTGATGTTCAGCAAAACTTATTTATTCGTCACAAACAGGCTTTCGGCTTCTCAGGCCATCATCAGGTGACAACTGACTGTAGTATACATGTTTTCAAAGATGTTACAAACGTGTTACGATTTACAAAGATCAAGATTTATTGTACTTCAGCACAACGCAAGGCTTTCCAGCCAGATATAACACGACATAACCAAGTCTAATTCGAGTTCTCTCTCACACAATACAACAAAAACGTCAATAAATCTTTGTTACATCGCACAGAGTTCATGGACATATGTCCATGCATCTTCTTCCAAGCAGTTAAATTCTCCATGAGCAGGCAGAGTCTTATTCATATATTTGCTCACAGCAGGTGTCCACCTGGACAAACAAAATTCCGAGGCACAACTTGCTTTTCTAACAAAAATAAATCCCAAAATAAAATGTTTTGGTCGAGTTGTCTCGGTAAAGTGGAATGTAGTGTAAATTGGTACACTACAATGTAGCACATATTTTCGGGCGGGGGGGGGGCCAAATTAGTGTGGACGTACTTAATTTTAAGTACATAACCCTTGATATTTTTTATCAGTTTTGCTGCTCATATTCAGAGGTTTTTCAATTATTGACATTAAATCTTAAAAAAATACAACTATTTAAAAATAACTGGCACAACTTCACGACAGTAACACCCCTCTCCCGTCAGCAGCACAGGTAAGTATGACTATACCGCAGTGATGCCTTCACGCACTCATTCATTAAAATAATTCATTATTTGGGGGGGGGGGGCTGATTCCCTGCTCCCCCCGTCCCCTGTCTACGCTACAGCATACACGACATATTCCAAACAATACTGCCAATGAACTCGTACATTCTTTTCTCTCAGATTTCCTAAAGGTATTCGATAATGCACCATATCGTCGTAGTCATCAACCATCAAGACGCGGTGTCACGGAGTATCTTCCTAAATACGGTTTGAAGAGCAATATTAGTAAAAATCTATCCCGGGGAAATTCTCTACACTTTTTGCACACCACCTATATGGAAGGCTTCAAAAGCCGAAAAAATTAAATTTCCATAACTTGCGTAGTTCTTGGCCTATTTTTAAAACTTAAAATGCTGACATATAATGCTTAAGAGATACAATCCTTGACGTTTAACACGTTGAGACAAATATTACAATTAGACACTGTGTTAGTCTTGAATTTGATGGAGCTCAAATATGCCATTTGTATTCATCCATTACTTGAAAATGGCAACACTTAGCTTTACTAGGTATGATCCTATTTGCCGCTGCCTTTCTCCAACTTGGAACTGACCTTTCGCCAGACAGCTGTAAGGGAAACCTACAGTTTAACTTCCATTTCGGACCACGGAGTAACCCGGCATTTTTATCAACACGGCCAGAGCTGAACAGTGTTGCCCAGTGTTCAAACCAACGGCCTTTGGATTTGTAATCTGGATAAAACCTTTTTTCGCTGAATTTCTACCACAAGACTCGTACTGTGTAAAACTGTATAGTATGAAAATTGCCGGAGCTGCAAAAAGAAGACAGGGTTGTCTGTGACATGACGGGCAGTTCACAAAGTAGTGACAAAACGAAATACAAATTTTGTTCGGGAGTGGGATTTAAAACCAGGTTCTTCTATTTTGTAGTTCAACACCAGACTATATAACCACCAAACTTTAGCTGCAGCATCTTCCTTAATGTGGTATATCACACGATTGGAATGTTCAGTTTTCAGTTTGCTTTTTCTTTCGTAGTTCCGTATACTTTCTTCCTTTTTCGAGCTATCCATGGCACCATCATTCCACAAAAGGGGAGGGGGTGTAGACGGGGAGAGGAGTTTCCCTTGGAGGAAAATAATAATAATAATAAACAACTAAAAAGAAAATCGTGAAGAGCAGAAAGGAAGACTGTTGTAAAGATTACGTGACGAGAATGAAACTTTCACTCTGCATCGTACGCTGATATGAAACTTCCTGGTAGATTAAAATCGTATGCAGGATTCGAACCTGAGACCTTTGCCTTTCGCGAGCAAGCGCTCTACATCTGGAAAGTAGGATGCGAGGTACTAGCGGAAGTTGTAAGGACGGACCGTGATACGTGCCGGGATAGCTCAGCCGGTAGAGCGCTTGCCCGCGAAAGGCAAAGGTCCCATGTTCGAATCTCGGTTCCGGTACACAATTTAAACCTGCTAGGAAGTTTCAAGATTATGCGAAATTTTATTTGCACAAAAAATTGCAATCAAAATGGTGACGCAACCAGTGTATGCACGAAGTTCGTCTTCTCGTAACAGTGCAGCATTAGGCCATATGACCTGCTCCCCGCTCGCTATCTCCCCCCCCCCCCCTGCTGTTCCAATTCCATGGTAGCGGCGGCTGGTGCAGCAACGGTGAGACTGAATCAAATTATCAACAGGCCAGGTACATTGACTTGAAATAAAAAAAATTGCATGTTGATAGGCTGATGAGCTAACCGTGCGAAAAGCTTAATTGGATAAAATAAAAAACAACAACAACAACAAAAATTGCAACGAAGACAGCTGGTTATTTGATTCGTTCCAAAATAACTGTATTCCATCACGTGCTGAAGAATTCTGTGGGCTGGCGTACGCAGCACGATCTCTTTCCAATCCTGTTTGCGCTGCATGACTGTCATGCTGTTTCTTTCCTATCTGGGTCCCATTCTCAACTCTCTTTTTTTCCGTCCCCGGCCGTATTAAGTTGCGAGGCCCGAAGGTGTCTTCATTTTCATTCCCTTATCTTATGTTCCACGAGAGAAGACCATCTCAGGCGTGGTGAATCCAGCCTCCCTTAAGGAGCAAACGTATCAAAAAACGCCTGGCCCCCGGGTTGGGGGTTATCTGATAACGCTAGTAATTTATCCATGTAAAAATCTTCATACTCAAAACCTTAAAAAGAGCCTCCGATGTAAGGAGATTCAACACGCTGCTAGGATCGTGAAACAGTTTATATGAGACTGTAACATATATGGTGAGGATCTGAAGTGTGGATCCTTGAAAAGTAAAAAAGGACGATTTAGTTCTAGTAAAACACTTCTGGATTAATTTCTAGACGAAGGATCTACGACAATTAATCCCCCACCATCAAGAATCTCGCGTGTGGAACAAAAGGCGACCAAGATAGGTACGTACGGAGGCATCAATACTATTTTCTCTCGCTCAATAGGATTGTAACAACTAATTAGGTCCGTTATTCGGCACAGTGTACCACGCCCTGTACCCCGGGTCACAGAATATATTGCATATTGACATATCCGAAGTCAACGGTAAGAACAAAAATGTACAGGAGGGTTGACCCCAACATCATAAAAACCCCAATATTCAAATAATAAATCAACAGTCAAACATGTATGAATGAATTTTACTGGCATTAAAACCAGGCTTAATTTGATCACACTAAAGAATGAGAACCGTAAGCAAGAAATAATTTCATTTCGAAATTTGAGGAGGAGATAACAGCTTTCTATACGATAGCATGTGATTAATGAATTTCTTTTCATAAATGTCAATTATTTGTTTGGATGACGCTATCAGAAATCCCAGATTGCGTTATATTTGAAAACACTTCTATATATGAATAAAAAATGGTATAAAGATTTTAGGTGACAATGATATTTCAGGGACACTTGATATCTGACAATTTTAGAAACAAAGCGCGATCGAAATAATGGACGTTTAACCACTCCGTTGAAGAAAATCTTATTTACTTTTTTGAGGAAAACTACAATCATGAACTGTTATGGCAACTGATAGAAAAATTCGCATTTTTCCATTGCCGCACACAACGACACTGTGGAAAGAGTATCTGCGCTGATGTCGGGTCAGTGGCCTGACGAAAGTAATCTTCTGCCGCCAAGGACTGTGGAATCAATCTTACACTACCGGCTTAACTACAAACTCACTCGTATGGAGTTTCATAAATACGTTAATGGAGAAAATAGCAATCTACCGAAAAATATGGTATACCAATTACTTCTGCCACAACAACTTCCATGTAATTGTGTTCCAAATAAAAAGTAACTATCGTTTTTACATCCCCGTCCCAAGCGTGTAATGATGGGATGCCAGTTACAATGCACGTACTTTTTTATGTCCGCTCTGTGATCACCGGAAGTCGGCAGAGTTCGGCTGTCTACAGAATGTTTATGCTTTCTGCTAATCCAACCTACGTAACATCATTGTGCACCACAGCCATCGTAGATATATTGTTGATTCGTGCATGGTACCGATTGCTGTCCTCCACCTAGTTATTTGTAAAAATAACTCCCCATATCCAGAGAACTACTTTGAGAAAAAGGAAGGCTCTAATTCAAAGTGATGTCAGAAGTGTAATTCTGATTGTTATTCAGTGCTGCGACAGTGAAAAGAGGCAGAAAATATAATTACAGCCTCTTAATAAGTCCCTTAAAATATTCATGTTTCGTAGTTATCTACCGAGTTTTCTATTAGTCAAACATTAAAGGGGTGCTTATTTTCTGCTACGGTTTAACCCATTACACTTTGTTTCTTTTGAAACCTGTAAGCTGTACGCCAGTGTTTCGCAACTTTTTCAAATATGCGTCACCCTTCCAATAAAAATATTCTGGTGCCCCCCCCCCCCTCACGAACTGCAACAAAACGTATCCCAAAGGAAACAAATTTATCTTCTTTCCTTTGCTTCAGCTTTGTTTTAAATTGTTGGACGAAGTTTTTTTTTTTTTTCCCTTCGGAATGGCACACACCATCCTATCTTCACACGATTTCCGACAGAAAAATAGATTTTGCTTAACGACGTGTTAGCATTTCAGGCAAGACTCAGAAGCGCGTTATGCTAATTAAGAAAGGTACCACTGTATAGACAATTTGTAACGAAGTACATCTTTGTTTCGAATTTTTCAGAATTATTGTATAAAGTTCTTTTACCTATCGATTGGTTCCTGGAAACAATTTTCCAGACTTCGTGCTTATTCATCTTTAACAGACTGTACTATAAAACCATGATCAATTTATAATGAATGTTACACAAATAAATCCGTAATTTTAACATTAAATATGTTTCACTTAGGCATACGTTTTTGTATTACTGATTCCCTGGTTATTTTATGGTGAAAGTACTCCCCCCTGTGACGGTTACCCCCCCCCCCCCCCCGAGAAAGGTTTGGCGACCCGCAGGTTGAAAAACACTGCTGTAGGCCATAAGCTGGTTGCACTGGAAGAGTCGGGGCTTGTTCTAACGAGCTGCATGTAAGCTTCTGCTCCCAACATTCTCCGCTCAGGAGCCACTTAAAATTGCGACACATTACTTCTAAAGTTACCTTTGGATAGTCCTGAAAAATTATAGTGGAAATATTGTAACTTGCTTTGTTAAATAATCGCTCCACTATGATAGCCTAAAATGATTCAGCAGTTGGACAAGCAAAACTGATTTTCGAGTAACAAGAAACAGAGGCGTAAAAAAAAAAAAAGGTCGACTCTCATCCAGGTCCGTAACGTGAGGGGTGATGAGAAAGGCCCGCAATCAGAGAGGGGACACAATTGACCGGGAGATGTAAGTACAGCTACTGCAAAAATAGCCAACACACACGCAACATGATTTCGTCACATTTGTCGCAGAAAAGTAAAACTGCGTGTTTTGTGAAAAACTGCATGGCTTGGAATGTCTGGTATTTCATATTTACACTGATGCCCTTCCCTGTGCATGTGTTGTCCGCCGTCAGGTATGGGCCACCTCTCTGAAAAGGTTAACGCCGGTAAGGAGTGGAGTGGAGTGGGTAACACGTCTTTGCTGCTACTAATAGCGTGCCCGTCGTAGGCACTTGGGGAGGGAAAAACCCCGGCGGCGACCAGGTCTTCTCAAAGGATTTCCTGGGAACTGCTGCGCACAAACAACAGGGGCATTTGTAGCCCGTGTTTTGAGGATTACAGATCCGACCGTCACAGGCAACTTGAACGGACGGTAGACGCCGGTATGATAACCTATGAGACAAAAGCAAGAACTATCATCGCTGTATGAAACAATAATTGTAGGCCACGTGATTGTTATAAAATAGTTGCGTTCTGCGACTAGTCACATTTAGTTTTTAATTAAATAGCTTTCCACTTCTTTCGAACATATTTTACTTACTTATTTTATGAAAGTTAATAAATACTCTCAAATTAGCTAATTGTTAAATGTTTGACGTAATTTTGACGCAGTCGCTTGTTGTGAGAAAATACGATGTGTGTGTGTGTGTGTGTGTGTGTGTGTGTGTGTGTTGGGGGGGGGGTGTCGTAAATCTCAGATAATAAATTTCACGTGAAAGAGAAAATTTAAAATAATTATCAAGCCTATTATCTGTCAAAATATTGTCATACGTTCTACTCCGGAAATTCATCACAAAAAACAACAATTGAGAAAACTTCGACGCAAGTGTTAAAAAAAAGGAATATCTGAAACGCAATTTCAACTACTCGATTCTATTAGTTCCATACACTGAATAAGTTCACCGTTTTTATTACTATTATACAGAAAAATGTCTGACAAACATTGTCCAACGCAGACTGGAGATCGAAAATGTTACAGCCAAATTCGGAAATGATTTGAAATGTGGTGTTACAGAAGAATGCTGAAGATTAGGTGGTTAGATCACATAACTAATGAAGAGGTACTGAACAGAATTGGCGAGAAAAGGAATTTTTGGCATACCCTAACTAAAAGAAGGGATCGCTTGGTAGGACACAATTTAGACATCGAGGAATCGTAAATTTAGCATTAGAGGGAAGTGTGTGGGGTAAAAATCGCAGAAGGAGACCAAGAGACGCTTATAGTAAGCAGATTCAAGTGGATGTGGGTTGCCGTTCTTATGAGGAGATGAAAAGGCTTGCTCAGGATAGAGTAGGGTGCAGAGTTGCATCAAACCAGTCTCCGGACTGAAGACCATAACAACAACAGAGCTATTCAAGATTACTCTAACAATTTTAAGTTTCCGTAATTACTGCAGACTGATCGGTTTGCCAGATTTCCCTATCTTATACAGTGGTGTGTAACTAGCAGCGCACATACTAGTGTGTAAAAAGTGTGTGTACCAAGAGATTTCCCGGAAGTGGCACTGAAGGCGACAGGAAATGCCGCCCACTGCAACACGTTTCGCAATATAGTCGACTCACCCACCCACGGCGCCGGCAAGTCGCAGACGTACAAGTCATGTTCATTTCCTAGGACTGACAGTGTTTGTAGTCGTAATGTGATGTACAACAGCCAGCGCTTCACTGCTTTCACTGATGGTTGTGTTCGCTCTCTTTTACCCTTTCCACTCCACCCCGCTATCTTATTGTACGAGAACGTAAACAAAGAGCTACTGTTTATTTTAAAAAATCAATTTTTTAAACTTTGCTTGATACGAAACTTACGCTATTGATGGCTGCTGGGAACTCACTGAAAGTGACTGACTGATGGATCTCTTTTTGACTAAGAACTGATTTCTTCTATAGATTGTTCTTATTCATAGTACTGATGTGTGTATGAGATCTTAGCTGGAATGGAGACTTACGGAATAAGTATGCTGTGGGGGCAGCAGTTAGTATATCCAGTTTTTTTTCCAATAGGTTTTGGCATACTGTTGTTCTATTTACTCCGCAAATGAGTCTTATTAATACCATTGCAATATGAAAAACTTTCAGCTCATAGAGATACCCCAAAATACAATCTCTAACAAACTTCGGTGAATAGTCCTGTAACATTAACGTAGATGAATTATGAACGACAGTTACATTACTGACTGAGTTCTGCATTACATATCCTGAAAACTTTACACGAAAGTCTTTCTTTGGAATGATGTTGAAAAGCCTCATCACGCTTCGCTTGATGTTAGCAATAACGTCAAATCTCTCTCCTTTCGAAGTTAGTTTGGGTCAATTAAATAAGACTGGAAAATTGAGAACCGGCGTATGTTCCAAGTTGCACAACAACGCTCGCTCACGCACAGCCAATATCGTCAAATAGTTCCTGGTGCAACTTTTGAACATCGCCATGCTCGCCGGATCTTTATCCTCTAGACTTCTTTCCATTCCCTTGACTCAACCTCGCTTTACAAGGAAAGATTTGACGATATTCCGAACATCTAATGACACGTGAGGAGGCTTTTGAACACCATCCCAAAGGAAGACTTCCATGCAAAGTTTCCAGGGCCTGTACGCAGAGCTCAGCGGAGCTGTTATGGTACGTGAAACTTTCGAAGGACAGTAAGGTAATTCCAGGTCAATGTTAATCGGACAAGGAGACCACACGGGTATCGCATTTTAAAATTCATTTATTTTATGGTACGTGAAGTTCAGAACTCAAATAACGACCAGCCAAAGGCATTCGACGCAACTCTCAAAAATTCTCGAGAAAAAAAAGACTTTTAAGGTTTGTAAGTACCATTAATTAAAACAGTAGCGCAGGTGGGTGCGTTCTGGTTTCCCAGCTATAGAGTCGGTGTTTCGAATCCCGCTGTGTGTTTTTTTTTGTGTTCGAATACTTCCACAATTTTAACATCAAATGGTAATTTTTACGAAAAATACATGCATCTTCTTTACTCGTAATTTTCTATATTTTATAGATGGTTGTTAATAATGGTTTCAATGAAAAAACGTTACATTTTTATAGTGTTGGCTTCAGCGTTATTCGGCGACGGTTGTCTTTTTTCGGTTATTGTGAAGGGCTGCGTCACTATTTCTGGAAAGTCACCACCATAGGTACTAATGTGTTTCCAAGCATTTAACCTACTCAACCATCGTTTTAGGTGACAAGGTATTCAGTTCGTCTACATACACTTAAACAAAAGCTAACAATACGTAGAATTAGTCAACTGAACTCGAAAACAACGAAAAAATGTTACAGCGGGATTCGAACCACCGTCTATGGTTGTGAGGTCAGAACGCTACCACCTGAGCTACAGCGACAGGTGCTGCAATTGTTTTAATTAATGGTACTTACAGGTACTTGTAAAACTTCAAAGACGATTTTCCCAAGAATTTTTGAGAGTTGCGTGGAATGGCTTTGGCTGATTATTACTTAACCCAGCGTTACTAACATTTGATTTTAACGCTCGCTACTAACTCCCGTCTTTCAGAGGGTTTTGAACTTTTGTCAGTAACACCCGACAGTTCGGCGAGTGTGATTCCAAACCGACTCACTACCCGTGTACACTTGCTCATCAATTGTCCCTAGAAAAGGCACAGCTCACTGACAATTTGAACGTAGCAGTCTTTTTGACGGATGTTACTAATCTAGGGTTAAGGTCTGAACTTGACGTACCATAATGTACAGGGTGTTACAAAAAGGTACGCCCAAACTTCCAGAAAACATTCCTCACACACAAAGAAAGAAAATATGTTATGTGGGCATGTGTCATGAAACGCTTAATTTCTGTTAGAGCTCATTTTAGTACTTGTCTTTAAATGAAATAATTCGAGCAGACAATAGTCAAAATACCCAATTGTTTCGTTATTATGTACTGTTCTTCCTCGATTCAAGGCATTTGTAAACATTGCACTGACTGCAAAACCACGTTCGTGATGAACACTAACCAGTTGATACTACGTACTGATGTGCTTGATGCTAGTACTGTAGAGCAATGAGTCACATGTCAAGACAAGCACTGAAGTCAACATTACCTTCCTTCAATTGGGGCAACTGGCGGTGAATCGAGGAAGTACAGTATATACTAACGAAACAATTGGGTATTTTGACAATTGTCTGCACGAATTATTTCAATTTACATTTAAAGAGAAATACTAAAATGAGCTCTAACATGGAAATTAAGCGTTTCCGGACATATGTCCACATGACATATTTTCTTTCTTTGTGTGTGAAGAAAGTTTCCTGAAAGTTTGGCCGTACCTTTTTGTAATTGTAATCTCCGATAGCCAATTGTCTCCTCGTAAGTTAAATGTTACGTGACTGTTAAAACGAATTTTATTGTCAGAGGTTTATACGAGTAAAAGTAAGCAAAGTATGTTGATTTGATTTTTACATACGCATTGTTATTCATTCCAAGGAAATAGGTATTGCTGTACAGCCGAAATTTACTGTGACTAAATCTCCCTTAAACCCGTGATCATCAGTTGGTCGCCCTAGTACACCGTTTGAAGCAGTTTTTTTAAGCTCGATTCATTCCGATCCCTTTGGGGTATCGGCGGGCTAATGTAGTTGCTTGCTACGCACATTCTAGCCATGGGGAAAGTTGTTATTCTGTGGGGGCTCTATTTATTTTGCTTACAACTGCGCTCGGGATTCATTGTGTTTGGGTGGCGGTGGCTGAACCGGCAATGTCCGCAACCGAGCCAAGATGATCTCGTCGCGAGCGGCGTGAGTCATCCAAGCCACCGATTTAATGGTTCGAAGCTCATTATTTGTAAGCGACAACCACACTTTATGCCACGACGATATAAGGCGACGGGAAAGAGCCCCTTGAATATCATGCGATGGGACACAGTACGTAGCTGTCCGAGGTAGGAGAGTTGCAGCCTTGGCCGCGGCATCAGCAGCCTCGTCACCAGGCACGCCTGCGTGGCCAGGTACCCACAGGAGGGCCGTCGGCAGCTAATAACTGAAGGGAGCGGTTGATTCGGTGCACAACAGGATGGGCCGAAAAGGGGTCGCTCACTCTGGATGGCTCTCAGGGAGTCAAGAGTAGATGACATAGGAAGGAGAACGGTGCCGCCGGATGTATAGTACAGCCTGATAAGAGGGCAAAGAGCTCAGCTGTGAAATTCGAGCAATGGGTCATTAAGCCTGTACTGAAAACTTCGTCATCCACGACGACAAACGCACATCCTGCTTGTGATCGTCGCCTCACCTTCGGTGGCGATGTTTGGAAATTGATTGGTTGCCCGTGTCTACTCTGGGAGGGTCACCATATTCTTCTGGGCGCTGTGCTTCCAGTATACTGAGAGAGAGAGAGAGAGAGAGAGAGAGAGAGAGAGAGAGAGAGAGAGAGAGAGAGAGAGCTAGCTGCTGGTACGCACCTCCTCCTTGCTCCAGCGGCCCTTGTTGATGTGCTTCCTGGCCCCTGTGGCCCGGGCGGAGGATACCGGCGCCGCCTCCTCCGCCGACGACTCGTCGGAAGCGCCGCCCTCATCGCTGGAGTTGCTGTCGTAGCCGGACCGGGACCTGCAAAACGAGCCACGCCGTCAGTCAACACAACCACAGGCTGGTCACCTGATCACGACGCACTGTCAACGGCCACCAGCTCGTATTACTTACGCAAGTGCTTTCCAAACTTTCCCTCATGGCGACACTCTTTTACAGCTTACAGTTTTGTGCGACACCCCTTCACTAATATGAATACATGTGGTTTGTTAACGAAACTGAAATCCTCGTACGCAATGACATGTTTAATGTTGATCCTGGCTGCAGCAATTACGTACACTCATCGCAAGAAACATTAGGAAAATGTTCAAATGGTTGTAAATCTATCGGACCAAACTGCGTGGTCATCAGTTCGTAGCTTACAAACTACTTAAACCTAGGTAAACTAACCTAAGGACAAACACACACACACCCATGCCCCAGGGAGGACTCGAACCTCCACGGCGAGCAAGCGCTCCGCAGCGAGAAGCTTTAGACCGCTCGGCTACTGCACCGCGGCAGGAAACATTAGGAACTACGGAGATGTACACCGGAGTAACACCGCAGACAACAATGCCTAACTCACGCAGTAATACTTGCTTCTTCTACATGCGACCCAACTTCCGAAACACGAAAACTGAATTTCGGAAACCGTTCATCCTTGCTTTCCGTCGATATCCCACTTCCGCGGAATCAAGAAAAATATGTTTCACATGACAAATACATTCAGTTATTCATAAATCTATACAAGAATGTTCAAATGTTTGTAGAACTTATGGGACTTAACTACGGGGTCATCAGTCCCTAAGCTTACAAACTATTTATGAACTAGCTAAGACTAAGGACGGCACAAATATCCATGCCCAAGGGGGTATTCGAACCCCCGACCGCAGTGGCCGTGCAGCCCGTGACTGGAGCGCCTCAGTCCCCTCGACCACCGCGGCCGGCTCTATACAAGAGAAACACAGTCTTTCACATGTGAGTAAAAATGTTTCCACCTTTTTCGCTGTTACACATAGTTTCATAAATGTCTGATTGAGAACGTTAATTGGTCACAATTACTGACGCGCTAAGAGTGACTATAAATAGAAAACAGCATGCGCAGGAAATATTTTCTCAAAAAGGAATTTTATTTCAAGTGCGGCTTCAAACATACAAATGTCGTACAACTTGGACAGATAACTCATATGGTAAGGAAGTTCATGCTGCCAGAAGAGGGAAAATATTGCTAAGGCGACGTGGTTATGGAGGCATGAAACCATCAACACTAGCTGGAGCACAACGTGGAATACGAAGGGTAATAAGAAAAAAAGGGAAAACTTCGTAACTGCATCATTTATTTTGCAGACGAAGGAAGGGAAAATGCGTAACGGCATCATTTGATAATTTGAGATATTGAAAATAGACGAAGTTTGCTTAGTTGAAACAGTTCACACGTTTTCCTATTGTTACGCGTCAGATAGTTTGTAGATTATCTTCAAAATAAAGTCGTCTTACAGTCTCCGATACCAGGGACGAGGGGTGGAGTACCTTATTGCCCACCTTTTGAAAATATTGAAATCTAGGTACTTTTGAAAATTTTGTAAAAAATATTTATTGTCGTTAATGAAACCTTCCAGATTCTATGAAGGTTTTACATTTTTGTTTAAGTAGTAGGTGCGACTTCCCACAACAGTCGTCTTACTCCACAGATAATAGCATTACGTGATCTTAAAACACACGGATCATTATATTTCTCTGGGTTGACAGTAACAATGGTCTCAATAATGATTCATTTCCTTTTGTTTCTTTATTGTCTCCTGTTCAGTGGCACTTAGTCCAGTGTTGGCTACAACTGTGATTGGAAATGTATCGACAGTCACTTCCTGACAGGAAAATATCACAGATTTTGGAAGTATCTGTAGTTTCTGAAATAGAATTTGATGAAACTGACAATGCAGCGAGTGACCCTGAAGAGGAATGTGTTGTGTGCGAGGATGTGGCCAATGATAAGAGTATCTACAGACGGAAGTAGGTGAAAGATATGAAATGCATCATTGAAATATTCGGGTTCTGGATCCTGTTTATGCATTAATAGATCTTTCAAAAGTATGTATTAATGTGATTCAAGAACAATTAATGATTATTATTTATTCTTTAAATTTTTTATGGTGGGTACTTTGTAATACACGTTACAGAAAACGGCTTGGTATTGCGAGGATTAAAACGCAAACCGTACCTGGTTCGCCAAACCAAACCAGGTGACGCGAAATACCATACGCACCTGGCCCAACAGGGCGAACCGGCAACGCGGCTCCCTTTAGGCTTTGTGTTACACTGAAAGGAAACTCCTGTGGGCAGAGTCGCGGAGATAGTATGCTGCGCCAGTAAGGCTGTCCGTGGAAACAGCGCAAAAGGAAAACTGAGCGACAGTTCACTAGAAGAGTCACAAAGACGCTATAGGCAAAGGCATCAAAAGACACATTTTTACTAGATACTGAGTCCTCAACAGTTAAAACAATTTATTACCTTAGACTCCGCCAGAAACTGTGATTCGCGAGATGATAAATTTTTTACGAAACACTTACCAGTTTCAGAGCCTCTCTAAGGCAATGTTTCTATATTCCTGACACTGCTTCAAAGACAATCTAATATTTCATAAAATGCAAGAAACGAACGTTCCTATGAGCACTTCAAAGTTCATTATTCTTGACTTAGTCCGACAGATCTTTGCTCCTGGTGACTCCTTTGTGATATTGAGTGTGTTACACTTGACACTCTCATACTACTATGAGAGGGCGGAATACCAATGGTTGATCTGTGAATCATGAACTTTTGGTAATATACACGTCATGGTAATGTAAGTACAGAGCTGTCGAAAACGGCCAGAATAAAGATTTATGAAGCAATCTTAGACTTACTTTTTTTGTTAAAGAAAGTATGTATCTGCCCTTACCAACAAAACTAATTCTGAATAAGTAGACATAAACACAATTTTTGGCCAGAATACACTGACATTCCTGTATTTATACATGACAGCAACATAAGTCGTAAAATAAACTTAACGAAGCTCCCCTTATTGAGGCAAATTATACACCAGTTGTCAATTGTGCGTTTAAAGTTTGTCAGTACGACGTTTCGAGACTATTTTATCGAGTCGCAAGTACTAAAAAAATAATCTGCCACTGGATTAATTTTACAATACTTCAGAATGGGGTATGGCGTCTAAACGAATTATCAAAGCTCCTTTTGTAACACTCTTGCTTCAATCTTAAGAATGATAACAAAACTATCCGCAAAAGACACCCCTCATGGTGAACCCTTTTCTTTTAATGACGATGTCCGTAAAATGTCTTTCCTACTGTTGACAAGTTACAAGAATGTAACAAGTTCGTAAATGTTGTCTTTTACAGATAGTCGTCAAAGTACAAACGGAAGTAAGACAATAAAATGGAAGAAACAATTGAACGAGCCATCGATGACGTTTTTGGAGCGCATGCTTGGCTTTCTAGCTCCCCCCCCCCCCCCTTTTCCGGAGAAGGAATCGGCCGTGTCATTTCAAAGAAAACATCCCGGCATTCATCGGTAACTATTTAGGAAATAACGGAAAATCCGAATATCAATGGAAGTGTCCTCCCGAATGTCCTGTGCGCTAACCATTACACCATACCTCTGATTCACGACAATAAAGTACGCATTCGACATCAAACAGTTCGTCTCGGGGGGGGGGGGAGAAGAAGAAAAAATATAACACGCAACAATATTCACCACAAAAGAGATGGAGCTTTACACCATTCTTCAGGCATATCAAACATGATACTAAGATATTTAATGAAAGTCCAGCTCCAGTTGCATTTATTGGTGCTTTATTTAAGCCCACACTACCGGTTTCGGCCCCTATGTTAGGCCATTTTCAAGTGTGACAAACCTGAAATTTCCCAACATCAACATGTCTTGTTTATGTTCTATTTTTCCATCATGGTCTGTGGTCGTACGGCAGCCTTGTGGGAGATCTTCGGCGTAGAGAAACCGTAAGAACAGGCGCTGAAGATCTCCCACAAGGCTGCCGTACGACCACAGACCATGATGGAGGCTACGCAGAAAAATAGGACATAAACAAGACATGTTTATGTTGGCGAATTTCAGGTTTGTCACACCTGAAAATGACCTAACAGAGGCCGAAACCGGTAGTGTGGGGTTAAATAAAGAACCAACAAATGCAACTGGAGCTGGACTTTCATTAAATTGTACCACAGTTGCGGCAACAGCAGGCATCCAGTCATGGAGAAACTAATAATGACACTAAGATGCGCTCAGCAAGTGACGAACATGGATATTTAAAGAAATCAACAACAGGGTTTGCCCACCTTCTACGTCGACCGTTCTGCAGCAAAACCACGACCAGAGTCTTCGGGGGAGAACCGCGGTTCAAACATTCCAGCGGTGACATTCAGGATGTGTCGCAGCCTTCTCTAATCTTCAAAGCTGCGGCCGCGGGCTTCAGGTAACACACTGAGCCCTGAGGTGCAGCCCGAACTCGCCACACAGTTCTTGGTACCTGCTGTGCGACGGCGGGGGCTGGGGGGGGGGGGGGGGGTGCTGGGTGCGAAAACAGCCTGTCGGGCAGTGAGTGGGGGTTCTGCCTCTAGTAGCCTTCGTTTTTGCTCATTATCTTCAATGTTTGCTTTTGTCACTGTATGTAGTATGAATAGTTGTTCATTAATGACCAATGGCAATCATTGCTGCCAAGAAATTTAAAAATTAATGTTGGCAACAATGAAGATTCTGTACACAACTTCCAGGAGTGATATTGGAGATTTTCGTTTGTTGGTTAAAATTGTTGTTGCTTACAAATGCTGAGTCTGTTCGTATGTTAAGAGTTAAACAACGTTTTCCCTGAAAATGTAAGTACAGGACAATATAAGAGTACTGGATATATATTTTCGTTGCTGTCTAGCAATAAATCGCCCAGATTATAAGCAGGATTTCTTTGGAATTTGTAAATTTGTTTTTAGCCTGATTTATAGGGGAGGGGGGGGGATGTCTTGGCATCGTGAGTTGCCACTGGGCACGTATGTTGTCATTCAGTTGTGACCTATTTGTGGGCAGTGGATAAAATAATAAATGTGCTTGAAGATGATGGGAGCAGTATACTATCACTTGGTGTCATCTGACCTTGTGAAACACAAGGTGGAGATGCTGAAGACCAATTTATCAGATCTTCCAATACATTCATCTGTATGACAACACAAACACAAATAGAAATGTGTTTTATTAAGGAAGGCCACATTTAACGCGCGAGCGGGGGCGCCGACGCACACTGCGCTAAATTTATACAATCTGATTATCCAACGTGAGGGCAACAATGGATAGACTTGAAACTCAATGTATTCATTACTGTTCTAACGGTTGTTATGTGCAGTGCGTGTAACTGTCGGTCCTACGGAATTTTATCAGAATCTGTAGTGGCGTTTACATGTCGAATGAAATGCGTAGTTCGTTAATTTACGTTTTGTTCAATTATTCCAATAATTGTCACCCTATAAATTATTACATATCTCAGGATTAGCACTGTAAAAGTGTTTTATAGGGTTTTATGTTAATTTTAGTGAACTTTTAGAAGGTCTGGCTCGCGGGCAATCTCGTGTTATGGAGTAACTCAAGAATACATTCAAATGTTTGTAAAATTACGGGACTTAACACTGCAGTGGTCATCGGTCCCTTAATTTACAAACTACTTATCCTAATAACGACACACAAACGCGCGCGCACCCGAGGGAGGACTCAAACCTCCGACAGCGAACGGACGCGCGCACCGCAGCATGGCAGCTCAGTGCGCACGGCTATTATGCTGCGGAACACTGATGTGTGTCGCACTCTTATCCAGCACGACATGTTAACAACTTAGACTCAAAACACTGTTCATTTTCAATGTCCACCTCGTTCCATATGTTTCCATTTATTTGCGCATCTTAAATGTCATTTCTACAATTTCTCTCCCCCTGTCCCACGAATTCCGCGGACCAGATTGAAACCAATAGCGAGCCTGATTCGGTCCGTGGCAGTCGATGGCCCCACTCATGATCCTGAAAGTCATCCGGCTCAGATGGTAAGTAGTCACTTGGACAGGGTGGCATAAATCAGCACTTGTTGTAGTCTTGGAACCCTCGTGGTTATAAATTTCTCGGCGCATATCACCTCTATCATTCGTTTTACCTTTTGAAACGCAGCTTTGTCAGAACCGACATTTTTTATAACTGTGTATGCCTTGTCAGGCTGTAGACAATGTGGGTGCCGATGCAGAGGCAGACTCCTGGCAGAAATCCAGATTGGAGTGCTAGCACGAAGGAGACTGGACGGTTGTGACAAGCTATGTGCGCAGGTTCAGAATTGGGATCAGAAAGGAACATCTTGCCCATACGTGGATCAGTGCGGAATTTCAATTTATGGCCCCGGCGGATTAGCCGTGCGTACTGGAACGCCGTGTTGCGGTGGGGGTTCGAATCACCCCCCCCCCCGCCCCTCCTCGGGCATGGATGTTTGTGCCGTCTTTAGTATAAGGTAGTTCATAAGTAGTTTGGAAGTTGAGGGACTGAAAAAATCAAATGTTTGTAAATCTATCGGACCAAACTGCGTGGTCATCAGTCCGTAGCTTACAAACTACTTAAACCTAGGTAAACTAACCTAAGGACAAACACACACACACCCATACCCCAGGGAGGACTCTAACCACGGCGAGCAACCGTGCGCTCCGCAGGGAGACGCTTTAGACCGCTCGGCTACTCCACCGCGGCTTAGGGACTGAAGACCCCGTAATTAAGTCCCATAAGCTCTAAAAACATTTGAACTTTTTTTCCTTCCCATTTATGAAAAACGAAAACTTGTATAATTTGCACAAGTTATAGTTCCATACATTCTCGTCAGACTTTTTACAAATTGCCGTAAGAAGGAACGTAAGAAGCTGCCCAAGGTTTCGATTTCTCTGTTTGGACTATGAGGACCTTTCCAGGTAGATAATAGCCTCTGCGCTAAGAAAAAGCGTAAAATCAGTATTAACATAAGATACGTAATCATCTTCATTGGCCACGCTTTAGGCGTACTCTCAACACCAGACTTCACATAATACGAATAAATAGTAGGTGCGAGTCAACAGTGGAGTAGAAGTGAGATACTGGAGTTGCAATCGCGAGAAATGTGTTTCTGAACTTCGACCACTTATCGAGATTTAGATTACCGATTAACGAAGTACGCGGATAATTCCATTTAGAGGACTCTTCCTGCTTTCTCCCCTACCCTTTGCCAAACCGGAGTTGTGCTAAGTCTCTATTTTGTCGTTCGTGTGATTTTTAAATGTTGACCTCCTTTCGTTTCTGATGGAATGTATAACAGTGCAAAATTCTTTTCGTGGCCAATTAAGCGGTTGCCGTCGTTCCCGAACCAATCGTTGCCATCTAGAGACGAAACACCTGTTATGTTTTAGTACTCAGAGCTCAGTCAACTTCCCAAAACTTCTGCAGTCTCACGAAGAGCCTGGCAGGTGGGCTGTTCCATCGGCGAGTCTGGAAGACTGCGATGCGGAACGGCCGTCATGGGGCGCGGCAGCTGTGCGGATGTGGGCAAGTAGTGACTTCCTTCCGGGACGAGCTGGCTTGCCTACCTACCTAGGCTGCACTCGATAACGACTTGCTGGGCAGACACCACATCGACGGTACAAAAAACAATGTTTGTGTTACAAAAAAGAGCAACACGTCATTATTACTGCGTCATAGAACTGAACATTACTATCACTCACTCCATTATACGGGGGGACTTCAAAAACTTAACTCTGGTTCTCACACGGTAGAGACTCGTGCGTAACAAGCTAGCACACCATCGGGTTTTCGTGATCCGCACTTACTACAACTCATTGCATCACAATTTCACGTGGTGCAACAACTAGAATCATAGACAACAGCCGAAACAGGCTAGACAGTAAGATTCTGGTTGGCAAAAACAAGTATCGGTACACTCACTCAGCAAATGTCATGGAGCAGTGGGGCACAGTGGCGTTGAAGTTATTTGCGCAGCTCTGTAGATCTTCTGAGATGGGGTTTTGGAAGTGATTTGTGCAGCATACATCCCATGAGCTGAAGAGGGTTCTAATATAGACCTATTGGTTTTCCCACCACCTCGATGAGACAGATCGTTAATACTGTCCAAAGGACAACAAATGACTTCTTATTTGGACACTACACGTGCTAGAAACGTCTCCCAGTGGACAATCTGTATGAACATGGGTTCTATGGAGTATGGGAGCCGACGCCGAAAACGGATACCAATGTTGATGCAACCTCCTCGGGCACAACATCATGCATTTGCCGCCAAAAACCTGGGACGTACTTTGGAAGACTGGAGGAACATGATACTGTCAAACGTATGACACTTTGAACCGTACCATGTCAATGGCACACCACATGAATTAAGGGCTCCAGCCTGCCAAGAGGGGTGCCTCAGAAATGGTATGGGGTGCATTTCTCACATATGAAATGGGCCCCCTAGTCGTTCTGAAAGGGACCTTGAATGGCATGCTGTACGTTTAACTACCCAGGGACCATCCCGCTCATTTTGGTCTTCCTGACGTTCTGCGTTGTTTCAAGATTATAATGCGCTGCTATTATACTCCCAACGCGGCTGAGAAACACATTCAGGTGCATGCAGGAGAGGTCTAAATACCCAAGAAACCTATGGTTTAACCACATTGCGCATACCTTTGATGTCACGGAACGAAGGCTCAGTCCCATGGCTTCTGCAACCACGAATAGACTAGAACTGCCTGCCGCCCTGGGGCATATTGTGTGTCAGCTGCGCCCAGAGGGAAAATCAGAGATTTGTAAACTTCGCCGGCCGCTGTGGCCGAGGAGACTAAGGCGCTCCAGTCACGGTCTGCACGGCCACTACGGTCGGGGGTTCGAACCCCCCTCGGGCATGGATATTTGTGCCGTCCTAGTTCATAAGTAGTTTGTAAGTTTAGGGACTGATGACCCCGTAGTTAAGTCCCATAGACTATACAAACATTTGAAAATTTTTAAACTTCACTTCTACGGCGTCTGACTGCAGTCCGCGAGGTCAAGGGATGCCCTCACACGGTATTAGGTGCCTATCTCATGACGATGAGTCAGTGTAAATTGCGCACAGTTTCACCGTAACATTTGGGTGATGAACAGACCAAGTACAATGTTATGCCCAGCTGCAGTGAAGTGGGGCCAACAATTTCAGGCGGGCAGAACAGACATGGAAGCAAATTTTCCATACATGAGTTGTCCTTTAATAGCTCCGTGATTTCTATGATCTGTATCTGAACGATTGGCAGAAAGTTCTAACCGTTATTTACGCAGATCTAGTGACAATGTTGAAATATTGTGTCGTTTATCTGCTTCACTTTTGAAGTGTAGCACAGTTTTCAATAAAAGTTATTTCGTTTACCATTTTAGTGCGAACCTTACTTCAAGTCACCTAAGTTACAGAAAGTAAGTTACTTCCAGGATACTAAAGGAATTACATTAACTGCCATAGGCATTGTAGAATACCACACGGAAAAATTGAAAATAGGTGCGGGACCGAGCTTCGGACATAGGTCTCTTCAGCTGAGCTGCCAGCTGGGTATACTGGTCACCACGGTCATGGGGACTATTCTAGGACGCGTCTGACATAGATTCTCAACTTATCGTGCTAGGGTAGTCCTTGTAGTAGTAGTGAGCACTATGGCCAGGTGGCAGCGCAAGAGACAGGAAAGCAACGTAATTCCTTTATGTCTTTAATTCATACTGACTGTATGGACAAAAATATTTCAATTCGCAGTTTATCAAACAAATTTAAAGCTGAGTAGTTTATGTCTTTCCAGCCACAGTGAGAGTTCCTAGAACTGAAATTCAGACAATTTTTCCTCCTAATATTGCACTGGAGAATATTTCTTACTGTCAAACTTCAACTAATTGCTGATAACCCATTTCGTGAGTGTATGAACATACTATTTGGCTACAGTTCATATTCCCGGATGTTTGGATCTATGGTGTGACACCTGTGGAGTCCCTATACCAGTCAGCAATGATAAATACAACTACAACAACTAGACAGTCAGAGCTCTAGAAACGTAATGCCGAAACAGAGATTTCCAATCGTAAAATTGAACGAAACTATAAATTGAATGTTCTAAAAAAGACGGGGTATGAAAATCGATGCCTCAAAGGAAAAATATTTTTCATCTTAGAAAAATAATTAAAAAATATAATTTTTAAAATGTGGTATATTACAACATACAAGTCAAATACGTGTTTCTTCGTGAGGTTAAAATAACCGAAAGGAGAGAATGGAAGGTTATAAGGAAAATTTTAGGTCCGCAATATACTAGAAGAGAAATGGCTGGACAATTGACCAGACGACCGCCGCAAGATTCGCCGACGACACAAAAATGACACGTTCTCAGAGAACGGAGGACATTACAAGAAACACGGAAAGGAAATAGCTTTTTTTGTCACTGTCAAGTCCGAATTGAGGTCAATTGTAAAAATCATAATAATAATAAAAATAATTGTATCAAATGTAATAATACTTGATACTGGCTAGTGTTACTGAAATTACTGGTTTCGCACTAAGTCTGCTTATCCAGACCTCTCCGCAGTGTTTCATGGGGTGACGGCATGGGACGCTGTTGATGGTGATCCGTCCGTTGAATGGGATGTCAAGATCGGCGGTCCCCTTGTGCTTTTCGAGAGGAGTAGGCTATGTGCCGGAACCGGGTTTCAACCTCTTTCTCCCACACCAATCACAGTCCGCACGGCCGCTACGGTCGAGGGTTCGAATCCTCCCTCGGGCATGGATGTTTGTGACGTCTTAAGTATAAGGTAGTTAATAAGTAGTTTGTACGTTTAGGGACTGATGACCCCACAGTTAAGTCCCTTAAGCTTAACAAACAAACACGACACTACACAACGCACGCACCCATTAGAGTCGCCTACACTTAACATAGACACTTCAGCACACAGTTCTCACACTTCGCGAAGGGTAGGAAAGCCTTTCCAATTAGGCGACTTAACCTGCTCTTCGGGGTCTCCCGACCATTCATGCCTTACGATTTGACGAATCGTTGTATAGGCTGTAACTGCTGACGAGTTTCAGAGAGCCTGGAGGAAAAAGGATAACTGAGGATATCCGAATTAACGTTCTCTCTCTCTCTCTCTCTCTCTCTCTCTCTCTCTCTCTCTCTCTCTCTCTCACACACACACACACACACACACACACACACACACAGAGAGAGAGAGAGAGAGAGAGAGAGAGAGAGAGAGAGAGAGAGAGAGAGAGAGAGAGAAGGGGGGGTGAACACCTGGTGACAATTAGATGGCAGGTGTCGACAGACAAAGCAACCCCCACCCCGATGCATTTGCATATGGCCTCTTCTCCCGCCGCAGACCCCTCGCTGTACTCACCAGTTTCAGAAACAAGTGTTCTACACCGCTGTTTACTGGAACAATACGTGCGTAAACATCTGACATTATACAATCAATGCCTGAATACAAGTACGTGTGCCGCGCAGGGTGCCTTTATTTGGAACCTGACCAAATATTACTCCACAAATCCGCATAAATTCTTCCTTCAAAAAGCTCTTCACAAGAGGGCATGGAAGCCGATGAGGGAATAAAAGGATTAGAAAATGAAGGAAGAAAAGGAGATTTGACGATCTAAAAGGAAAATCTCTTTCAGATTTGTTAACATTTCATAAATATGGATACTGAATGTACTGATTGCAGCACACAATATTGCACGTTTCTTATTACTAAAAACTGACATTTTAGTGAAACAGTCTGCTTACCGAGCCCTAAACCAATAAGTAATCATGCAGATAAAACTATACTCTCGTGAATACTAGTTAACGAAACAAATAATCCGTACTCTTCTCCGCTTCTAGAGATAATTAATCGCTATTCTGACTAAAACCTATTTTCCACATTGACATACATTTCTCTACCAATAACTGTAATCCCTTCGCCTGAGTACATAAAATACAGTCACTTGCAAGTAACCCAGCACAGTTATGGAATAAGCTACTGCTATTTCCCATACAACTAATGCGGCCATTTGACCTAGTGAAGACTATTACGCAACTATCCCCATTCCATCATTTCAGTCTAAAAAAAGGGCCACAAATCTTTTAATCAACCAGATACCGTACAACCAGGTACAAATTTTTTTTCTATAAAGTAAATGTCAATATATGTACTAAGTATTACCTCAAAGTAATATGGATTCTTGCAGTACATTGCAGCTGAAGGGAAAAAAATAAATTAAAAAATGTGCGTCTTCCTCTATTCTTGGTTCACCTAGTTATATTTTCTGAAATTTCAAACTTAGAATTTCTTTTTCAGCTATCATTCTAGTCAAATAGCTATTACTCACTGTACCCTGAAACGAAGGTCATGTGTACCCTTTTTTCATATTCCTCCTAAGAAAATTGAAAGTTGTACAAAATTTAGTTGATAAATTATGTCCAAACATATAAATTAGATGTAATCTATGCTGATACTTTCTAATGAGCACAGCTCCTTCTATAAAGTTAACATATGAAGGTCCAAGTTATTTTGTATAGCTCGAGACACTATTAGTTTACAACTTCTTGCTTCATCTCACAACAATTAACTAAGTACTTTATTTTCTCCGAACAACAACGTGGTATTTCGAGGTATTCAGGTAAGTTATGGACTGATATTCTCATCATCTACCTCATTACTCGAATGATAAATTACTTCATCTGATTTTCGTGCCAACTAAAATAACGTAACCAAACCCAAAAAAGGAGTATTAAAACTTTCAAACTGGGAACTAAAAATACTTGCGAAGTGCCGCAAGTCATTCATTATTTGAGGTATGTCGCCCTAGGTAAAGAAACAAGAGTCATCTTCGATAATTGGTCTCCAAGCGGCTTCTTGCGGCGATGCCATCCACACAGTAAACAAGTAAGATGAAACGTTTAGTACAGAGTTATTCCAAGCCATGAACAACGTTCTATAAAGCCTGTCCTGCGTCATCCACACATGGAAATCAAGGTCGCAACATATCGCCGCTAGCTATTTACGTACACCAGATTATCGCTTTTGTTGGTAAGAAAAATAGCTCGAAATTACGATGAAGGTTCGCCATTTCACTGTCGATTCATAACATTTGGTTTACATCTGTAGGAAGACCGAAGATTTCTGCCACGAAAGAAACGCTTTCTCCTCTGTATCTAGTAAGACAAATGATTTTTGGTTCAAGGCTAATAATAATGGTTGAACACTGCATTACTTGATCGTAAACCTCTCTCACAAGGTCAGCAATAATTGCGTAGATGGAGCATTCTAGTTGTACAAAAAGAATGTCACAAGCAGTATCAATCTCAGAAGCAGTATTACACCGTGGAAAAAAAGTTGTTTCTACGCCTGTTTATCATGTTCAACCCACTGAGCACTATGAATATCTGACAAAGCACTGGATCACAACAGTTAAAAGTGACACTAGAAATAGCACTCTGAACTAGACTGAAAAGTTCGGCAAGTTTCCCATGTTAGCTATGAGGAATCAAGTGCGTAATATTAGGATTTAACGACCCGACGACATCAATTAAGTCGGACTACAAACGGAGTCATGTCCATAATGAGGAAATCAAAGAAAAACTGGGAATGAACACTGTAGATGAAGCAGTTAGAGCAAACAGACTGAGATTGTGGGGTCATGTTACACGCATGGGAGAAGCAAGGTTACCTAAGAGACTCATGCGCTCGGCAGCGGAGGGTAAGAGGAGTCGAGATAGACCAAGAAGTACTTAGATTCGGTGCAGAATGAGTTTGAAGTAAAAGGCATAAGATCAGACGAGGCATCAATGTTAGCATTGAATAGGGGATCATGGAGGAATTTTATTAGATGTACTATGCTCCAGACTGAATGCTGAAATGCATAATCAGTTTCTAATGATGATGATGATGATGATAAAATTAAGGAGGTCCTTGTGTAACATTAATTATGAACTGAATAGATCACAGACTGTTTCATAGCACACTAGCTGTAAACCCGGCGTTGCCCAGGTGTTTGTTTATCCTACACTCTCGTAGTCCACATCCCTTTTCCGCCTCTCTCTGCGTCCACCTCTTTCTCTCCCACACCTCTCTGTTCGTTTCCACCTTTCCCTCTCTCGGCAAAATTTTCTGCAAGGTACCCTCTGTCATGTACTATAGAAACATTTATGTACTCAGTGATCTTCCTCTTGTTTTAAAGGTCATGTGTGCAAAAATTCATGAAGACTACAGTAAATCTATGCTTTTTGTATAATTCCCTAAGTTTAGTACCCTCCACCACGCATCGAACGAAATTTTATACAGGCAGTGACATTTCTCTTGTTTTTAAGGAAAGACGTGCAAAATTTCATCAATATCTGAACAAAACTATAGATTTTTATGCAATAGAAACGCAGGGTCACATTGAAAAACGCACTTTGTTGTTCTCAAATATTCCAGTTTTATTTCATACAACCCTTGTTCTGAGAATAACGAAAACAACTACAGAAACATGACCTTTGAAATCGGTCGAGCCGTTCTCAACTTATGGTGCGACCAAAGTATTTAGGGAGTCATTTTTATGTTGCTAAGTACCCTCCCCCATGCACCGTATCAAACTTAAGGTAGACGGTGACCTTCCTCTTTTTTTTTTTTTTTGAAAGTAAAGCGTGCGAAATTTCGTGAAGATCGGAATGAAGATTTCGTGAGTCTGTAGTAGAAGTAAGCTCCGCCATGCACCTATCACAAAATACTTTCTTAGCTGACGTTTTCTACTTATAAACTACATTCCTGCCAAATTTCAGCTGCATAGTTGAATTAGTTTTCAAAATTTCGTGTTTAGTCAGCGAGTGAGTGGGTGGGTGAGTGAGTGTCTTTCGTTTTTATAGAGATTAAGAAAACAGGTCGCTTAATTTTGCATGCAAGAGAATTAAGGGAGACTTGCAGACAACAATAAATAGTAACATGCAAATCTGTAATGCTAACTGATACGAGGTCATGCCTGATGCGACATTTTTATGGCCTCTACAGCGAAACTGTTGTGAGTGGTAGACTTCTTTTAGTTTCATCATTTTGTGTGGGTGGGTCAGTTACAAAACGTCCGAAATTACATGAAAACTTTGTTGCAAGTCCCTAACTACTCCTATTTAAATGCGGCGCTGGTCCGGGCTAAATCAGAACTTTTCACCCCCACGATCCCAGCTCAAATAGGAATCGAGCGCCAAAGATACACAAAAATCATGATTCTGCACTCTGTGTTCCAAAAATAAGCCAGAAACTTACCGCTTGGTAGCACTCAAAGACATTGCAGAGAATGGCGGTATATATAGAGGTAGTACTGCTTCGAAAGACTGCTTCTGCCGCACCATCCTGGGAGCAGTGTCCTGACCAAATAAACACTGGGTTTATCACCGGGGATGCCACTGCCGAACTGGCAATTCTCCTCTTCTAAACGGAGACACACATTAGACAGCAAGGTGAGTCACGCAGCTTGTGATCTTGTTTTGACGGAGGTGGTCCTTGAGAGGCTAGAAACTACCCCCCTACCTGCATGAGTCACACTCATAAGCTGACGGCTCACACCGAAACATACACGGCTGGAGACTATACTCGCTAGAACGAGAAATGGCTCCTCACTACTAGGGTCGGTCTTAATGCTATGGGATTCCGTGCTCTTGTTTTGAGAATTGAATCGCTTTTATGTTCTGAAGTGGTAGCACTTTATTACACGAGGCTTCGATCTTCTTTCTCGAATGTTATTGGAGTTAATCTGCTGCAACCCTTTTTAAAAACACATTTTCGAACATTCATCTGTTCCGCCTTCACTAATCTGGTGAAACAGGCATTGGAACGAAGTATTACTGAAAGACGTATTGTTGCTGTTAACTGTATACAGTATCATAGGAATCAACTGTATCAGCTACTTTAACATTCGCTGTTTACACTAAGTCTTTTGGGATATACTTCCCACTAACGACATTCCTCTACTGCATTCGTGGGAATACATGTTACCACTTCCGTACGTTCCTGTCGGCTAGATGTAACTTGCTGCACTAGCTCTAGTTTTCACTTGTTGATAAATACTGATTGACCCGTGCGATAATTCGCACTCTGTCCTCATCAGACACAGATAAGTGAGATATTAATGGAGAAAAGGCAGATGCAAGTACATATGTATAAAAGCTAAACTTTGAATAGTAGTAACAAATATTATTCTCACTGTGAGAAAATTTATATAATGGTGATGAAGTTTAGGTAATTCGCGCAGTACACAACGCTTGCTTGACAAAGTGAGCAATTACAAGAGCCGTTGTGCATCGACGTGTGACACAAAAATCTCGTGATAAACTACGTTACTATGAAGAATCTAAACAACTGCAAGAGCTGTCGTGCCCGTAAGTTAAATATTTGTATTTTTTCGTCGTTACAACGACGTGTATAGCCGAAATCGTGTGATAAGCTATGCTTACATCAACGGTCTTTGGATTGCATAAAAAATCTAAAGAATTGCAAGAGCTGTCATTCATGTTAAACAGATTGTCAACAGAAACTACCTTCTACATTGCTTTTATATCGGCCGCGCAAAATAAGTTGATACTAGCGCGCTGTTTGATAGGAGCAACCGTAAATACATGTTCCATTTACTATCGTTCGGCGGGTATCAACTTAAGATTGTACGACAATTTTTTTTCTTCAAAATTAAGTATTTGTCAAAACAATAACTGTAAACTATGTGTGTATTTTTCGTCATTAGTGAAGAACGAAACCTTGAAAATAATACCTCAATCATTAATTTTGAATAAGTAATATGGAAGATATGGTTTACCCACAAAAAGACAACGATGTGAAATAATACATATGATAGCTTTTCGGGCTGTCTGAAGTACACACATATCCCACAAAATAATGGTGTTTCTGGATTTCTTGGGAAGTACGCTTACCACAAAAATTGATCCCGAAAGAGGGCTTGGGAAACATACGTACCACAATGTATTTTGTGGTCCCTGGAAAACATTCTTACCGCCAACTTTAAAGGGTACCCCAAAGCATCTCAAATGATCAACTCATAAGGGACTTAACTATGTCGGTTATGAGTACCTAGGCTTACAAACTACTTACAATAACTTAAAGTAACTTCTGATGAGGTCAACACGAACACCCATGCCCGAGGGACGACTCGAACCCCCGACGGCGAACGGCCGCGCGCATCGCAGCAGGGCGCCTTAGTGCGCACGGGTATTCTGCTGGGGCCCAAAGCATCTGTGACTACTTCTTACCACCTATGTATATATCTGACATCTTATGGTAGTACACTGTATCAGGTGTTAGTAAAAAGTAAAATGATAGGAAATCATCCCCCCTCCCTCTCTCTTCATGTAATGACAAAACGTTACAGCTCACAAAAGGGAAATGGGAAATTATTTACCACCAGTTTGTAGAATTCACAACTGTGCTGTGATGATATATGTACCACAGCAGTTTTTAACAAAAATCGCAAAACTAAAATATAATAAATTGATCAAAATTCTAAAAACAAGTCGCTTCCCTGAGTAGCCACAAAAAATGCGCCCATGAAAGGGTTAAACGTTGTTCGCATGTAGGCCTGATGTATACCAGTTTGGTTGAGGGACTGGTTGGCTAAATCCTTCCCGCCAACATGACGCTCAGGGACAAGGATACCTGTAGGTCTGCGAGAGGCGTCTTCAACTGGTGACAGAAGCGTCGTATTTTCTGGCAATGACATCAGTGCGCGCGCCCGTAACGCCACATGGGATAACTCGCTAGCACTCACCGTACTACAGTACTTTTAGGTCCAGGAGACAACGCGTAGCTCTTCTGATATCCGATTCACTCTACTGGCTTAGTAATCTTCACTTATAAACAATGTTACGTTAGTTTAGAAGCAAAATAAATACGAACCAGGAACAAGGCCGTCATTTCTGCTTTCGCAAAAAGCATTGCGCTTTTATCGGTAGATCGTGCGTTCTTTAGAATGCGGCATTATACGTATCTTTTAAGGGCCTCTTACGCAATGAAACAATATCAAATCTTATTTTCTAGCCATGGATTTGTCAAGCAAGCTGGAGTTCGTACCAACAATGTCTGTCAGTTTAACCATCCATTCTGAAGCAAGCGCTTTTCAATACACCGTACTTTGACTCACGTGGAAATGGCTATAAACGCAGATAAAAATTTCTAACTTTGATCCTGGTCTTTGTTTAAAGAAAAGGAATAAAACAAGACGCTCGTCCAGGTGAAACATTCACATGAATACCTGTTAGTCGGGATCTGACGATTACAGCAAATTTCTGTGCATGGACAGTGAAACTTTTAGTAACTTGTTACTTTGCTCTCACACTATAAAATGAAACATTGGTTTCAGATTTTCTCTCCTTTTCTTGATTCATCTTCATATTCTTAGCCACTTATTGCGTAATACAGGCTTTTACTTTCTTTGTTTTTAAATTTTTATCAATGTTCTGTTAAAAGCTTACAATTTCAGTAAGCTGTTGTGTGTATAATCAAATTAAGGATATCACCTGCACTATAACCACGCTTCATGAAGCATTTTGGTTAAATCCACCTCCGGGCTTAAATTTTATATAGCACACACACACACACACACACACACACACACACACACACAAACGGCAAACGCCCTTACGAGTTGGAACAGTTTCCGTTTTGGACGTCACACTGAGTACAGTGTGCGGCAAGAAAGCGAACGGAAACATACCTTGAAAAGAAATGACACAAGTATCTTCCATCGAATTACAAATGAATGTCGATTTTCGACCATATGGCACTATTTACAAAGTAACTTCCTGGAGGCTTTAAAACAAATAATCCAAGTCTCTATTGGTACGTTACAAGTATATAGATGGTACATGTCTTCATGTTCAAAGAGTGTGATTAAAAGAAATAATAATCTAACAATTTAATCAACGAGGTCATTGCTGCACTTCATTACCAAAGGAGCACATCCATTAAGAGCTCCGATTCGCAAGCTCCCCGGCACGACGACGAAAATCACGTTTAAGATATGCAGCTTCCTGTCGCAAAATCCTGCTGATAAAACGTTCATCCCCGGGAGCGCTGTCCGCTCAATGGAAACATTCCACGGGCTTATCGTTGAGCACACGGGAGCTATGCGGAAACTACCGACCTTCGCCGCAAACGATAAGGGAAGCCACCTGCAACCACTACGCGATATAGAAACTCATAATATTCAGCAAGATATACGGGACAGAGAAATTTCTAATAGCAGAGAGATATTAAATATAAAATCAAAGACGACGCACCGGAAACAAAGAACCTTCCGTGAGTGTTACAGCATCGACAACAGAAAACGGTAGTTCACACTTTGCCCTTTAGTCGATTTTAAACCGATCATCACGCTACTTTGCTACATAATGAACTAGTACAATGGATCAGAGTTTCCCAGAAGTTTAGTGTAAATCGGAGAGAAGGTTATAAAAAAAGTATGCCAAAAGCAGAATCCGTCACAGAAAAAATGTAGCCACTATCAGTAGAGACAATATACTGGTCTCCAACTTTATTCGGTACTATACGGAACGTTCATGAATGAACAAAATACTATTTGGAAGTGAAAATACGCAGAGGACAATGTTCACATAAAAATAGACGCACTTCATCGTGATTCTGAGGGATGTTGCTAATCAGGTAACTGTATAGAATCACGTGAAGAGGCCTACATGATGAAGGTTGACTTAAAAAGTTCTAATCGTCCGACTAGTTTGTTAGTCAATGTAACAGGCAAACGACGAGCAACAAAATGCTGGCACTACATACTGCGATTCCGCAGACAACCATTACTGTACTTCACATCCTTTAACGTGCGCATCTACATTCACATTCAGACAGAATTGCAGTAGATAATTTTACAGTTTGTCTACCGCGATTTCTCTGTAGTAACCTTTCTCCCGTGTATGCTAATTCTGTCTGAAATTTGTTGACTGTGGAATAGTTTCCGGTAGAGATGGGGTAGCGAGTTGAGTTGTCCCTACACATGCCAATCAAAATAATGTTCAAATGTTTGTAAATCTATGGGACTCAACTGATTGGTTATTAGTCCCTACCTTACAAACTACTTAAACTAAGGTAAACTAACCTAAGGACCACACATACACTCATGCCCGAGGGAGGACTCGAACCCCCGACGGCGAACGGCAGCGCACACCGCAGCACGGCGCTTCAGTGCGCACGGCTATTCCACCGCGGCACATGCCTGTTACTAAGAGGTTCGTTCGTCAAGCAACGTCACGGTTTCAAGTTTCAGCTCCGAAGGCAGTTTTGACGTGGATATTTTCATGTGAACTCGTTTCTATCCTCGAAAAGACATTCTCCTAAATGATACGAAATGAGCGGCATTTCTCAGAATTTTCGAACTTCTCTGTCATTACTATTTGGCATAGGATTCATTACTGCGCTTGAACTAGTCCAGAAGAGAACGGACAGGTTCTTGAGTAAAATTCCTGAACCATCCATGTTTTCTGAAATGAACACCATTTTTGTTCGCCTTCGTCATGGCATTACCTATTTGATATCTGCAGTTTAAGTGGATTGTAACCGCAATGCCTAGAAACATAGTTGAATTACAAATCTTTAACTATGAAGACTGCTCTTCACCTACATGATACATAAACTACACCGGAATCCATCTGACGTGTGGCGGAGGGAGAGGTACTTCTGACACACTAACCTCCCTCTCCCCTGTTTCTGATCATTTGCGAGCGGCGCTTGGGAAAAGTAACTGTCGTTAAGACTCAGTACTAGCTCTTATTTCTAGAATGTCACAGTTTCGGACATGTGTTTCCCAAGATCTTTCGGAAAGTACAATATCAAAATTTCATCAGCACGCCTCTCCGTGATGCCAACACTTATTGTTCAGTTTCTGCCATAACAGTTGGTTGAGCAGACTAAGCGATACCGCGATGAAACTTGCACCTCTCACTGGTCAGTCAACTCAGTGAGTGTACTGGTGTGTCGTATGCAGATCCCCGAAATTGAATGTGAATATTTCATCTGAAGGTTCTTTGTGAATACTACAACTGGTGCAATTTCATCAGTATACTCTGAAGAGAACCTCATTATTGTACTATCATTGTGCAATGATTTCAGATTTATTACATATCGCTGCAAAAGATCGGGGCTTAGACGTGAGTTAAGTGCACGTTAGATCACAACAACAACCACATTATGTGCGAAGTAGGATGGCGAGATGATGCATGTACTATTACATCTTTTTTAGTAACGAAAGATGATGTAAAAGACGCGCCCCTCCTCCAATTTGAGTGAGTGATGTTATCCTCTCAATAGGGCCATTAAAAATGGTGAAGAAGTCAGACATCTATCTTCTTCTAATATATAAAGCAGAGTGTCCGTATGTTTGTGTGTACGTGTTACATACAAATCTACAGTTTTGTTCCAATCTTTATGAAATTTTGTACACGTAAGCTTCAATTCATGAGGACGGTCGCCGTAAGTGTAACAATCACGTACGATACATAGTTCACGAGATATGATGTCATAAACAAAATGATGCGCGAAAAACAGCTGCATTTTGCGACAATGCTGCTCATTTTTTCCTAAACCACTGGACCAATTTCGACCAAATTTGATACACATATTTCTTAAGCGAGATAACAATTGCTGTAATAGTACGAACCTTCTACGACACATGGTTCACAAGATATGACGTCATAAACAATAGTAATCGAAGAAAACTGCCACATAATGCGGCGAGATTTTATAAATACGCTATATGAGAATGAGAGTTCTTAGCGACTTGCAACAAACTTTAAACATAATTTCAAACCTTTAGGAAACGTTTTCTCGCTGACTACCATAGCAAACTGATGAAAGGAAAAAAGTTTCTCGCTTACTACTTTTCCGCTGTTTATGGAGTAAAACTACGGTATTCGGTATAGCATTAAAATTTATAATTTGTACACTACAAATTGTAGCCGCAGGAAAGTTTACAGACAGTAGACACATATGGTTAAGTGTATCTCCTAAATTGTATCACAGTACGACACGTTGTTCATGATATATGAGCACATAAACAGTAAGTTCATGGAAAACCGCCCCATCACACACAAACTTTAAATCTATTACTTCTTTGCCACTAATTGTATTCCCAAGAGATTTTACAGACATACAGCCCTTAAACAAATGAATATCTACCTAAAAATGACAGGAATAAATACATAAATAAATACCCGGGCAACGCTGGGTTTTAGCTAGTCTATATCTATAAATGTGAATGTCTGTTCGCTGTACGCATATCACGTCCGAACGACAAGACGCATAGACTTAAATATTTGTACAGTTACTAATTTATACCTGTGGAAGGTTTTAGGCACGGTTTTATAGCGATCCGATAGATATTTAGTAATTTGAAGAATATAACACGAAATGCGGAACAATAATGATTCTTTGAAAATGGTTTTATTGGTTGCATTATTGCTTGAGGGTTGATAATGATACAAGGGTGGAGTATATTGGGATGGAAAGTTATCGGTGTATATAAAATTCTACGTGTGTGTGTGTGTGTGTGTGTGTGTGTGTGTGTGTGTGTAATATTTCGCCCTGCAGCGAAAACTACAGAACGCAAACGAATGGTGTTCGTGTGTAATTGTTGTCCGAAGTCTCCCGTCGTACACCATAGCATTTCCATGCCGACAGCTATAAGGGGGTGTAAGATATGGCGATTGAAATTCGTCAAATAATAAAAAAAAAAACTGAAGGCCAGCGATGATGTTTGCGACTCTATAGCAAGGAGATTACGTACAGCGAAACGTGATGCCACAGACCAAGTCTTTGGTCTATGCGTGCTACATGTCTTTCAGCTCTTTCTCTGTAAGGATAAGCATACGAATAAGAAAATATAATAATAAATAAATGAAGCAGTAAAAAAGAAATCTCTTTTGATACATCTCTCAAAAAAAAACAAAAAAAAAAAAAACCAAAAAAAAAAAAAAAAAAAAAAAAAAAAAAACGATTTGACGCTTCGCGCATTACATCAAGTGATTGCTCCGTGATATTATTACAATCATTATTGTTGAATTTCTTGATCGGACTCTTCGAAACGAGTGCATTTTACGTGTGATTTGATCTAAACTACTTACTTTATTGGTAAACGGTAAGTTTAGACTTCTGCAATCTGATAGGAATATTTTTTAGTTCCTTCAAAACCAGCCTCATAGCACACTACTGAAAGATGGCTTATGTATCACAATCAACCAACACGCGAGCGGAATCGCGGGTTTTCAACTAGTCTACAATAAAGCAGAAACTTCGTGCTGAAGTGTTTGGTCTCTAGGTCCTGCTGCGGTGCATTCGGGCTGTGAATGGCTGGGCCGGAGGTATAAGTGAAGCCGAGAGCGGCCCGGGCGGGCAGGACGCTGCGCTGGGACCTGGTCCAAGGCTGGCCGCATTGCTGGGAGCAGGAAACAGTGGGAGCGGGAACGCCGGGCCAGTTCCGAGGTCGCGTCCCGTTAGCCGGTAGCCGGCGGCGCGCGCGACCGTCTGGAGCAGCAGTGGACTCAACTGCGCCTGCGCAGACCAGGCACCGCCGGCATCTCGGCGCCCGCTCGGAGCTCACGGAGGCTGCGCTTATCCAAATGTTCAAATGTCTGTAAATCTATCGGACCAAACTGCGTGGTCATCAGTCCGTAGCTTACAAACTACTTAAACCTAGGTAAACTGACCTACGGACAAACACACACACACACACACCCATGCCCCAGGGAGGACTCGAACCTCCACGGCGAGCAACCGCGCGCTCCGCTTTAGACCGCTCGGCTACTCCACCGCGGCTGCGCTTATCCCCCCTATGGTCCTGTTTTCGGAGCCTTGGCCTGCACGGAAGAGCAAGGAACAGTCGTCTGACTGCTTTGATGAAGCCCGCCACGAATTCCTCTCCTGAGTCACCCTCTTCATAGTACCGTGCGTCCCCACTTGCGCATAGAAAATTCGTCATATTTGCGCAGCGCACAACGATCCATCTCCTGTCGGTTTTTCCTACGAACACTTTGAATGTACGCAGTTCAGATTTGACCAGAGACGCGAAGGGGGCATGTCTTTTTTTAGAGCATGGGGGTATTTTTTCGCAAGATATTAACTGAAATTTTCAGTGCTATGGCACGGTGGAATTGTGATAAGACTGCCAGACTAACAATACAAAGGTCGCGGGTTCGATGCCCGGTCAGTTCTAGGATTTTTATTATTTCCACACTTTCACCCCGGGCAATGTTATTACTGTGAAAAATGCCGATATCCACTGTGGTTTAGAATCAAGGTGAAAGTGTTATGTCCCCCTATAACTTGGCTAGGTAAGTCAGTTCAGAGGACGGAGCAATGCAAAAACATACCTCATTCAAACAGGACCATGCGCGCTGAAGTACTGTAGTATTCAAACCAATCTTCGAACTGATGACTGCTTTACCTTTGAAGTAAAATATTACATTTAATTAATATCTAGTAGAGTACGAGACTACAAATCCGAAGGTCGCGGGTTCGATCCCCGCCAAGTCCTCGGATTTTTATCTGTCACTTTCCACTTCTTTCACCTCCGGCAGGATTGCTCATGTGAAAAATACCGAGTAGCACCGTGGTTCGGAACCAACATTAAACTGTAGGTCCCTCTATTACTGGCTAGGTAAGTCAGTTCGATGGTCGGAGAAATACCACCTCCAATCAGGACCATGCCTAGTAAAGCACTGTGGTGTTCAATTTTCGGATTGTTGACTGCTTTACTTTTTTTTTACCTTATCTTTATATTACTGTCAGGCTTCAATAACAGTATTTTTTTTTATTTTCCAGTGATTAAATATGGATTGGTTCAATGTTCAAATGTTTGTAAAGCTTATGGAACCTAACTATGGGGTCATCAGTCGCTAAACTTACAAACTACTTAGTTCATACTAAAGGGACAATTCGAACCTCAGACGCGCGAGGCCACGCGATCCGCAACGTGGCGCTCCAGACCGCGCGTCTATGGATTGGTCAGAAGTGACTTAAATTACCTGAGGAATATAGAGAACAATACATTCTTTGGTAGGCTATGCATAAGGATCATTACAGAAAGCACACGGAAGCACATTCTTGGTGATAAATATCCGTGGAGATGGTTTTATCTGTAAATAAATCGAAGTTTTACAGCTAACGCGAAATATAATAGTAACAAAAAAAATTCAATCAATCTTTTATATCCACACGTCATCATTGGTTATTTGGTCAGAATCTTACGACAAATACATAGCGAATTACAAACAAGAACGAAATGAATTATGTGTAACAAATATTAATGCTCACCGGTCTTGAGCGGAAATCGCAGTGCGTAAATAAGTGCCCTCTTTCGATTTGTGACTTCAAATCCATACGTTTGTGCATTATTTCTTTTTTCATAAAGTTAACTGTGCCACAAATGTCGAAGTTCCGTTTTGTTTTTCGACAAACCTGCCATTAATAATGCAGCACCACTCATCAACATAATCGCGAGATTTTCCTGTTGCATATCAATGAGCTCGAGTTCCCTATCGATCTTTGGGGGTTCGTTGCAATACACTATTCTACGAACGTAAAGGCGTGACTTGCACACCGCTCAGAGATCGTGGCGCTCAATTGTGGGCGCACCTTTGAGAGCCACTCGAAACCAGCGATGGATCCAAGGTCGTGGTTTGGGAGCTGTCTAGTGGCGTCCTTGCTGTGCGCCTGGACTGAAATGTCGATCATGTTCATCTCTTATCACGGCAAACTCATATACTGCCAACTTTTGAAAACTGCTATCAGTAAAAATCACGTGCGGCAACAAGATGGGAATTTTGTCACGACCGGCTTGACGGAAATAATGATTCTTCTGGGTTACAGCATACAATAATTTATGCTTTAAACAGAATACCTCAATAATGTACCTACTTCCATCATAGGCCATTGTTTCTAGCTGAACACAACAATAAAAAAGAAATCCATTTTAACCCTCTCATGCACGAATTATCAACCCGACAATGAACCAAATTTGTGATACATTATTTGGTAACTTAAGACCTAACTTGCACATAATTCATCATAATTTATCTAAAAAACATAGTTTCATAGACCAGTAGGGAGATGTCCTCAAAAGAGGACACCGGCCGCGGTGGCCGAGGGGACTGAGTCGCTTCAGTCAAGGTCTGCACGGCCACTACGGTCAGGGGTTCGAATCCCCCCCTCGGGCATGGATATTTGTGCCGTCCTAGTTCGTAAGTAGTTCATATGTAGTTTGTAAGTTTAGGGACTGATGACCCCGTAGTTAAGTCCCATAAGCTTTACAAACATTTGAACAAAAGACAGTGAGTACTAAAACTGCTACATTTTACATGGAACATATATTAATAATACCAAAGAATACATGAAGAGTGTCCACTATTTTGTATTTTTCGTATAATGAAATTGCTTCAGGCCCTCAGGGCACACAGCAAATTGACACTTTTCTCAAATGTAACGTGTTTTCCGTCGGCAGTCGGCACTGGGATCATCTGATTTGGCTGGTCAGTGTTATACCCCATTGAAGCGTAATTCCTTGGGTACCGAATGACAGGCTTTCTTGTTCATCGTTGTATAGACAACAATGCACTTTCATCTAAAGGCCTGCCTCTACTCTTTCTTGTAACCTCTACTTTCCGTTTCTTTGTTAGCCCAACGACTTAACACTGCCGTCTAGGAGACAGTCTAGCATTTATCATTAGTCCTCATATGAGTTACCTATGCTTTTACGGCCACCTCAGATGTAAAAAGAGGACAGAAATGAGACAAAATGTAAGTGTCCTCATTTGAGGACGCGACGCATGAGAGGGTTAAATAGAAGCAGGTGTGGTGAATATTGGTTTACGGCATACAAAGCAAGACTTCCTTAATAAATTAAGCAGATATGAGATAGTTGAAAATCACTTGATACAATAAAACTAGTTTAACGTAACACAGGCAAGAAATAATACACACTGCAAGTCACATGCTAGTTTAAAGTTATAGTTGTCGACTTCTTAGCTTCTTGCAAGAAATATTCAGAAAATGTTTCGTCCTGTAATGGACAAACTACTGGTCCTCAAAATAGAACGACTCCAGAGATTCAATAGACAACGATGACTTCAACTATTTTCTATTCTTTGTCCCAAGGCTGAAAACACGTTCACATTCTTCATTATTATGGCGTGTGGTAAGAATTGTGAGCACTACTCTAAAAATTCGCTTATACTTCAGTAGTATATCGGCTCCACGAATTCCTCGGAGGCCTGTTAACTGCCTATGAAGCTCTCATTCACCGCCTTATCTATAGTTTCATTCTCTCCCTTGCATAACAGGAAACTTTTCCAAGAAGAAACGAATAGAAGAAAACTGTGCATCTTCAAATTCGTCTCACCTTGAGTGCAAACTTGATTATGTAGTCACATGCAGTACGTAAAAAATTACTTTCTCACTGATGTAAAGAAATAGCATTTATCTGTATCCCGGAGATCGATAACTATGTTCCATATCTGAATGCCAATAACTAACTCATCATCATTTCTTTGAACTTGCAGAGTAGTGTCTGAACACCTAAGATTCACAAGTAAGAACTGTTATCCCGCCTTTAGATTCAATTCGAATTACGTCACAAACATCACATTGTTAAAAGTACTATCATATCAACGAATGAGTTATCGACTATCGTAGACTTAACCTTTCTATCCACACAAACAATCGAGTGTACAGATGTGATGTGATTATCGAAGTTAACGTTTCGAATTTTCGTCCGCGAATTCGTAAAATAACACCGTCCACCCGTAAAACGAATTTAATTCCGTAAATTTTACAAATAAACCGTAAAAGTTGGCAAGCACGTAAATACTGCAAATTCGGTACAGAAAGTCCTAGATGAGTTGACCGTCGACCTACTCGGGTGCGGATATCGGAAGGACGCCAAGATCTCCGGCATTGGGACATGTGGATAAGGAACTGTTGGATAGCTTCGAAAGGCTGCCCACATCTAGGCACGCTTGCGAATCTTGAATGCAGCCTTGTTCTACCGAGTCGAAAAAGTCCCTGAGAGGTGCCGAAGTGCCGTTACGGCTGTAATTCAGACCTGGATAGCGCCACTGCACGAACATTCCCGCTCTCTTCTGTTCCAGTTTTTCTATCGCCTTTGTCTCGCATGTACAGGGTCGGCGTGGATAATTCGGATTTGGCGTGCTTAATTTTACGCTCCAGACGTACATTCTCGGAAACTTCTCTTTCAAATTAAGGCCTATTTCCGATATCAGTAACAGGCATTGCCTCTTTACCAGTGCTGGTCAGTTTTCTGTATAATCCTTCGACCATAGATATTACTAGAGACCGGACAAAGAGCACAGCGACTAAACATATCCGTGGTAGCAACGTAGAACCACGTGACTATCGGCAAACATCAGCCGGATACAATAAATAACTTAGCAGTTTTCAACAAATGCCACTATTTTAAACAAGAATAATTCTGGAATTTTGGAAGTATTTGTTAATTCGACTGAATCTTAATAGAACAACGTGTGTGCCATCAGTATAATTAGTAGTTTACCGGGTTTGTTAACAAAATGGCTACCCATGACATTTAGGCCAACCAACCTCTATTTTAAGAGTTCAGTATTGCCTGAACAAATAATGATCCTCGACACCTACAGGGAAAGGAAAAGAGCAATATTATATATATGACAGCTCTAATGATTTCGATGAAATTTTGTATTTACACCTTTTTTCTTCTCTCTATCTCTTTCTTTTAAAGTTCACCAACACAGTTGTATTTTTCGTAAAAACGCGATTTTCCAAAATTATCTCATTTACGTTAAAAAAATAATTACGTGTTTTTCGGATCACAGAAGATATGTTAGCCTCGAAAACGCAGTGAGTAGCACTATCTACCAGAAAATAAAAATCGCAGTCAACACTCGGTAACACGAAATTACAATTAAATACTGTAGTGCACGAGGCACCGTTACAAACATAATTACAGAAAATGTAAGGTTATTCTTTGTTCCCTTGCTAATTATACATACACTGCGAGACAGTTACATTATGCCTATATCACAATTTGCTCCCCTCCCTAAAAAAAATACACCTACACAATGAAATGAATCTTTCCGTTTGTTTCCTGTTATTCATGCTATTGTTTACTATTTAGCTATCGATATCTTCTCCCAAAATCAGAGACCTAATTTGTAACTAATTCCGCTGTCGACATAACTTTCATTTGTCACCGTAACTCAGGGTCAAGAGACAGAAGCGACGGAAATTACTCGCTTGTGCTGTAGAAACTTGAGAGCGGATGGGAGGTAGGACGGATTCATTTTATTTATTCAACTATTATTATTATTATTATTATTATTATTATGTAAAGGCAAAATTGGCGATACCACGTTAAGTTACTAATCTATTCATGTAGTTCGTGCCCGTAATATTAATCTCGCCAAGTCATTGGAGTTTTATCTGCCTAATTAACGACACTATAGTAACAGCGTTTCCTCGACACTGGCAAAAAATTAGTGAAGATGTCATAGAGGGAAACGTTACGCATTTGCAGATGCATTGTAAACAAATAGGCGCGAACGTAAGTGGCGCAGATACAATCTGCAACTTGGATGCGGGCTTCGCGTGGTGACAACAGCGACCGGATGTCACGGACAGATGGCGAGAGATGGATGAATCAGTTCTGCAGCTGCCCCTCCTAGCTGGGTCTGCATCGCCACGAACCGTCACCTCTATGCGCCCCGCACTTAGTGGGTTTCAAAACGGTTTGGGCTAAGTGCCTATACCTCAACAAACAGTCATATCTCTCTCTCTCTCTCTCTCTCTCTCTCTCTCTCTCTCTCTCTCTCTCTCTCTCTCTCTCTCTCTCTCTCTCTCATGGACCCAACTAAGGGTGTACATTATTCGAAAAAATTCTTTATTCGCCACCAATACGTTATCATGCATATCACATCTAAAGAGAAAATACCGTGACAGGCAAATACGTCATCGATCTTACTAAATACAAAGCACCTAGCCACTCGTCTTTTTTACTACAGGCTCACTTATAAATGTTAACACAGTTCAATTGGCAATATGAGTTGACTGTGACATTAATAAATGGTTTAAAGCCAATTCATTGACATTAAACTTTGAAAGGACCCACTACATGCAGTTCAGAACATGTAAGAAGTGTCCATTCAGCATCTGCATAAACTATGAAGAAGGGCAGATAGAAGAGCAGTATTAAATTTATGGAATAGCACACCACATAACTGTAGAAAAGCGTCCACAAATCTATATTTGCAATTCGAGCGTTAGCTGACGTAGGTGACAAAAATATATAAGCTTGAATACTTTACTTTCATACCATAATGTCAAACTGTATAATATTTAGGAGTAGCTCTTCAAGTCAAACCAAAGTTTTCAGAGTCCCAAAGCGTGTAATATGTATTTCTTGTGGAGTAAATTCAGAGGCATTCTGTAGAAACCTCTTCAAAGAACTGGGTATATTAACTACTGCCTGACAGTGGGTTTTATTCCTTAATGAAATTTGTTATAAATAATGTATTTCCCTTTTTCCAACCAACAGCCCAGTTCATACACACAAGGGACAAAAACGATCACAAGGACTTAAAAGCTCTTACTTTTGGTTCAAAAAGTGGTCCACCTTCAATAACACACATTTTCGATAACTTGCCACCAAGCATAAATTTTAGCTACAAACAAAGATTATTTTAAGAGTGGCTTTAAAGACTTACCTTAGGCAAACTCCTACTCCATGGATGAATTTTTGAATAGAATCAAATGAAATATTCAGGCTATTAATATTATTTCAGCTTGTTAATATTTGCATCTTCCACATCCACTAGAATCTCAATATGGATCGGTGGAATAAATAGCTAATCTAACCTAGCGGTGAATTGGGCGACAATGTCACTAAATTGTATATTAGTCTATTTTTCAAATTCATTTGCGATATGTAACTGACCAATGCGTTATCACATCTAACGCTGGCAAGGACCCTTACAACCTAAAAATGCAGTACTTGAGAAAAGCAGCACTGTTCTCCTCGTGACTAACCACCAATCAATGCACAACAGAAATTACTGCTGCACTGTAGCGGACAAACTGCTAATAGGAACGTGACTTTTTCATACACGTGGCGATTCTTCAGACACACATTTCAGTGACAAATTTGCCGTTTTTTTAACATGTGTCCCTTATCAAGTTGTGGCAAGAGATGTTTTAGTAAACTTTGACATTACACCACTGGGGACAAAGCGACCAACAAACCTGCGCGGAATTACTCAAGCACGCCTCCCGTCAGATACATATACTCAACTTTACCCTGCCCACTAGAACGCAAACTCGTAGTTATTGTAAACTAATTCCCGTGAGAGTAAGGGCCTAGGAGTGCCTCACACTGAAGAGAAGATCATTGCCCATTATCGGCATTTATCTAAGTTATATATATGTGGCAGTAGCGTAACTAGGACTTGGCTTGGGGGGGGGGGGCATAGATCTGCTTGACGTGTAAACTTTTAGTCAATTTCCAGACAGACTACCATCTACCCACTCCTGTTGAAGAAACCAATTTACTCTCATCCAATGAAAGCTTATGGTAAAACACCAAGTTTCCAATCTTTACCTTTACCAGATTGCTGTTATCCTTTTTTTTTTGGGGGGGGGGGGGGGGGAGGGCGTTGGGTTCTATCCCCCTCATCCCCCCCCCCCATAGTTACGCCACTGATATGTGGCGTCTGTTCTTTCGGACATGTCTTCGCAGTTTATGTCATACATTCCGTGAATATGAATAGATAACTGCTGGATCAAAAATGATGTCTGTTCTTTCGGACATTTTAACACAGAATATTAATTCATGAGTTGGAAGTCTTTCAGGAAAGTGTTTCTCTGAAGAGCAACTTTGTACGGTCGTGAAACGGTGACGATAATAGATCCGAAATAGTTTTCGAAATGTGGGTCGCAAAAGAACGTTGATAATTGTGTGGTTAGGGTAGAGAACTAAAGAAATGTTCAAATGTGTGTAAGAGCTTATGGGACTTAACTACTGGGTCATCAGTCTCTGAACTTACAAACTACTTATGAAGTAGCTAATACTAAGGACGGCACAAATATCCATGTCCGAGGGGGAATTCGAACCCCCGACCATAGTGGCCGTGCAGACCGTGACTGGAGCGCCTCAGTCCGCTCGGCCACCGCGGCCGGCTAGAGAACTAAAGAGATGCAATTGAATGGATTTGGGGAGAATTTACAGCAGGACTAAACGGGGAGACTGATATGAGACACAATGAAATCGTGTAATTGATCATGGAAGAAAGTGATGAAGAGAGTGGGGGCGGGGGTGGTGCAATAGATGGAGACCAAGGCGCGGTTGAAGTAAATGTTAGTCTAGTCAAGAAGCTAGCCCTACGCCAATATCTTCAGGCTGAACACACAACAACTTCGGCGCAAAGGCTGTAGGATTCTGGCACTATGACAGATAAAATATCAAATTACTTTTGATCATGAGGTTCCACACACTCTGGCCTGTGCGTCCCGAAAACAGCGTGGAACCCAGAGCAGACAGCGGCAATAGATGGATGCGCCCGTGGCGCTGTGAGGGGGCCGCGGCGATGAATCACAAGCTCGAGGCTGCCATCTGCGCGAATAGGACAGGGAGGGGGAGGAAAGGGGATGGGGACAGCTGCGAGCGGCGCGCGCCGGCTGCCGCCCTCGCAGTCTGATACGGCCGGGACACGTGCCCCGTACAATGGGGCCGTGTGTGTGTGTGTGTGTGTGTGTGTGTGTGTGTGTGTGGGCAGGCAGGCAGCATGCCACGGTGCCCGGGGTCACAAGGCTGCGCGAGCTTCAAGCTGTACTCAGCACAACTAACTACTATTAAGGGGTCATGCCGTGCTACTTAGACGCAAATTAGCTTCAGTTTCGCAGCGCGCAAAAAAAGAATTAGCACCAAAAATTAACATCAGATTACCTTCAATGTCGAATGGATGTGCGCCATGCGACTGTACCTATTTCAGAATTGGTATATGGCAGCAATTTGTCGCTGATTAAATCTTTATTTAAGCAGATATAAATTTCGTCTAGTAACAGATATCATCAATGCTTACACTGAATTGTGAAAAGTGTGTATGGACATATCCATTCTTTTTTCTTTCTTTCTTTCTCTTGAGCCGTTTTCCCACACATTGCAGGGTCGGCTTGTTTATGTGGATTTGACATGTTGGTAAGGCCGGTGTTAGACTATCAAATTATTGGACAAAGAATTGGACGAAAAAATTGGATGAAATATTGGTCATATTTTTTGACAAAGAAATTGGATGAAACGCAAAAGGGGGTATTACACCATCATCCAATATTTTGTCAAATTTGCTTCAAAATGGCGGTGTAATGCTCAGCTGTTGTTTATACTACAGTTGCGTTGTGTCTGCATTTAGAAGAGTAGGAGGGGAAAAAAGAAAAGGAAACGCACACGGATGAAATCGTGGGTGTCAGAGCGAGATAAATAAAATTTCTTACGGGACCGCGAGGATTTTTTATGCCGTCGGCAGAACAGCCAGGCCGTTCACTGCTAATTATTTTGCCGCTGTTCATCCTTCACAGTTTGCAATAGAGTAACAAAAAGGCTGACTCTTAACAGTGTATACGAATAAGATTGTTAAGTTGATAAAGCAAGTTTCATTTAATAACGTTTTAAAAGGGAAAATGTGAGCACTGACGAGGATAATCTAAATTGTTTCTGACGTTATTAACAATGTAAGGGGGGAAACATAGCTGATAAAGTAAATAGGCTCTATTTATTTCCTTACAAAAATTTAGATTCGCTTGCATACAGATGTCAATGTTTTGAAAGTTGTTTCACTTCCCAGCACTTAGCACACCAAGTTACCAAAATCATACATTCTAAAATCTGCTTTGGCCGTAAATAAGATTTAGGGGTATTACTTTTTCAATTCCGATAGTATATTATGACTTTTTTGCATCACGGATTGTAACTTAAACTCACTTTCGATGCAGGGTATTCGGATACGCGAATTGACGTGACGGACAGTGTGAATTGGCTTTGTCACCTGTTATACAACGCTCCATCTGATTTATACATTCATTTTAATTTTGTTGTTGCTGGAAAACACTACACAAACATTCCACTACTAGCCATGTTTACGAATTCGAACGTTATGTCCAGGTAATGTCAGATATTTAACCTCCAAATAAAACAGCTGTAGTGGCAAGCAAGCTGTATACTACTAGCGCTCCAAGCGGTCACAGTTCTCACTGCAGGAAACAGAAGACGAGCGATTTCTTTGATCAAATCTAGGCCGAGCCTTAGATTTGAGGAAATATTGGACGACGTTCCCATTACACTACGTCCAATTTTTCTTTGTCCAATTCTTTGACAAATAATTTGATAGTGTAATACTAGTGTATTAGCTTCAGTTTCGCAGCGCGCAAAAAAACAATTAGCACCAAAAATTAACATTAGATTACCTTCAATGTCGAATGGATGTGCGCCACGCGACTGTACCTATTTCAGAATTGGTATTTGGCAGCAATCCGTCGCTGATTAAATCTTTATTTAAGCAGATATGCCGCGGCGGATTAGCCGTTGCGTACTGGAGCGCCGTGTTGCGGTGCGCGCGGCCGTCCACCGTCGGGGGTTCGAATCCCCCCTCGGGCATGGATGTTTGTGTCGCCTTTAGTATAAGGTAGTTCATAAGTAGTTTGTAAGCTTAGTGACTGATGACACTGCAGTGAAGTCCCTTAAGCTATACCAACATTTGAATTTTTTAAGCAGATATAAATTTCGTCTAGTAACAGATATCATCAATGCTTATACTGAACTGTGACCACAGGGTATGGACATATCCATTCTTTCTTTCTCTTGAGCCGTTTTCCCCACGCATTGCAAGGTCGGCTTGTCAATGTTGATTTGGCATGTTAGTAATTACGGGGTGCCCGAATGCCCTTCCTGCCGCCACCCCTTGCCCCCCTCCCTCCCTCCCCTACCCCCGGGAGGAAACGTGTAGAAATGTGTACCCCAAATGTCTGCGTATAGTGGTGTACGTGTGGAAGTGTAAAGTGTTACGAAATGTTTGCGAATCCTGTAACTGAGGCGGGACTTGGGTACCAGCCCGGTATTCACCTAGGGGGATGACGAAAAACCATATCCAGGCTGGCCGGCACTCCGACCCCCTTCGTTAATGTGCAGGGTGGATTCGAACCGGGGCCCGTACGCCTCCCCGTCTCGGAAAGCGGTGTTAGACCACATGGCTAACCGAGCGGGTTGTATGGACATATCCATTGCCTACAACGAAATACTTAACACCTTTTTAAGAAACGACGACTCATTGCTGCCAAGTATTCATTATTGCAGTCTTCTTATATGAAAACTTTTGTATCCAAACGATCTCAAAAATATCGAAATTGATAACCGGATTCAGAAAATTGTTCAGTTTTAATATTCACGTCATTCATTTACAGCGATAACATCCTGAAATATCTAACAAAGGTTAATAGTCATCGTGAAGAATATTTGAGAAAACTCGTTGAAAAACTTCGAGGTTTGTTACTATTATGGAATAATAATCAGCCGACATGCACACAACAGGTTAGTGGCACAAAATTTTCAACTTTCTCCAATGATTCAATTCAATGACCTCAAGTAGATAACTTGATAAATTTATCGTGTTGGTTTGTTGGTTGGCTAATAGGAGGTAGGGAGCAAACAGCTAGGTCATCAGTCCCTTTAGCTCAGATTGGGGTCCACCGAAAGATGCAGCCCAGTGAAGGGTATTCCGCTAGTAAAACGGGGAGAACTTGAACGTAATTAAAATCAATTATACCAGCACGAGTAGAAATCTACATAAATGCGTAATACTGCTATGAACATCCCCACAGCTCTATAAGCTCTACAACCCTAATTCATTAATGGAAAGTATGTACTGGGCACCAGATGTTGCCTCTAAACAAGGAGCCTAAAAATGGAAGACAGAAAATGTTAAAAACGAGCTAAAAAATAAATAAAAATCTCTTGGTGGGGGGAGACTGCTACGAACCCCACTGCTCGCAGGGAGAGCTACGAACCCACCCAACCTGTACAGGAAATTTCTCGTCTGGCGGTTGATAACGCTTTTATCCATTGTGAATGAGGAACAGGCAGCACTGTGCTCGCTCGGAACAGGACAATAAACAGTATCTTGGAAAAACAACAATCAGTCGAATTGTGTGTGTGGAATAGTTTTAAAAATTTTTCCCATTACCGTTTTCGATATACCACGAATATCATCATATTGTGAAACAAATTTGTGTACAGTGGGAATGTCGGATAGCCGGCCGCGGTGGCCGAGGAGACTGAGGCGCTCCAGTCACGGTCTGCACGGCCACTACGGTCGGGGGTTCGAATCCCCCCTCGGGCATGGATATTTGTACCGTCCTTAGTTGTAGGTAGTTCATAAGTAGTTTGTAAGTTTAGGGACTGATGACCCCGTAGTTAAGTCCCATAGACTACACAAACATCTGAACATTTTTGAATGTCGGATAATTAGTAACATTCAATAATTAGAGTGCGATATCTATTCCATATTGGTATAGTTGGTAACCTCCATATATCCATTCTTGTTATTCACAGTTTCAGGATCAAATATGGTGCCTGTTCTTTCCGACAAAACCTTACGGAAATCAGTAACTACACAGAGGGGTAATTCATACGGGCACTGTATCACTAGCGTTTAGATAGTTGTGGATTTGCATCTAACGGGAGGTTTGAAAGGATAGTCCACGAGGTCGAGGTGATTGCTGTGTCCCAATGATGTAATGGTTCGCGCGACTACCTAGTAAGCAGGAGCACGCAAATTCGAATCCCGCCTGACTGTAAATTTTCAACTTTCTCCACTGCGTTATTCCCATGTCCATTACCACTAAATTCCATGACTACCGTATAACATAAATGTTAGAGTGTCTTAAATGGGAATCGTCGGAAGAAATACTTTTAACGAAACGCTGTCATGAATTTAAGAGTACCTGTACTCGACGTATTCTTAAGCTAGATATATATTAGGACAGAAAATAAATCATCTCTTTTCCTTGCTCAATCATGAGTGGAACATGACAGAAAATCGTTTAAACTGCTGATTCGTAATCTACACCATGCACTGTGCAGGGCTTGGAAACAAACACGTATCTTTAGATTTACTATAAATAGTAATAATTTTAATGCTTTATTATTCGACGGTCGCCGATCAAATTCAGTCTGTACAACAATGTACAGCAGACAGTTTCTAGTATGAAAACTTATACCTGGTCTAGACAACTCCTTTAACTACAGTGTACACATTCAGGCACAGCTCTCAAATTTTATCTTTATGAAGCAACACAATCGAATCTGGATATGGCGACATAACGTGTACTTGGTGAATGCCACTTTGCCGGCCAGTAACTGAGAGTGTATTACAATACAAGCAGGACGACAGTCTCCTGCATCACCCCTCCCCGTCATTGAGGCTTTGAAGCGATTTGTAGTAAGCAATGCATACGGGTCCACGAACGAATAGCCTGTCCGCAAATTCATTTAGTCGCAGGGGAGTGCGAGAACAATGGCTTACTTCGCAAGTAGTCTGGTGGGAAGAGCTGTCCTCGTGTACCCAGCAGTGAAGGAGTTTGCAGGACACTCTCGAGTTCTCCCCATGAAACACAGCTGCCCTTGTACGGAACCGCTCCCCGTGTATCTAAGGCTGCAGTATAGGGGGATCGCCCGCCCCACTGATGTAAAATTCAAGAGCTCCAAGCTCTGTTTTCATCCGACCCCTCCGGTCTGTCGGAAGTTCTGAATAGGCGACGCAGACAGGTAAGTCCGCTAAGGGACTGGTGACGAGAATCACCACAACGTCTGCACGTCTAGCAATCTCACAAAGGAATTTTTAAATCTCTGATCGTTCAAACCAACATAATAATTTTGTGTGGCTCAGTGGCGTTGTGCAAATCTTCCAAGTGGGCGTACTTGGCGACTTGCATGTTCCTAACCTACCGTGGACAAGAACTACTATCAAACGTGGAATGCAAATCACTTGTTTCTGGCGACATCTAACATCGTTGAGAGGTGAAGGCTGGCTTAAAACGCAGACTGAAAATTTCCGTGATCCGACAGGATTTCTAACCCACGACCCTTCTGTTTCCAGTCAAGCGCTTTTACCCCGAGACCATCCGGCCCGAGTAAACCTATATATAAAACACAATATGCGCACTGTCCGTCGTTACTATTCTTCACTATTAGACAGTTACGGCAGTGGAGTAATGTGGCTTAAATATGAACCAGACATGAAGCGGTTACATGGACTTTTACTCGAATGTAACCGCTTCTAGCCTGTTGTTGCATTTACTGTGTACAGTTGTTCACTGTCTGTCAATGAGGGCTTGCTTGGCACTAAAGCAGTGGTGTGTCACCATTTTATTTTTGACAACACACATTGTGAGTCACTTAACATCAAGAGAACCACCACTGAACATGTAACATAGCTGATTTGAAGTTGCCAGCAGCAATTGTACGACATGTCCAACAGTTGTCTCATATAAAATGATTTCCAATCCATGGTGTACAGCAGCAATCAGTTAGAATAAATATTCCTTCAGACCGTCTTGATTGCAATTTTTTTTAGTTAATGACGCGTTTCGCCCTTTAGCAGGGCATCTTCAGATTATCGGCGTGATAGAATTTACACAAAATTTCAAGGTGGAATTACAGACAGTTATAATGGTACATGGGCTTATTGTGTGTTAAGAAGACAGTATAAATGGTAAACAAAGCTTACAATGCGCTCTCCGTGGTGTGACACCGTAAGTTGTTATTGCGGTGTTTCTATTTTTTTGGAATGTGTTTTGGATTTCCTTGTTGCCCTACAAATGTTCGGGTAACAACGAATTACAGTTGGAACATACTCGGTAAAGATGTGAGAAACATAAAACCGATTTTTAAGATTAACTTAATTTTTGGTAAAAAAAAAAAAAGGTCTTGGTTGCATAAATTTGATGTTTTATTTATTTAAAAATGATGCGTTTCGCCTCTTCTAGGTATCATCAGACGTTTGAAAAGGAGGGGGGGATTAACAAACTTGTTTAAAGCACAACTAAAAATATGTTAAATCTTTCCTAAGCAAGAAATATTACAATAGTGAGGATGCAAACTGAAAAAAACAGCAGATCATATAACCTCATTCACGTGTTTGACGTGGGGGTGATGGCAATTGAACTAATAAAATACCGCTAAAGGGCTTAGCTTAATAAAATTACTTAACTCTGAAGTTGCAGAGCGTGGTAGGGGTAGACTGCGTGAGCAAACAGATTCGCGTGGCTGAATTAAGTTTTACCATTGGCTTCGCTGCCCACATTATTGAGCAACAGTTACATCTATGTTTACTGAATTTTAATAATTTGACGCTCTGCAACTTCAGAGTTAAGTAATTTCATTTATTAGGCTATGCCCTTTAGTGGTATTTCATTAGTTGAATTTTCATCCCCCCACGTCAAACACGTGGATGTGGTTATGTGGCCTGCTGTTTTTTCACTCTGCATCCTCCCTATTGTAATATTTCTTGCTTAGGGAAGATTTAACATTTTTCAAATCTCCCTCCCCCTTTCAAACATCTGATGATGCCTAGAAGAGACGAAACGCGTCATTTTTAACTAAATAAAACATCAAGTTTATGCAACCAAGACTGTTTTTTTTACCAAAAATAGGGCACTAATATGGAAAGTACTATGCTTGCTGTTTTCACATCAAGTTTGTTATCAATAACAGTTTTTTATATTTTCATGCTCGTATCTTTAGAGCTACTATTGAATTTTTATCCCACGTTCGTCAATATAAGCTGAAAGTTGTGATGGAGACAGGGAACTTCTGCACGACCTAGGATCCATTCGCGCCGACTGCTGTAAGGCGTTTAGAGCGCGGGGGTGATTAGTAGTTGCGCGGCGTGGAGTGCGGAAACTGCCCAGGGTCAGCAGCCGCTTGAACATTCTGCTCGGCCCGCGGCGGGCGTGAAGTCAGCTGAGCTGTTGACACTCCTACTCCTCCCCGGCGCACACTTGCCACTTGGGACAAGGCCGCCCTGGCCCGCGCCTGCCGCCTACCCGGCCTAAAGATGTGGCAGCGCCGCTCGCCTAACCTCCCCTCCACCGCTCCTCCTTATCCAGCTGCCTAATTTGCTATTTGGGTCTCGTTTCGCTGTCCGCAGCCCGCCCGACCCCCAAATTGTTCCTGTACACCCACTAGCCACGTGCTGGCTTCCAAGCGCATATTTCAGCAAATTAGACGCGGGCCCAAATGGCAAGCGTCAAGGCTGTCCTTTATTTCTGTCCTCGTCTCAATAGCGGGGACTAATAACCCGTTATGTAAAAGTAATGAGCCAGTTTTTGTAGTCCGGGTTGTAGAGAAAGCCTCTGTTAGCAGACGATGTCATACTCCCTTGCGAGTTGCTAAAATTCAACGTTTATTATGCCATCGGATATGATAATGGTTTCTGTACTTTTAGAGCTTATTTATGATTTGCTTTGTTTTCGTGACAGTGCATTGTCAACACGAAGACTTTGTATTTCCTACTGGTGTTTTCCGCCAAGAAAAACCACACAGCCGCGGTGGAGTAGCCGAGGTAGCCGAGCGTCTCGCTGCGGAGCGCGCGGTTGCTCGCCGTGGAGGTTCGAGTCCTCCCTGGGGCGTGTGTGTGTGTTGTCCTTAGGTTAGTTTACCTAGGTTTAAGTAATTTGTAAGCTACGGACTGATGACCAGGCAGTTTGGTCCGATAGATTTACAAACATTTGAGAAACCACACACCCCCTAAAGGAGTGTTTAGGTTCTGAAATCCACGGCCACAAAAAAAGTGTATATTTGCCAAGTAAAGAGATAAACGTTAATTAAATATTTAAAGTTATAAAGGCAGGCCTGCTGACTATATATATATATTTTTTTTTTAAGGAAGTCCGTTAGGGTATTACTTCCCGTCGACAGTTATCATTAGAGAGGGCACAAAAGCTTGGTGAAGGATGGAAACGGAAATAGGCCGTGCCCTTTGGAAGAAACCATTCGGGCATTTGCCTGGGTCGGTTTAGGGAAATCACAGAAAACCTAAATCTGGATGGGCAGAGGTGGATTTGAACAACCGTCCTTCCGAATTAAGAGTTCAAAGAGTTACCACTGTGCCCCACATCGCTCGGTACAATTTTCGATACTGTTACTTACAAGAATAGAATCAAGATATATATAAAAGGTAATATTTCATGATTCCTAAATATTGTCTGTAGTGTGTAAGTAAGCCTAAAAAGAAATGGTAACTGCTTTCAATGCTTCACGTGTTCTACATAGTCTGTAGCCATTTCAAAACTACAATGTACAGAAAGTTGTTACAACCACGAAAAACTTTGTGACGTTGTTCAAACGTCCTGCATATTGTCTAGAATGTTGGTTGTGGGAACAACGTGTTGACCTTCCGTGTGAATTTCTACATTTCGTCGTTCTACGATGGGTTCTTAAGTTTAAATACTCATGACGAATTTTTCCAGAAAATAAATGTCTTTTTTATTTATTTTTTCGTCGGAAATATTTCTTTATTGCGACAGATGTAGATTTCGGTTAGTGCGTGACTATTTAACCAAGCTTTAAACGTAGATTCAAAAATTTTGTATGCCTTAATCTTCATTTTAGGCATTCATAACGGTGACACAATGACCGAAAACTTCATCCGCCAAAATGAAGAATTTGCTACCGATCGCTCTTTATTTTCTACATATTTATTTCGTTCTAAAATCAACATGTGCGGACAACTTTTGGGCACGCTTATTATCTTCTTGAAAACATTTCGGAGAATTATTGATACACTTAATAAGACACGTTGCCCCATTGCTATTTGCGATAAATTATGGTCGCACTACCAGACACTGGCTCCCCACACACAGAGGTCGAACACATCGGTTATTTGCAATTGTTAGTTCCAGAAAATTGTGTTCGAAATATGTGGATCAGACTTTTCATTTCGGCAGTGTGGGTAATTTACCGAACGACTTGTGTAAAAAAGAACTCATTGGTTTACTTTTCCTGTGAACACTGTCGTCAGTGATAATTTGTTAATGCTGTTAATAGTTTCCGATTGTAAGGTGCCTCTCTATTTCTCTAATTATAAGAAGGATACTTTTAGCAGGCCCTCACATGATGTCTTAATAACTGGGCTCCTAATAATTACTTCCAAGAATGAAAAGGTAATGGTAATCGACGAACATCTTTGAACTGGTAAGAACTTCAATTTATTACACTTTTGCTCCCGCATAGAATTAAACATTTCATGTAACCAAATCAAAAACTGTGTGCCCTTATTCTTCCATAAAGTAATGAGTCTGCCCAAGTACAGAGAGTTACTACTTGCGCTATACTCCAATAACTGGGCGTGTTCTCTCCGCGCACCGGTATTACACTCCCTTCTACACCAGAATACTGACACCATTTAGCACTATCGTTGAGTGATGTCTATACTACGTGGATCTTGAAATACAAATTTCTGAACGTGACAACTAAAGATGTTCATATTCTGTTGCTTGACTAATTACACCATGGCTGCTACGAAGTATTACAAGAAAACTAAAAGGAAATGTGTTTCGATTCCGTATTCACGCGCGTCTGTTACTTCACACATTGACATAAATTTCAAATCCAGAAATAATCTAGATGATATTTTTCACGTACTAACAGAAATTCGTTTGACTAATTACAACATGGCGGACAATGCAAAATTGGTGTGCAAAACATATGAATGTGCAGGTACGCTACATTTCTATACTCAAGACACCAGAGTTATAACATCCAGGTTTTATAGAGATCATTGCTATTGTTGAACAACATAATGTATCTTTACAAGACTCTTTTCTGCCTGGCTATGCTTCATAATCTCGTATTTTCAGGCGCCAATATACGTAACAGCTAGCACTCATGGCACGTGCAATTTTCGGCGCCAATGTTCACCGTAATCGCCAAAGACAAACGACCTGACCTATTGTCAATTTCATAATGATTGACCCCTGACTTCCACCTCATATTCTGGTCACATACCATGACGAACATCGATGTTTTATACCTTGCCGGAATCGTTGAAATGTCTGTTTTTATTTTGTGTATGAATATTACATTTTATTTGAAAATGGGACGACACACGCGGTCGCTGGCTTTTTTCGGCGAATGTCGACTTTAAGAATGCACAGAAATCAGACCGTAATTAAGAGAAATTTTTCCTTTGCACAGTTTAAAGATACAACCTTGATCTATTTACAGACGGAGTTTCGTTATTTTCTGATTGATCCTTTCGTTGCTATAATCTAAAACGCAAGAAGCTGCTATTAAGCTTGCCGCTGTAGCTATTGAGACGGAAAGGGCACTTCTGTTAAGCTTGAACTTTCGTTTGTCACATCGGGATGTCATTACTAATATGTTGTCTCCGTTTTTGTCAGTTAAGCGCTTGTAAAGCAACTGCGTTAGTGGCTGCAATATATACGAAGATACTATAGCGGAGCGTGGTTGTCACACCAGCGCGCCACCATTGTTGCAAAGCGCCAGAAGCGTCTATTCAACTGTGAGGTACGGCAACACAGCACACGCGAGCACGTAGCGCATAGGAACGAAAAAGCGAATAAATTATGCTGTAGATTTATGTGAGTAAATTATTAGGACACAACCATTATTAGGACAAAACGACTAATCAGAAAATAAGTAAACTCCGTTTCTAAATAGAACAAGGTTCGATCTTTAAACTGTGCAAAGGAAAACTTTCTCATAATTATGGTCTGATTTCTGTGCATCCTTAAAGTTGAAGTTCGCCGAATAAAGCCAGAAAAAACACGCTTTATCTTAAATATTACCGCGGATGTTGTCCCATTTTCAAATAAAATGTAATATTCATACACCAAATGAAAGTAGACATTTCAGCGATTCCGTAAACGTATAAAACATCGATGTTCGCCCTGAGATGTGACCAGAAAACGAGTTCAAAGTCAGGGGTTAATCATTATGAAATGGACAGTAGTTGCAGGAACGATAGGCCAAGAGTAGCCGACTGGGAAAACAGAGTGGCTCGTGTCAAAGAGACTTTATAAAAAAGAAGCGCATGCAGCCCTGCATGGCTGTGTAGAGGACATAATTATGCCAGCTAGGAGTAAAACGAGGGGTCCCACATGTTACCGATATCCGACCTTCCGAGTTTTCGTGTAACAAAATAGCCCGCGTGTTATATTACAGGACCGGTTTCAGGTGCGCTATGGGCAAGTCTTTGGTGCCTGCCATTCCAGTACCGTGGAACGATACTTGTCGCGAAAGCATTCCTCCATTTAAGTGATTTTCATTAACGTAGAACGGGGAGCGTGAGGTGCGGACACTGGGTTGGTGCGCACGTAGAGGGCAAACTAGTAGACGCCATGTGGAGCGAGTTCCGGCGATGCGGGCGCAGGTGTTGGCGAGCGGCAGATGGCGGCCGGGCTGTCTGCTGCTTCCTGTGGGCACCAGCGCCGGCGCCGCCTGCTAGCCGCGCTCTAGGCCTACATACGCTCCCCGTGTCGATGACTCTGCCACGTCCAAGGACAGCCGCACGAGCATGGGAACGTGGCGGGAGCCTCACACCTGTCTCCAACACATCAGTCTCCATCTCATGACCAACTAATGTCTCTGGCAGGGAGGCAAAATTTCTGCCACTGTGGTCCCTGGATCGTGCGTGACATCCTCATAACAGCTAGTGGGCTGCATGAATTTAACACGCTTAAATAATCATCTTTTTCTGCTCCTCCTGTTTCTAAGAAGCACCCTCCTGGCAAATGTTGACTGGCCAAGTAGCTACAGCATGGAAAGCTTTTTGTTATATACAACTGTTGCGTCTTAGAAAGCCTCTCAACCATTGTCTTTCAACCTACTTCTGCGTCCACCTTTTCTGCAATCTCTCAACTCTCATAAAATATCTGAAGTACTGTGTCTTCCTTCGTTTAATAAGTAGTTTTAATTCCTTTCTCCCCCCCCTTTCTTCGTGCAATAGAGTGAAATCTTGAGTACAAGCAATACAACACCCAAGTACGGTTTCCGCAAGCCTATTTTTGTTTGGTTTTTGTTTAATTTCTTTATTTTTTTTTAGGTTTGATTCCATTTTTTGGAACGGTGTGCTCAGCGATGACAAAATAATGAATATAGTAAATATAGCATGCAGCATTGGTCGTTTTTTAAACTGTTTTTGCAGACCGATTTCGATCACATAATGATCATCTTCAATGCACCAGTCATCGTAATTTCAACTATGCATATAATCATATGCTATATTAGCTGAATGTAACAGATTTTTTTGAACGTATCAGTGTAGTGTCCAACCATTTCATGGTTACATTCAGCTAATATGGCGTATGATTATGCATAATTGAAATTACGATGACTGGTGCTTTGAAGACTATCATTATGTGATCTTCCCTGTATCACTGTACTCCGTAGAACAGACGCCGCAATCCTTAATAGCAAGTAAATTTATTTTTTAGCCATAACCGAATTCGGACATATATGCCCATCCGAAACAACGGAACGAGGGGGGACAAAGGAGGAAAATGAGATGAGTTAGAAGGAAATGGAAGGAGGAAAAAGTCAACCTTGTAGATGGTTTCACATAAAGAACAATGCTTCTTAAAACATGAGCTGAAAATTAAAATAGTAATAATAACTGCCTCTACTGAGGCACCTATCAGATTCACATGTAGCTGGCCCCGCCAAGCTTCAGGTGTGAATCGATTACTGACGAAGCGCATTGTACGTAGTCTTGAAACCTAACGTACTTCACGACAGTTAAGAATGTTAGCTTTCCGGCCTAAAATCGCATCACATTTGAATTCTGGTTAACGAAAGTGACAGAAAGAAAGTGCAAAGTAGCGCAAATTTCTGAACCAACAAAAACGTCACCTGGGAGTGCCTCCATAAATCATCTCCTGAAGCGTTCACAAACTGTGCCTCCATGGTATGCATCCCGCTAAACGCGTGAAACTTGACTCTTGTTGCTACAAAGTATGCGAGATAGGATGCCAATGAGTTGTCAAACGTCGCCGTAGTGCTAAATACTACGCCTTTCGGAACGACGATATGCCAAGTGATAGACGTAATATTTGCGCATACGTTTTTGACACTGCTGTGATCGTGGGTAGAATGCTAAATCTGTTTTCTTCGTGCGTGTCTCGGAAAAGCAAACTCCTGCAATGCGCTACTCCGATTAATGTAGCGACTGCTTTCAATGATCGGTCCACTACTAGCCATCAGGTCATCTCTTCCATGTACGGCTTTGCATGTTACATGTAACGGAAGAGAACTGCCGGCAACTCGATCAAATCAACAATAAAACTGATTAATCTGATCATAGGATACGATAATATTAGTATGAATCCAAAGGCACTTTAAAATTGTTCAGGCCTTAAAATGGTTTCATACGACAGCTTTGATGTTATAAACGTCACTCATATCTATATTTCAACAGCTGTAACCGTGATAGATTTCTAGTATATTTCACACATTTTCATCCGTCTCGTATTACCTGTTTACTCTGATACTCTTTTAGCTCATGGCAGACGTATGAAGGTTATTTTCGAAGGCATCACTTGTGACATTTTTCGAAATACTGTATCCAGCACTGATTGAAGTTGAGTAACTGACAGGATCGAAGCCTATTAGTCTTCAGCACTCGGCCTTTACAACAACTTTAGTTCGCTTCTAATTACTGTAATAAACAAATGAAAAATAATAATGTTAACGAAGATATAAGAACACGCAACAAAATTTTACGAGGTACATACAAAGTGTTGGCTGAGCCCGAGTCAAGTCCTTCGCGACAAGACCTAATCTGTGTGTGTCTTGCAGTGATCATGTTCTAATATTTTGTTTGCATATGAGTATGAAGGTACAATATAAAAGTTATTTCTATATTACAGTGTCGTTAGTTTAATATTCGCAACTGCCGGGTGGAAAGTTTAGGGCAGTGAATCTGTACTACTACTGTGTCATCTTCTGCAACTCCCAGGTAGGCTTAAACACACTGAAGTAGGCTCTTATTAGAGTGACGGGATCTTGCAAAATATGGGAAATCTAGTTATTTGCCTTATAACGTATACAGAAATTTTACTTTAATTGATTAAATTTCGCTTTCGGCCGAAACTGGGAGCCGAATATTCGGTTACGGTTTCGACTGCAAATCATGTTTCGGTCGGCTTTGCATGAGCGCAACTGCGATCTTAGCAGTGCCGCGGAGAAAAATTCAAGCGAAACCTACTGTCCTAACCATCCACGTAAAATACACGGGTGACAAACGAAAAGGGCGTTGGATGTAGGTGTCACTAGCAGGCGAAAAGATTGGTACAGGGGAAAAAATCGTGTCAGGTTGTATCAGACCCCTCTATTTTTTTTAACACAATTAAGGCTTCACCACGATAGTTGGCATTTCAGAACTGTATTTTTAAATTAAATAGGAGCAGAGAAGATCTAGTGTTACCTGAAGTATTCTCCAGGTATCACCAGAAAGTGGCCCGTGAAACGTGTCGATGTAAAAAATGTGTGTTAAATTTAATGGAACCAAGAAGCGTAAATTTTTATAAACAAGTTATTTTGCTGCCAGTTTCGGCTTCACATTAAAGCCATCTTCGGGTTCTAAAGCAAATAATTGTTGCATCTCCTTTTAGGAGCCTACAGCTGGTGCCGTGGATTCATGTTATTTCTTCACGTGCCACCAACGATACAAGATACAAGATCTGTAAAAAGAGATGGACATTATGTTTCAGGGGCCTGAAGATAGCTGTGATGTGAAGCCGAAACTTGCATATAAATTATTTTTAAAAGCTTACTGCTTTTGATTCCGTATGTTGACCAACTACAGTCCACATTAATGATGGAGCCCATGCCGGAAATTTGTGGACGGGAGGCATAGCAGAAGAGGGGAAGTGCATGTGCGTGCTTGCGTATGGAACTAGGATCAGGCAGGTGTGTCGTGAACAATGGACGTCGCGGATCTTCTCACGGGGAGAGGGCTGGCTCACTTCCCACGAGGTAGGGGAGCGGGCGCACCCCTCGCTACCAGTCAGCCACCTGGCTCTGGCGACCGTCGCCAGCACGACCCTCACGTCGACTGCGGACACGACACACTGCCACCGTGCATGCTATCTGCACTGCCTCAGCTCACCGCCCTCTGTTTAGGACTCCGCCTTTGTAGCCGATCCATTTGAGCGCCCAAATGGCTCTGATAACCGCAGGAGGTTCCCTCGTCCCACGGTGACTCCGAGCAGTAAAGATGATGGATCAGCATTCACTCTGCCATCCCTCCGCTCTCGTTCTCTTTAGTTTCCTGCGTTCGACGACGCTGTAAGGCCTACTACAGCACAGGACAAGCGAGCGATTCGTCAGGCGAGGATTTTAATCCCAGTTCATCCAACAGGAACTCCATTGTTTCACTGAACTCACTTCTGTAGACATAATATTGCCTTCTTTCCAACAACACTGGAAGAGCTATGAAACGTTCCAGTATCCCCCACTAAATCTATCAAGAGGACGTTCAACTTCAACTGTACAGTTCTGGAATTGGGAATAGCCTTGGTAGACTGCAAAGTAGAATGCTGGACTCAGACCATCGAAATCCACTGTCCATACATGTATCAAAGTGCTAAGTGAACATAACTGTCGTCGCTCGAATTTTCAGGGGGGGGAAACTGATTGCTCGTTGTTTTCACACAAATTTGGCGTCAGCAGTTACGGAAGAATCAGTGCAGTGATGAAGCAGTGGTCATGCGTCCAGTTAGTGTTCAAGGCAATGCTCAACAAATAGCAGGGGGCAATGCTGCAAAAGTAAAGATGAGCATTGCAGAGGACCTAATTCTGGGCACCCAAGTTTCTCTTGTTCCACCAATACACGTATAAACCAGGTAGTGAATGTGACCCTAAAACAAATCCTATATTGAGACCTGCCTACAGTATTCCTGTGTACTATTTGTACAGGGGCAGGGAGGCTTGTATGCTATGAACTTTCCACCACACAGAGCAGGATGATGTGTAGAATACAGTTGTAGATAAACATGCTCTATTATATTGGGCACACTTCCACTGTAATCGCGCTCTGGCGACGTTTTGTAGAACAAAATGACGGGAAAGCGCTTGTTGCTCTGGGTCGACTCTGGATACAAACGATCTCTCAGCTGATGCGTGTTAAAGAGTAAAATGAACACCAATAGCCACGTCTTAAGAGTACGGGAGGGAAGGGGAGACCTAAGCCACAGGTGAAGCCCCTTCCTTCGGGCGACTCAATATCCCAAAGAGAGTAATGCGCCCAAAGTATTTATTGCAGAACGACGGGTATCTCCTCTTCCCTGACTTGACCAAGGTGTCAGGAGCTGACATACATGTAACACGTTGTCTTATCCGGGGTTGAAAAGCACATTGCTTTCCTCGCTGATTCGGTGGAAAAAGAGAGAGCATTCGAAATATTAGGCCCATCCTTCCATCTCAAATTCTATTCTCTGCTTTTTACCTTTTTCCACAGAAGTAGTACTTAACTGACTTTACTAAGTTTATAAAACGTATTCTGTATCTTAATCATGAGTGTATTTCAAGTACCGATTTTAGACATACGTTTGATTTCAGCCTCAAGTGTCACTCCTGGTAGGAATTTTAAGAGTGCATAACAAATTGGTTAGCGTGGCGGGAGAAACTGGGAATTGAGGTAGTAATGTCTTTTAACATCATGAAACGCGCATTACCGAAATCATGCCGCATTCTGCTGTTACTACTGGTGGTGACAGCTATTGTATGTAAGGAGCCAATATAAGAGAAGGAAACAAGGGAGTTAGAGGGAGGCGAAGTTGGCTAGCGCACGGTGGACAATAGTCAATCATAGCGGCGTGCCGGCAGGATGTGGCAGATGGCAGGGCCTGGTCGTGAACAGGAACAAAGAGGCGTCACGGTGGCTGGCTACCGCGCTACCCTACAAGCCAGCCGCACAAGCGGGCTTTACCTGCCGCCAAGCCACCTCTCCCGTCCTGTCCTGTCGGAACCTGCACGGCCGGCAGATCCTGACACCAGGAGCCCTCTATCAACTCCAACAACGACCCACTGTCAGACGATTACTCTTGAACCTGTTCGTAACGCAACATTTTAAGCTAGGATAGTACCTCTGGATGGCACTCTCAACGTATCACCTGATCACATCCAACTACAGATAACCAAGCTGGTCCGTTAATCATACAGCGGTAATGAATATGACTGATAAACCCAAATACAGAAGGTGATTTTGGTTCTTCGTTCCCATTTCAGCTATGATCATGGATAAGGACGTGTTTCGTTGAGGTAGGACAAGCGCCCATTTGTACAGCTATTAGACCATGTGGGCCGGCCGCGGTGGCCGAGGAGACTAAGGTGCTCCAGTCACGGTCTACACGACCACTACAGTCGGGGGTTCGAATCCCCCCTCTGGCATGGATATTTGTGCCGTCCTTAGGATTAGCTAGTTCATAAGTAGTTAGTAAGTTTAGGGACTGATGACCCCGAAGTTAAATCCCATAAGCTTAACAAACATTTGAACATTTTTTAGACCATGAGTCTTACAGTACCCACGTAACTGTATCAGAAAAGCGTGAATGACTAACCGGAACTGGTATTTCTAAATTATACGAATCAATTTATTTTGCAGAAGATGTCAATTGTGCCCAAATTAATGACGACCTAATTGCGTTGTTTCTATGTGCACTGTTAGTATTTTTCCAGAAGGATTTTGGGGAGCGACTCTCTTACACATTAAACTTTTACGAATCGGTTCAAACATAGCACGAAAATGGATAAGTGGACATAGTCAAAACGTGTGTTTTTTTTTTTTTTTTTTTTGTTTTTTTTTAAACCGAGTAACGTAATTCGTTGTCGACATAGGATGCGTTAAAGTAAAACTAAATTTAGCACGAGCTGAGATTTGTTCGAGCCACCTGTGTTGCATTTATTGGTTGTATTTTGTTAGTTAACTTTTATTTCATGTTTATTTCATCTCTAAAGTCAGTCTCAGTTGCAAAATATTCTTTATTTCAATTACGCGTTTCGCCCTTTTGATGCATCATCAGATAATGTAAACGATATATGGTGAGCTATTTGTCATCATCGTCAAATAAACCATCTATGAAGGAAACCTGTCGTCATAGTCGTTTAAAAATTCAGGCGTTAGGCAAAACCAAACACGTCATGTTGCGCACAGCACAGAGTTATACGTTAATTGCAATAAGCTTTTAAGTAAGTGCAGTAAAATAATCGTAAAAATGAAATATAAACGCTTCAAAAAGTTGCACTGAATATGGGTAATTTATTACCGATGACCAATTTCTTCGGTTGACCATATTAGTTTAGTCAAACAGGTAACCTAATATTTGCACATTTTTCTCCAGGAAAAGTTACGAAACAGGTTATAAAATGGTTTTCAATGTTGAAAGGTAAGGTATGAATTCGTAAATAGTACTGACAAACATATCAAATAATTAGTGCACTACACACACAATATTGAAAGAGATGGGAATAAACGAGTCTAAGTACCACGAGCAAATTTAGCATAATGGAAAATGATTTTGAGAAGGCCTTGGTGGTTTTTACCGTACTGCCTTTTCAGTCAACAACCAATCAATTTGGGGTAGACAAACAGAAGTCAGATGCGAGGTAGTTTTTAAGAATGAGACCATGTCTAGCAGAGCAAATAAGGGATAATTAAAATATTGGTTTAAAAATAATTCCACAAATAAGAATTGAGGAAAACTAGCTTAAATGGGAACATCGATCAAATCAACCACGTAAAACTGCCAGGGAGAGCTATTAACATTCTCACTTCCCCTCCCCTTTCCCCTCTTCCAACTTCCTGCTTCTTTTGCATGTATTATTTGTATTATATCCATCTTATATCGCACTACAAGGAACATTATATAGGATTGACCAAGTGATGACGCTCTATTGCAAACATAAGGCGGGCAACCTAGAAAAAAGAGTGTAAAAGATGTCGTCGAGTACATTACAAGTTTAATGAGTCATTCGTAGCCTTTGTAACACACCAGAACGGAAGTATGTAGCTGGTTTCTCCGGATCGTGGGCACAAACAAAGCCTGCAGTAGAAGCGGAAGATGAGTCATTTTAAATTGTAGCTGGCGCGAAACGTATTATAATAGTGGAAGCGGTTGAGATCTTTAATCATGACGGGATACTGATATGACATCAGTTTGAGACTTCTACAATAAGTAACTCACTGGCTGGTAGACAAAGGACATCCATTAAGACAATGCGAAGTAGCTGTTTTCCAAGATTGAAACGTGATCTCTGAATTCAATCCCACCATTAACCCGCACAGAGACACCAAAACAAAATCATGAAGAACATTTCAATTATGACACAATTATATGCAAATAATATAGCTTTACAAATTTTCCCATGGTTATCTAGATAAACAAGTCATATACTGCTATTTTTTCTTACTTTGTTTGGCACTGTTCCAGCGAAAGCAATAACAAGGAATGAAAATAGTGGTACCAGCAAGATAGAGCGGAATTATTATCAGAAGCTATTAATTACCTTCATATGACTGCCCAAGATCGTTGTGATTATGAAAAAAAAAATAATAATAATCACGCCATTAGTTTTACAATACTCCCCTTCTTTCTGGATGGACGTCAAAAAGAATGTTTTAGAATTTTAATGTGGTGGATCATTATTATTAAAATATCATTTAGTAATGAATTATATACATATAAATGTCGCAAAAATGAAAAAAATGTTCAAGAAATACAAACCCAACTACGAGAAACTCTTCAGTATCTTTTGTATGAACCTCAACTTAGAAGTCTTATCCGACCTCTATGGAATAAACAATACAACGTAAAATTGATCTGCTCAAAGAAAATACGACATTGTGCACGAGTTATTAAATACAGTATCTGGATTCAGAGTGTTTCCCATTTTCTTTCAGGAGATTTCTATTGGAATATCAATTCAATATAATTCGAACTGCAGCCTGAATCATGAAATGCTGTATGTTAGATGTAGGTTAAGAACCAATTGACGCAAAAAAATAGAAACTAGAAACTAGGTGAAATTGAAGTACACTCTCTAATACATGTTGGACAGCGAAAGGAAAGCTGCTCTAGTTCGATTTCGACAGCGAAAGGAAAGCTGCTCTAGTTCGATTCAAATCCCAACTCAACTACCACAGGACCCTGAAGCTCAACGCAAGACGGCGCTGATCCGAGTTTCTGAACGTGTACCACTATCTGCATAAATGAGGGCTATACATAGATTGCCTACAGATAGTGCACAACCGAGCTCTCGAACTCGGTTTGCACTTCCCAGGGATTTCCAGGTTAAACTCAAGCAATCAGAATTACTCAACTCAGCAATAACACTATTTCTACCGCCATACCAATGTAACTTCTTATGCATGTTTTTGGCCGGCATTGGAAAAGATCGTCAGAAAGACTGCTGATATTGGATCAATTAGAACTTTTCAAATAATAGCCAAGAAATATATTCAGAAAATGCACGAGACATAACGTTTCGAGGTAAGATTACTCGATCTGATAGGAAAAGAATATATCAAACGGTGAATAACCTAATTCTGATTTGAATTAGCCTCTCCCGAATGCGTGACCTTACCAGTAACCCCAACTCGTTCGTTCCCACAGAGAGGAAATTACAGCGACGGTTAAATTCGAATTTCTTTATCAGACAGAAGAGCCCTTCACAGAAGCTCGATACTAGATATAAACACTCTTGTTTCACCTTTAAGATAAGTGCAGCGCCGCCGGTAAACACAAGTGGAGTGGCGGAAACATCTTCAAGCATAAGATTTTATACAAACAATCTTGAGATAAAACCTGGGAAACAAACGAGATAAATTTGAAATTGAGGAGCCCAGCCTTTATTTGAAGCGCAGTGTAACGGCTACCAAACGCTGATCAGCAGCCTCTTACGAAGCACTCATGAAGTCTGCGGCGTAAATGACGAAATCCGTGATACATTGTGAACACACGAATATCAACTAAATATTTCCCAAGTATTACTTCATACGATTAAATACTCTAAGTGTGCAAGTGTACTGAGTTTCTATATGTACATGTTCGTAACCAGTACGCCAGCTTATGATGTGTGTGGACAGTACGTGACACTGCATTGCACTCCCCCCCCCCCTTTTGTTACGGGCGCGAATGATGAGCGAAGTGACAGTGTGGGAAAGACTCTTTTCTTTGAAATTTTATCTTCGTGATTCTGACGTATTTATGTGCAAGCGGGCGAAAAAAAGGAGAGAGACCATTTCGTCAACTACTGTCTAAAAAAAGTTATATATGTCTGCTTGTATCTATTACACATTGTTTACCCCATACATATGAAGACCGAGACAGAACGGTTATTCCTTTGCAACAGACACCTGCCACATTTCCACCCCCCTCAAATGGACCACCCTATACGGTTTAAATTGTTTTACTTCAAAACTATGTAACAAAGAAAACCTACCAAATTCGGGTAAAAACATATTACTCACATGGATGGTCGACTTTACTGGGATCATTTTGGGAAGATGTGATTCGTCTGTAAAGGATACCGCATATAAAATGCTTGTACGACCGCGTCTTGAGTATTGCTCCAGTGCTTGGGATCCCCACCACGTCTGTTTAAAGGAAGACATGGAAAGCAATTCAGAGGCGGTCAGCTAGGCTTGTTACTGGTACAATGCGCGAGTGTTACTGAAATGCTTCGGGAACTCAAGTGAGAGTCGCTAGAGGAAAGGCGGCGTTCTGATGAAGAAATTTAGAGGCCCGGAATTTCAGGCAGACCAGATCCTACTGCCGCCAACGTTCATTTCGCGTGTTGGCAACAAAGATAATATCAGAGAGATTACGGCTTGTACAGATGCATACAAGAATTCGTTTTTCCCTCGTTCTGTATGGGAGTGGAACAGAAAAGCGAGTAACTAATAGTAGTACTGGGTACTTCCCGCCACGCACCGATAGGTAGATTGCGGAGTATGTATGTAGACGTAGAAGGTACTCTCCGCCACGCACAGTACGAAATCTAGCGTAGACAGTGCCGTTCCTCTTGTTCTGAAGGTCAAAATTTCAATCTGATGAATGGTACAGCAGCGCAGAAAATACGAATCGAATCAGAAGCGGAGATGTTCATAAACACGAATGTCATTCCCCCCTCCCCCTTTTTTTTCAGCGGTACCTTTAGATTTTCCTTTTGTTTCCTAAACCGCCCCGGTATTAAAGTGCACAATGCGAAAGGAAAAACTTATTTGAATAAGGTCAAGCCATTTCCGAGTTTTAGGGAGACCAAGCCACAGTAACAGATATATATGCCTGAACCAAAACACTACTCGTTCCCTTAATTCGACGGAACAAAGCAAATTGATTACAGACGCGCTCTTAGCTGTCGCGGTGACAGACTTTGTTCCGGCCGCTCCCCAGTTGCACATAGAGCTCTTTGTGTGGACTTATCTAATGGTCGGGCACCGCCCAGCGATGCCGTAAGTGCTATCGTCCGCCCATAATCTCAGATACCATTCATAAACCCGGCGAGCAGAAAAGCTGACGCAAAGCAAAGACAGCTGACAGCGAAACTTCACGCCACAGACGGAGAAGCTAAATGAACTAGCACATTTTACTTCTGCAGTAAGAAGACAGGGAAACGCGGCCACTTTTCTTGTGTGTGAACCCGCCGAGTTTGAGGCTAGCTCAACATTGTAGCTTTTACCTTGTTATTATTAGCTTTTACTTTATTGCCTAGACAAACACTGCGCCATTTCACTGTTCTTTTGACCTCTTAGGTCAACAACTGCATTCATTTTGTGGACCTAATAGTTACATTTTTTTTTCCCCCTCCAACTACTTGTTCTCATTGAGAAAATTGGTTTGCTGTAACTACCCACGTCTCCTATGCTGAGCAACCATTCCCATCTTCAATTACTGCAATCTACGACCTTTAGAACCTACATACTGCTTTATATTTTCACTTGGGACTACTAACACTCCATTATATTGAATCTATTCCTTGACGCAATTTCGATTCAGTACCTCAACCCTTATTCCATTCCCCATCTATGTTTCAGCATTCTTCTGTAACATTAAACTTTAAAAAACTTTTCAGTTCTTGCTTTTTATTGAGAGGAAAATTAGTGAAAATTATCTACGGAAATATGTGAAGCTTTGCAAAGTGGTATTCAATCATTTCAATTGGAAACATTGTAGTGGTTGTAAGAGATTGTCCTCAGCACACTACGTTTTTTTGCGTATATAAATTATGATGGAGTAAAAACAAGACAAACGGAAAAACTATTAATTTAGAGGCTATTTACTCGCTGACAAGAAGGTCAAGCCTGGATTACGGAATGAGAAAGGTAATTTGACGTATTCTTTTCGAAGGAATGACAGCCATGCTTCGGGAACTCAAATGGGAATAGTTGGAGGGAAGGTGACGTTCTTTTCGAGAATAATTAAAGGGCTGGAATTTGAAACTGCCTGCAGAACGCTTTTACTGCCAACAACTTACATTTCGCGTAAATACAATAAAGACAAGCGAAATAGGTCTCGTACCGAGGCATACAGGCATTCGTTTTTCCCTCGTTGTAATTTGGAGTAAAAAAAAAAAAAAAAGTAAATAGCCATTAGTGGTACGAGGTACCCTCCGCCATACACCATACGGATGTAGGTGTACTGTATTTTGGTATTTACCCTGTGTTATTAAGGAAAATCTTTATTAGACTGGCCGAACAGGGAATTGCACCTGAGACTCTTCAAAAGCAAGAGTAGCGTCCACACTGCACCACCTCGACCTGGTCGTGTTTCTCTTTTTACGGAAGAGGACGGTAATTGTTTATTACAAAGGCTACTCCAGTAAAATTTACAAATTGTACTGCAGGCGACAGAATAAAAACATAAAACCCTACTGTAACAGTTAATGTATTTCTGAAGAACTTAAATTCAGCGTGATTTTTTTTAATGCAAAATTATTATTGTGTCGGGCCCTGTGCTCTTGGGGGGAAAGCGCTCGACTGGAAACAGAAAGGGTCACGGGTTCGAAACCCGGTCGAACTTAGGATTTTTTCAGTCTTCGCTTTAACCCATCCTTCACCTCTCAATGATATGAAGAGTCGCCAAAAACGACACGTAGTTCGGATTCCACGTTACGCTGTAGGTCCCCTTTCTCCGGTTGGATAACTGGGGTACGCTAGGGACACGCAAGTCGCCGAAGTGGCGTCCAATTGAAAGACTTGCACCAGGCCAATGAGCCACACGAAATTATTAGTTATTATTGTGGCATTGGCGTGACAGGGTCACCGTGAGCAGGTAAACACGTAATACAAAATTTAGAAGAGAATGAACTGACGTGATGTGTGAGCATGAAGACATCCACACTAGTCGTGAAGCCCGATATTATGTAACAGAGGGGAAAAAAAGGCCGAGCGCCTAAAAAAGGCTAGAGAGAGAGACCTGTGGCGTAAGGTCGACGGCCCGGATGCCGCCCCACGTGCAGTGCCGTGCGCTAGGTCCAGTGGTTCTGGCTCTACAGCCCGCCTGCCTTTGTCTCAGAAGCGTTTCGGGCCTACTTCCTTCGCCCACCGTCAGGACCACTTCCTACGCCACGCTCACCTCCGCAAAACAAACCCACGCAGTCACACAGTTATTAACGCCGTCACACCCTGCACATGTCATCTCACATTTCCTTCAGTTTTGTACCCGGGCCATTCTATCTTATCCTACTACAATTTGTATACATACTCCGCAATCCATCGTGAAGTGCGTAGCGGAGGGTACACTGTACCACTACTACGCATTCCATTCCTATTTACTATCAAATAGAACGAGGGAAAAATAATGTCTATATGCCTCCGTACGAGCCCTAATTTCTCTTGTCTTTATGATCACTACGCGAAATGTAAGTAGGCGGCAAGAAGATCGTTCTACACTCAGCTTCAAATTCCGGCCCTCTAAATTATCTCAACATCATTTTCCGAAAAGAACGTCGCTTTTCCTCCAGCATTAAGCAGCTCACTACTAATGCTGTATTCGAACATTACGTGACTGGTTTTCCAACTCATGCTTATCACCTTACATTTTTCTACATTTAAAGCTTGTTGCCAGTCCTCACACCACCTAGAAATTTGGTCAAAGTCATTCTGTATGCTATTACAATCACTTAAAGACGACACTCTCCCTTACACCATAGCAGCATCAGCAAACAACCGCAAATTACAAGTTACTCTCTTTTGGTATGTGCACAAAACACACAACTTTTGTAAGACACGTATTTTAGTGATTTCTATTGCAAATGTAACCCAATAAAAATGTTCAAATGTTTGTCCTTTCCTACGTTTAACGCTATTGAAGAGACACTCGTACCAGTTTTCCATGTTTATTCTAATTTTTCTTAGAAGTCGTTGAAATTACGTGTGTAGATGAAAATACAATTAATACAATAGAACCATACACCAATTCTTCGTACTTTGAACACAACCATTACTATTTTCCGTTCAAGATGATGTACAAAATAATTGACGCTGCTGTTTTTTCTGGTAATGTTGAATTCCATTCGACTTTTCACCAAAATAAAGAAGCACGTCTTGCCAGAATGTGTTACAACCCCCCCCCCCCAAAAAAAACACCTCTTTCTCTGATAACAGATGACCTACTTCCTATCTTCAAATGTTTGTAAATCTATCGGACCAAACTGCGTGGTCATCAGTCCGTACCTTACAAACTACTTAAACGTAGGTAAACTAACCTAAGGACAACACACACACCCATGCCCCAGGGAGGACTCCAACCTCCACGGCGAGCAACCGCGCACTCCGCAGCGAGGCGCTTTAGACCGCTCGGCTACTACACCGCGGCCTACTTCCCATGTAATACATCGTATCGAGAGGTTCGTTCTAAGTAGTACATTCACGCACATCAATGGACGATTGTACTACCGCAAGCTAATGCGTATCTTGTAAAACATGATCATGTTTTGCTTGTAACAACCAACAAAGGAGAGTAACTTTGGTTAAAAGGAACAAGAAGCAAACAAGCTAAATATAGATGTAGCATATGGGCTCAACTTATTCGGGCAGCATGCCACTACGAGGTGTTGACCTTCGACAGGGCGCGAAACGATACAAAGAATTCCCAGAATGAAGCCATTGAGAGTAGGCCGCGCATCGCGTAAGGAAGCCAGCCAGGAGAGTGGCGACGCGTAGACACCCGATCTAGCCCCTTCAAAGGGTGGGCCAAGTGCTGGCTCGCTATAGTATTTCGGCCGGGCGCCCCGCGCTGGGGGCCTGCATAGGAACGTGGGAAGCAAGAACCGGTCCCTGCCTGCGCCCGACTCGGCAGTCTTCGGCTGCGGTCGGATACATTCGTCCCGCGCGCGCCGCGATCGGACCAGCTGCTTCTGACAGCGGGCGGGTTGGTCCAGGCGTAGGTCATCTGTTACAGGAGAAACAAACGCGACACGACGAATCGCAGCGATCCATCGCCAGGGTGTGCGACCTGGATAGTGATCGCGAGTGTGTATATACCGCATGGAACGTGTGACAATGTAGCTGCCTCCTTGTGACTCATGTGTGTATTATGAAGCGGCGTTATGTAGTTTCGTTGCGTTGCACTTACCTCACGTGTGTGTAAAATTCGACTTTGTAGCCACTGACAGCCTGAAGCTGGTATTGCTTGTTGTTAGCATTTTATGTCTCAAACGATATGGATCGAAAGTTACGGAAATAAGCACTGCTGTGACTGACATTTCCATCGAGACTGAAAAATCATATTGCAAATACACTTAAACTACAGGACTAGTCAATGAAAAAGAAATACGCAACTAATAAATGAATTTTACTGGGACCTAGAAAGGCTGGACGATACTCATTTCGGGTCAATGAAGTAATCTACCGTATCGAACAGAAAAGTTTAAATGACTTTCAGTTGCCGTAAATTTAAATTTTTGTTACCAATTTTGTAAGTATTAGCGGAGATACGGATAAAAGCAGCCACTGGTGCTAATCTGAACAATTCGTTTACAACAGTAGATCACGATTTGTTCGAAATGCTGAACAACATATTGTACATTGGTTTGTCGCTCAGGTTTGGTGGGGTCGAGGAGTGTGATCGATTGTAGTGACATGGTTTGCGACGAGCCCATCGCTGGAATCTGGAGCCCTCGGAAATCTGCGCGTCGTTCGTCTCAGCCCTAAAGACGCATTTTCCCTAAAGAATAGGAAAACTGAAAACTGTAAAAAGACTTACGATTCCAGTTCCAATATCCTACGATATCACTAAAAATTTCCGGGTTATTATGCCGTGGTCTTGGATTTATTATTCAAACCCAACGTTTCGTTCCCAACTTCGGAGGATATTTTCAAGGGGGATGTGCCAGGATGTGTATCGGACATACAAAAGTGCTCTTGAAAATGTCCACCGCAGTTGAATAATAAATCGATAAGACCACTGTATAATAGCTCGGAAATTTTTAGTAATACTGGCCTTTCCGGCCGTGAAAGTTTGCATTGTACAATATTTTACCATGTCTCCCTAGACCACAGCTGAAGTTTTCTTGCACCTTAATAACACTATTCCCGACTATCATCAAGAACTCTTGTGTTACGTTGTTTTTTGATTAAGTAATACACACAAGTCTATTGAATTACTGAGCGAGGTGTAGTAATGGGAACGTAATGAACCTGAAATCTAGTTACAAATACGCTTTACACAATAATTTTACCTTTCAGTTGTTTTCGAGGCAAATGTTGTGCAAGTGTCTTATGCAAAGTCACAAGGAGTTTTCTTCCCTATCAAATCTAATAACCAAAAAATGTTCAATGTTTGTAAATCTTATGGGACTTAACGTCCGTGATTATCAGTACATAAGCTTACAAACTACTTTAACTTAAATCTAAAAACAACACAAACACCCATGGACGAGGGAGGACTCTAACCTCCGACGGCGAGCAATTGCGCGCTCGGCAGCATGGCGCTTTAGACCGCTCGGCCACTTCACCGCGGCAAACTAATAATCAACGTGAAGAGCGCGAAACAGGGTACTTCCAACTGTACCACATATAAAGCTCCTTCGCCGTCCCGTCTTATTTTTAATAAAATGTTTACGCTTCAATCTGAAGTTGGTTTGAAAAATCACAATGCGGTATTAAGCTAATGTTACGAGATGTGGTGCACCACATCCTTCTTCGGACCTTAAAATTACTTACCCAGCCAGTTATAAGAGGACCTACTGTTCAACTTAATTTCGAACCAACTAGCAACTGGACACTTTTAACATTAACACATATTTGCCAGAAATGAAGTCAGAAGTGTGACAAAAAATCCTACGCTTTCGATACATCTGTTACGGAGGACCCTTCTCTCAGCAACCAATTTAAAGTCAGCAACGATGGTTATCGATCTGAAATGGCTTACATTGTGCATCCAATTCCAATTCTCTTGAGACGAGGGGTAACATTTCTGATTTCTCATCGCAAGATTTTTCGCGATTATCTCACCCCAGTTGTACACTAGACTGAGCAAAACATATACAGTAACTTAGCAGGGCAGGAAATAGCTTCTGGGACTGTAGTTCAAAAGTTTTATACTATGGGTGTGGAAGGTACCAAAAGGTGAGGAACACACACTCAAATGATCGTATGGCAGTAGATGAATTTGGTTTCATTGGAGGGAAGGAAGGAGGATTAGGGTTTACTGTCCCGTCGACACCGTAGCCAGTAGGAACACTGCAGTTTTGGAGGCCCCTGCGACAGTAGGTGGCGCTTAGGGCATCCCAGTGGCGCCCCCTGGTGTATTCCACGCGCACCGCCTCCAGCGAGGGCACCGTATCAGGCGCTCGGCTTCCTTCCAGCTCGCTTTATCTCCGCCGCAGTGGCGGAGGCATTACCGCACAAATATTTGTCGCGCCTTTCCCCGCAGGCTGCGCGCATTTAGAAATCACCTGTTTCCAGGACCTTCCCACGACGGGGCAAGTTCTAAGCACCGAACCTGATAAAGAATGGCGGAGCAGGCTTCGGCGAATGCTAAACTGAATGTGTGTAAACCCACTGCACCAAACATCAGTCCCGAGACTTTGTCCTTACTGTAAGTTAGTTTAAGTAGTTTGTAAGTCTAGAGGCTATAGGCCTACTTACAAACTACTTACACTAATTTACACTAGCAACAACAACAACAACACACACACACACACACACACACACACACACACACACACACACACACACACACACACAGCACACACGCACGCACGGCCACAGCCGAGGGAAGACTCAAACCTCCATCGGGAACGGCTGCCCAATCCGTAGCATGACAGACTGCTGAACTAACATTTTTAGCATCTCTCTTAACGTACACAACAGTTATCTGGGACTGGGAAATATGTGTTATTGAGTTGCAGCACCAGAATGCTCATTGTTTAATCGTATTCATAGTACTTACACTTTCTAGCAACTAAAATGAGCAGTAAAATGTTAAATATTAATTTAAATAAATCCTTGTTAAGATGAAGCCCTAATCCCACGAACCGTGTACTAGGAAGATCAATAAAACAGACTTTTAACACAAATCTGTTTATTTTAGTAATTAGAGAGTGAGCCGCAAACATTGGGACCATGCCACCAAACGCACAAGACATGTACCACTCCGAGATTTTCCACTACCTTCACCATTTCTTCTTCTTCTTCTTCTTCTTCTCTTCTTCTTCTTCTTCTTCCGGTGTATATCTTTCACCAAGGAGGTATACCAATAAGGCAATTATGCATTACTGGAAGAAGCTCTCTCATGAAGTTACTATTACACTTGAATGAAGACGTTGCCAGATTACATATTGCTCCTTGTCCGACAAAGCTTCCTTAATACGAAGGAAGTCTTACAGTACAATGTGTGAGAAAGTAGACTGAAAAAGCACTCCTACAGCATCAAATGTATGTAACTTTTGTAACCATGATGTGAAAAAATAGCCAACGATGGTGCATAATTCAATAAAACCGAAAGCAACTAGTATGAGTTTTCTTTGATTAATGTGTATGAAATTGCAACCTTTCGTAGAGAAACGTGTTTATTTTTCAGGTTTTCATCAATTGGTATTCAACAATCTGTTATGTAATATCGTTAAGAAAGCTCTCAGAAAGCCGACGGTTTCATCTAAAAGCAGGCAACTGAATGCAGTATATCGCTCCTATTTTTCCCTCGTTTATCTGTCTTGTTACTAGCTGCACGCCCGTGTAAGTCTCGCTCTTCTAAATTTACCGTAGGAGTTAATGACAATGTATCGCCTACACACTCATTTCATAGTTTGTAGTTTGATCCTTCGTTTCCATACTTATCAATAATTAAATTAATAAACTTTAATTTTCGCGACAGAGAAAGCGAATTGTTGGAGGACGTAATGGGTGAACACTGAAGTGTTCGTCTTTCATTGTTGTAGTAGTAGTAGTAGTAGTAGTAGCCAATCACAAAGCGGCACCGAGATCTCTGTCCGATTCCAGTAATTTTTAACAGATTCAATTGAGCTAGTCGCATTGTTTCAATCCGGGCGTATGATGTTGCAAGCGTTTCCCTTTAGTTTTGCTTATGAAAATCTAGTTTCGAGATTTAATAGTTTCCTTTTTATAACTAAGACGAAGACGATTAGTTTCCAATCAGGTTAATGTGATGTGCAACATCAATGTTGGGGCAGCGCGTTCCACCAGCAGCCAACTTCTTTCTTACTATTCCAAAGTATTGGTGATTTACCATTCAGCAACATTGTGTTCGCGAGATTTTATAAGAGGTTTATAGGTAAATTCCATGTCGCCGAACATGTAATTATAGACCTTTATACGTATTAACAAAACCTTTCACTTGGTCTACCACGTCTGTAAAAATTACAAATGACTTTTTTGTACTTCGAGTTGTGATCAGTAATATATGTAGCGCCATTTGCATCTATCACATTCGGAAACTGGTTTTCGCGTAAAATCACTACTGTAAAAGATGGCAGAAAATAAGATCCACGTGGCGAACTATTGGTAAATTCCCTTGTGGCGTGGAGCTCGATGAATGTTTCGTTTTTTTATGATTTATTTTATTTTCCTCTAACAGTATTGGGCTTCCCATTTCCTAAGACCAACTTTTACTGTTAATCGTTTGGTGACTAAAGTAATTCACTTGATATACTACTGTTTCAATGTGTGTGGTCTAAAAAAAAAAAAAAGATTCAGAAAAATGTATTGCAATAGTCGAAAAAATAAATGAATTACTATGTTATGATCAACGTACCTAATGAACAGAAGTACACAAATAACGAATCTTCGAACTGTAATTGAAACACACCAGTAATTTAATGCAAGGAATGAGGCAATAATTGACAATGAAACGTAGTAGTGGGATGATTTGAAATATTCCAGTAAGCGAACGATGTGTAAGGATTTGAAAGACAAAGCAGGCTGAACACCAATTGATGCAAAGATGCCACGCAAAAATGCAGGGAAAGAAAAACAAGACGCATTTCGTAATTCTCGTGGACACATTGTTGGAGTGACTGCGAAATTCGTAGATTATAAAACTTTGTACGAGGAGCGACAGTGATAGAAAATGCTTATATCTTGAGATACTTGTTTGTAGCAAGCAATCGACTAAGCCATGCCATTTGAGTCACTACACCTGGCCACCATTAACACATGAACGGAAGCTGCGCCGCCATTTCCCAGTTGCGGCCATTTTGTATTCACCAAAGCGGCACTGCAAGTGGCATTCCCTCAAAAATTAAATTTCGAACAGGTGAATATTCACATGATTCTGATTGCGATTCCCTATGGACACGGTTAGATTGTGTGCACCATTTTTACTGTACGAAAACAATGACAGCAGACGTGACTTATGCATTGCCCCAACAGAGCATCTGTACAACCTGCAAGTTGGAAGATCAAAGAGGACTGTTGGACGTCGGTCTGGTACAGTAGCTCACCTTGCAAATGTTTCGCGCCGTTTTATAAGCTATGCACGCAGCTTCACGGCATTTTATCCGTTTATTTGGCACACGCAGAAATCGCGCATAAAAAAAAGTTATTTAGACATGTATGGGGATAATTTTACATTAAAAAAAAAAGTTTCTTCCCTCTAAGTAACGTATGGATGCTGCATTTTGACTAATCCAGTGCTGTGTCTTTGGCTGAAAAAAAAAAAAGTATTGGACTACTACATGTGAAAGGTCTTAAAACAAGTACTTTTTGGTAGAAAGTTCAGAATATTCCCAAAATTTTCACGTTTTATAGTAAACTACCCCTGAAAACAAAGCCTACCTTCTCTCTCTCTCTCTCTCTCTCTCTCTCTCTCTCTCTCTCTCTCTCTCTCTCTCTCTCGTCTCATAATCTGACAAGTGAGCAAAACTGTCATATGGTAAAGTTCACTGGTACAAGAGATTATGCTTTCTTTTCGATCTTGTCTAGTTATCCATTCAGTAGTGGTCTGCCAAGACGCCTCTCCCCAATAAACATCAATCCATTTTCAATATCCTACTAAGAATTCGACAATGCTTCTGCATAACAACCCACTTTCGAAGCTTCCTCCTCCCGTTTATAAGCTGTTTTCTTTGTATAAGGGGAAAAGAGTCTCATAAAGAAAGGAACTAGTATTTTACAAAAGACAACGAAACACCGTAAACGAGCTTGAATGTTGGATTCAAATACCACTGCCAATTCGAGGATGAAACTTGACATATTGCAGAAATGCATTTTGCATGGGTGTATAATTTTGATGGTGCTTGAGAGTTAGTGTTACACTATAATCAACAGTTCAAAAATGTTCAAATGTTTGTAGAGCTTATGGGACTTCACTACGGGGTTATCAGTCCCTAAACTTACAAACTAGTTATGAACTAGCTCATACTAAGGACGGCACAAATATCCATGACCGATGGGGGGATTCGAACCCCCCGATTGTAGTGGCCGCGCAGAACGTGACTGGCGCGCCGCAGACGGTGCGGCCACCGCAGCCGGCATAACCAACAGTGGCAATAAACACAACCACCATCGAAAATTCACTTGGCTGCTACCTTAGTGAAATCGCATAGAAATGGTTTGTAGCTTATTGCACTGGTAACAAATTTGTTGGCTATAAGTCAATCTAAACGCCGATTTGTTGGAGGAACGCAGTCTTGGGATAACAATCTTAGGTTACGTCGGAGGGATCCACAACTACTGCCGAAATTAGTATTGCGTTGAAAAATTTAGTCTAGATTAGGGGTGAATATGAAACAGGCCATGTGTTTAAATTAGAATGTGTGCAGCGCTACGAGGCACGAAATGTCTACCTACGCCGATCGATAACCGGGTACTCTCCTCCGGGTGGGTCCGCAGAACACCTGGCGCGCTTTTGGCTAACGGCGGGAACACAGGCGGCAGGCAAGAGCACCAGCAAGGCAGAAGGCGCGGTACTCACTCGGCGTTATCTACGCCGGCGCTGACACCTCCCGCGTAGAAGTATCCATAGGGGGCAGCCATCAGACGCACTCACTGAGGTAGAGGAACACGCACTGGCGAGCGAGCGCGCGGGCCCCGGAGCTGCGACCCCCACCGCCGCGGCTCGCGAAGCGCCAGGTGTGGCGCGGCAGCCGCTCGCACGGGGGGAGCGGGGCACCGCGGCTGTCTCACTGCCTGCCTGTACAGCTGCTCCCCACACTTCTGCACCACTTTGTACTCGTATCTAACATGTACCCGACAAGTGGCCAGCAACCGGATCGTCCTGGTCACAAGTAACACGACACAGGCACCAAAATTTCACATGCTCCTCTACCTTACATAGTAGACAATATTCGTACTAGAATAACTGGCTAGGACAATCGGCATTGTTGTAAAAGTACAGCTGCTCCCCAGACATCTTCAGCAAGCCACTACGCACTTTGTACTGCCATGGCCTGTATGTAACATGTACCCTGAGGTCCGACAAGTGGCCCGCAACCGGATCGTCCTGCTCACAAATAACAAGACACTGTCACCAAAATTTCACATGCCCGATACATGCTCCTCTACCTTACATAGTCTACAGTATTTGCAATTCGACTAGGCCAATCGGCATCGGTGGAAAAGGAGGGGGTGGAAAGGTTAAAAGACCGCCAGAAAAAGGTTTTCTACATCATTTCTTCCGACATTTGATTGAACTACTTTTATTCAAGCACTTCGGTTTCGCCCTCATCATCATCTTGGACAGTTTCCAGCCTCTGGCCGGGACTGCTTCGAACATGAGTCTCTCCATCGTCTTCTGTATTTCCACCATCTCTCCCCGTCTTCACCATGGTCCAAATCATCTTTCTTCGTGGCACATTCCTCCAATCCATTGATTCGTCTGTCTCTCCATCTTCCTCTTGGCCTCTTTCCCTCGAGTTTCAAAAAAAAAAGTTCAAATGTTTGTTAAGCTTATGGGACTTAACTACGGGGTCATCAGTCCCTAAACTTACAAACTACTTATGAACTACTTACAACTAAAGACGGCACAAATATCCATGCCCGAGGGGGGATTCGAACCCCCGACCGTAGTGGCCGTGCGGACCGTGACTGGAGCGCCTCAATCCCCTCGGCCACCGCGGACGGCCCTCGAGTTTCATTTCGTGTATCAAATGTTTCAAATGTTTGTGTAGCCTATGGGACGAAACTATGGGGTCATCAGTCCCCCCCCCCCCCGACCATAGCGGCCGTGCAGACAGTGACTGACGCGCCTCAGTCCCCTCGGCCACCGCGGCCGGCCCTCGTGTATCCTTGATATGTATCCCCCTACATTCGCTAAACATGCCCATACCGTTTCGGCCTTGTTTTCTCCCTCTCGTAATGGTTCCACCTTCATTAACACTCTGATCCTCTCATTTTTTTTTAAACTATCTATCGCTGTCACTCCAGTACTGTTTCTCAAGAATTTCATCTCACTAGTTTGTAATGTACTTTTCTCTTCCTTTCATAGCCTAGGTTTCGGATGCACATGTCAGGATAGGGACAGTTATTTTTTTGAGGTTTGATTCCATTTTTTTGGAACGGTGTGCTCAGCGACCACAAAACAATGAATACAATAACTATAGTATGCAGCATTGGTCGTTTTTTATTAATGTTTTTGCAGATCGATTTCGATCACATAGTGATCATCCTCAATGCAGATGTTACAATTTTAATAACTAGAAAAAAACAGCAATTGTGGTAATTTCTTGACCTTTATTAAATAGCAAATCGATTTACTCAATTTTATTTTTATTTTTATACCAACTTTGAGCCGCGGCTTCGCTCGCGTCAATATCCTTGCATACGTGTCAAAGATCATCCAAAGTACAATAATTTTGCAACTTTTTCCTTGAATTATGACCCGGATCATCAGGATAAAAGAAAAGTTAGAATTTTACGGTTTACATGACTTATAAACCGTGCGTAGAACGATTGTAAATACTGTCCTTTATCCAGAAGATGAATATAAAGATATTATTACACAGGAAAAATAAACATCGTGATGCAACCGCTGAATGAAGAAACTACATGTTACATAACGCGTAAATTAGTCAGGATCCAAATGTTATCGAAATAGGTTCGGCAGTTTGAAGACATTGACGTCTTGTGTTAGAATGGTATTTATTATATTGAATCGTATTACATTTATTAAAGTACTTTTAATGGTTGATACGTTGTACGTATCACATTTCAGAAGTCAAAGAATAAATAGTTTACAAGCGTCTCAGAAGCTGTAAGAGAATACACACAAAATCCACAAATATCTTGAATTGTTTTCTAGAGTAGTCTATCCAGTGTTTTGTGTCGTATCAGTCTGTTGCGTTCAGCATGTTAAGATTAAAGGGTAACTCATATTCATCCTACTCGTAGTGCTTTCAGCACTTTGTTATAACTTACCTTGAATATCCTTAAATACGCTTAATCAACCAAATGAAAATGTACGAAAATAAGCAATGGCTTATATGAAAACAATGGCAGATTCATAGCGGAACTTTCATTGGTCAGAGTTTTCAACAATGACAGAAACAGTTGTATAATATTCCTAAGATTATGTACTGAAGGAACTATTTTTAACTTCAGCACACGAAAACTCTTTATGCAGGTTCCACGTCATTAAATATTTATATTAAAATTCTTTACCACCAGGTCTCGAAAACTGAAAATTATAAGTCACTGAAGGAAAACCAACAGGTTCATCAACTACTAAGTATTAATTCATTAAAAAACTAATTTCTGTGTTAAATAGCAGATGACTATTTTTGTTCTGCTTGCACATCGATAGGTAATGCAAGTATTCAATCCTCAGCGTGTTTAATCCATAGTTACATTCAAATATGACAGTCTGACGAATACCTAAAAGTTTACGTCTGGCAGTTTGAACGACAGTGCCAACCTACCTATACATGATTTTTTTTTTTTTTTTTTTTTTTTTTTTTTTTTGTTATAGTTTTTACTGCTTTGCCACTTGGCGGAGCCGTAGTAGCGAAAAAAAGTCTTAATTTGGTGAGTCTTATAATAAGGTGAGATGCCCTAAACGCCACAGAAGTAAATCCATTGTCGCCATATTACGGTGTCAATTACATTTGTGGTGGTGTGTATTCATTGCATTCTGAGTTGAAAGTGGTACTTATCTAAAAAGAAAACAAACGTTACAGCATACTATTCATTCTATTGAATCATAGGATGTAGAACATAGCAACCCGTAAAAGCATGTTCTGAAACATGGTAAAGTTGAAAGTCAGTGACGTCACTGGAAGTCGTCAGTAGTCCGTTCTGTTAAAGTGAGCTACCATTCTATTCCATGCAGCCCAATATTTCAGTGCTCTGAAGTGTCCCTTTCCTTGCAGATTTCATAGTTTTCCGAATTTAGTAGATATCGTTTAAAGGGGACACTACAGTATACTACCTTTTGCCGAGCATCTTCGACGTCGGCTGGTACGGCACATTCTGAGGATGTCATTCCAGACCTGTAGTCTGGAAGTTTCATCTCAATTTAACAATTGCTCTGTCGCGTCGGTATCTTCCGGGCCGTCCTTTTGCTTAAGTTAGACATAGTGGAAAGTGCCTGTTTGATGTGTTTCGGCTTGAATGGCATGTAGATGGTGTTAGTTGGCGCTTCTAAAGACTGCGATCAGTATCTGTAGCGCTACTGTTTACTACGGTGAACTTTTATCACTTGAATGTAAACGACAACTTGTGATACATACCTACTATATGACACTGATGATGGCTAGTTACCTAGCCGCAATCGATCTGTGAGTAATAAACAGATTTATGGCGACCGAACGCTGTGTTATCCGTAGTAATCTGCTGAGCAGTTTGGTTGAGACGCTGTCCATATTCCTGTCTTCCAGTTTTGTGTTCTCTGTGGATTAACAGGATCGTGCACTCTCCCTTGACACCCGCAGAACACAGTGCACCTTACTCCTTCGTCTTGGAAGAAAGGAAACATAGGTTTTTACGTCCCGTCGACAGCGTGGCCTTTGTCTTAGACCAGTGGGATCTACAGGAAGGAAACTGAAATATTTCCTTCTGAACAGAAAGCAAAACACTGCGCTTGTTGTTGAATCTCCCATTTTTTCAGACACAGATTCAGCATGGAGCGGCAGGAGCTACAGACATAAAATGGAATATTCAAGTTACTGGTACGATAATTGAAAACTGCTGTTCGTTTATGGAAAAGGCATTGTAAATAACTTTTTATAAAAGGAACACGTTATTGGGGCGATCTAGAATTGTTTAATAAGAGGTTTTCAGCCAAGATCGCTTTCTTCTTTTAATTACATGAGCGGTTTCGGCGTGTTAGACGCTATCTTCAGACCTGTCGTAATTTTTTACATCACTGCTATTGCATCAATTTTAACATAGCAAATTGGAATACATCCACATTGAATTGTCATCCAAATAAAATTTACACGTCAATAATAAAATGACCGAATACATCTTTCTCAAGGTCTAAGTCAGAGGCACTTCAGAAACAAGCTCAGTACTGACTGACATTATTGACGTGTAAATTTTATTTGGATCACAAATCATTGTGGACGTATACCAATTTGCTATGTTAAAAATTGTTGCAATAGCAGTTATGTAAAAAATTACGACAGGTCTGAAGATAGCATCTAGCACGCCGAAACCGGTCATGTAATTAAAAGAATAAAGCTATCTTGGCTGAAAACCTCTTACTAAATAACCTTTTGATGTCTTACACTTGGAAACAGTTCCAGTCTGTGGGAATAGACCGCTATTTGAGAATTGACATACTATACGGAAAGGTTGCTTGAATCGCCACAAGCAGATATGGGAGAAGACGGAGTAGGGTCCATGGGAAATGAAGACGTCAAATACAATGATGAGATTACGATTGAGGAATGTTGAAAATTGGGAACTAGTGAAATGGAAAACGAATCGATGAAAAACGAAGAGTCAAAGAGGAGACTGGGGCGCAAGAAGGCGGGAAACAGGAAAGGGGTGGACGGAAATGCGAGAACAAGGGCGGGGAAGGGACAGGGAGGAGAGGGCCCCCAATAGGAAACGGAAAGGGCGGGACAGGCAGGAAACGTGAAAGAGGGGGGCGGAGACAAGCAGAAGAGGGGCGCCGAGCAGAAAAGAATGCGTATGGAAAATGTAAATGGGGTATCAAAGAGAAACCGGGGCAGGAGACAGTTTGGAGCCAGATCGGTAGATGGCCTTCTGCAGCGGTATGGCCAGAGGGAAGATACAATACGTCAAGAAAAGAGCCGAAATTACTTGACACTGAGCGATGCAACAATGAATGAAGAAATGTGACTAGTAGGGCAATAGTGAACTGCTATTACAGATAATTGAAACGTTACAGATAATTAAGACGATACAGAAAAAATAGTGGTCTTCAGTCTTAACTGAGTCGTGGTTTTAGAACTCTTGAGGCACAACTCTTTCCTAGAACAACTTCTCTGACTGTTCAGCAAGTCAATGTAAAATACATTTTTATAAAAACAGGGACTGGATGATTACGCATCCGACGGATTAGAAATCTGTATTGCAGCCCAAGTATTGGTGTGCATGCCCATTGTCAACTACCAGGCTTAGTATTGATTATAAGAAGATTTCGCAAAGACTGGCCACTCTCCACATTATTATTCCAATATTCTGAGATGTTCTTGATAAAAAAAAAAAAAGTAGCCTACCAAGGCGCAGTGGTTAACTAATCGTCAATAGCAGCATATATGCTAATGACACTGTATTACCTGTAAATTACGCTAGAAAATCTGCAAGAAGTACCAAACAAAAGTACTAACTACAACGAAAACCTAAAGCGTTGTGTTTAAACGTCAAGAAGGCAAAATAAATGGTTGTAAAAAGAAACAGAAATGCCACTCAGTGCAGTTTTATATCTAAAACACTTCATCATTAAATATTTCCAGTGTCAGATCAACGATTACTGGGGGACAAATTCGGTGAAGCATTTAAGAGACCAAACGTTCCTTCTACAAAATGTAGGATGTTCTGACTGGTATTATTACACTATTGCAATTTGGACTCACCTATGATGCTAAATGTTCAGTATCCCACTCTACAGGATGTCTTATGTGCACTATGCCATTTGTTTCAACTAACATTTCAAGAGATTAATAGCAGACGGTACGTAGAAAATTATGGTAGCTAAAAAAATTGTCAGTAGCCAACGTCCTTGGGAGGACCAGATATTTGAAGAAAAAACACAAATGACAATGACGACTGTCTATACGTACGAGAAAAATATGTCATACGAAAAATAAGTTGAAGCTATTTGTACAATCAAAATCAAATGCGAGAAAAGCAAGGCTATAGTCTGCATAACTACACTATTATTTAAAATCAGCGTCGACTGCAAGAATCTTGCAGTGCTCTTAACAGAGATTCTTTTCGCTTCGTCATAGCATCGCAAGTAAGCTATCAGGAATCTGTCAAACTATGGTGCTATTCCAACCTACGCGGCAGGAGAGTGGCGTTATGCATCCGTTTCCTTGTCAAAACATCGAAAATAAGTACCTATCAGAATCACCGCAAGTACAGCTTTCTCCACCTTGAAAGCAAATTTGGAGAGAATCCAGCTAGCACGAAGGCTTAACAATAACCGTTCCTCCCGATTATCATTCGCGTGAGGAACAGGAAAGTGGGAAAACAGACAACGTATACAAAGAATCAAATGTTTTTAAATCTATCGGACCAAACTACGTGGTCATCAGTTCGTAGCTTACAAACTACTTAAACTACAGTAGTAAACTAGCCTAAGCCCCCCCCCGCCCCCACACACACACACCGCGCGCTCCGCAGCGAGGGGCCTTAGACCGCTCGGCTACTCCACCACAGCGCACAAAGAATCCTCTGTGGTGTAAAGTACACACTGAAATACAGTCTCTGAGGGCATGATTATTAGTATATCGGTAGCACTTCCGATGAGGAAATACGGAAACGAAATAGATTTTTTGTAAGTGATCGGACCTTACCAAGATGGGAGGATGGTTTAAGAAATACGGAGGAGGATTAGAGTTTAACCAGTCTTAACATATACAGTCGTGACACTGGCTAATGTGACAGTTGCAACGGCACTAGCGATCCTAGCGATGGGCAATCTGCTGAAGGCGTGATGTTTGTGTATAATTGTATTTGTACGTAATTAACGATATAGTTAGTATAATTTTTGTGTTACAATCATTAGTAAAATATCAAGATACGTTCATAATACTGATATTAATGTAAAGACAGCCGATTTTAAGTGATTGACCGGTAAACACAAATACTTACGAATATGTATTTTCAGCTTATTCCATTGGAAGCAAGTAGAATATAAACATAAGAGAAACCTGTTTCTGTTATGGTTTGTTCTTACTATGACAGGCAATTTGACGCGTATCATTTCGGTGTAGAGAGTAATGATTCGCACACCTCACTCGTCTTTCTGAGTTTAATTACTTTACCTTTAAAATCCAATATTTTCAAAGATTCTTGGCGTATCTGGTTCAGCTGTGGCGACAATAGTGGAAATAGGTTCTTCTTTGTTGCAAAACAGTTTGATTGCTTTTGCCGTTTTATTGCCGTGTTTGTAAAGTTTTTCCTTCAGATAAAGCTGTGCTGGGTGATTTGTTACTGTAGTTTTTGCGTTGTACGAGGTGTTTCCTACGTTCCACCCTCACCGATCTTACTGGAATTGTAGTGAAGAAACCTGAATGTTCCTCAATATAAAAGCCACGTCTTTCTTTTCTTGTTTAATAGCCAGTTTTTATTTTTACTAGAAAATGAAATTATTCAGTAGTAGCCTGTAGGTTATAATTGTACATTAACTGTTCTGTAACGTACCGTTTCTTACCTTGTCAAGGATCTTAGGAAACTTGAGAAACAGAAACGTGGAGGTATTTTTAAGTTATCACGTATTTTTATCGCACTGCATACGTTCCCTAATTTATAAACTACGTTAAAATCAATATAAACGATACTATTCCACTCATCCAATATCGTATTCAGAAATGTAGCTCACCGGCCGCTTGGAGGGCTGCTGTCTCACTTTATAACAAAAATCTGTGGGAGTGTTGTGACTGTATATATTAGACTGTGGTTTAACGCCCCGTCGACAGCGTGGTCATCAGAGGCGGAGCTCACGCTCGGATATTTTGGGTTAAGGTTGAGGAAGAAAATCGGGCGTGCACTTTCAAAGGAGCCATTCCGTATTTGCCCAGATGGATATCCATGGCGATGGGGGATTCGAACCCCCGACCGTAGTAGCCGTGCAGAACGTGACTGGCGCGCCGCATACCGCACGGTCACCGCGACCGGTTAAACTTTGTTTACAAGATAAATCAAATGTGAAGGCCGTAAACTCCACAAAATACCTGGGAATTACTATTACTTCAGACTAAAACTGGAAATAACACGTAGATAATGTCGTGGGAAAGGCGAACCAGAGACTGCGTTTTATTGGTAGAACCCTTAAAAGATGCAACAGAACTACTAAAGAAACTGCGTACACTACGCTTGTCCGTCTCTCTCTCTCTCTCTCTCTCTCTCTCTCTCTCTCTCTCTCTCGCTCGCTCGCTTTTGAGTATTGTTGTCCATTGTGAGATCCTTATCAGGTGGGTTTGACGGAGGACATCGAAAGAGTCCAAAGAAGGGCAGCTCGTTTCGTATTGTCACAATACAGGGAGACAGCGTTACGGAAATGATACAGGATCTGGGATGGGAATCATTACAATAACGGCGCTTATCGCAGCGGCGTGGGCTACTTACGAAACTCCAATCGCCAACATTCTCCGAATACGAAAATATATTGTTGACTCCCAGTTACATACGTAGAAAATATCATCAGAATAAAATACGATAATTCAGACCTCGAACGTAGAGATTCAGGTGTTCTTTCTCCCGCGCGCTATTAAGAGTATGGAATGGGAGATACATGGTATAAAGGTACTTAAATGTGATTTTCAGAGTATCCCATGTAGGGCGATTTTGCGAAATGACGGAAAATCTAAATGCGGAAGGCTGATAGTGGATTTGAACCACCGACCTCCGGAAAGTGAGTCCAGTGTGTAACCACTGCGCCGCAATGGTTTAACACGTGATCAGCGCACTCATTAGCGAACGAAGCTCAACCCGTGATTATGAAAGGCTAGGGATGCACACCATCCCAGCCTTTACATCCGGAGAGACGCAGGGAACTAAAAAACCTGCATCAGTATAGCCGGAGGCGGATATGAACCGCCGTCGCGACCACCGCGCCACCTCGCCTGGTGCCTCGGAGAAGAAATCCCATGGAGGCGAAGTCGGCTGCTTTACATGTGCACGCCTGTACTCGACAATACACTTCCCCTAGGAGACTGCACACGGCAGCGGAGCAGCGGGGAGCGGAAGGCGCGCGGCAGGAAACAAGGAACAGGTCCGGCTTTCGTTCCACCGGGAGTCGGCCGGGGGACTTTTCTATGGGGAAGCACTTAACTGCGCTACTGGCGCAGGGGCTCGGCGCGCATGGAGCGACCACCGCTACCCCGCTCTTGTAGGCTGCACAACTGATGGAATATTGGTGACGTCGGCTATAAGCACTCTGCGGAGAAAAAACAGATCGGCATCATTGCTGCTTAGCAGTTGCTGCACTAGGAAGCACTGATAAAAATTTCAGGATGTGGATATCCCATTGATCTCTATATACTCTGGATGTTGAATTTCAGCTTTCTTAGCGTGCCAGGCAAAGATATTCATATTTAGTTTATGCCAAATTCAAACATGGCTGCTAAGCAGTATTTCAAGAAGAAGAGAAGAAAACATGTTTCGATTGCACTCCCATATCAACCTAAAACATCGAATATTGAATTAAATTCCAAATCAAGAGGTAAATAAGCAGTTCTTTGTCACGTAATAACTGATAGAAACTCGTTTGCCAAATTTAAACATGGCGGACAATGCGAAATCGTGTGCATAACATATGAATGTGCAGGCACGCTGCAATTATATGTTCAAACACCAGAATTATACATCCAGTTTGTATAGAGATCACTGGGATATCCGCGCCATTTTCCCGTCTTAGATTTTGTATGTGGAATTATTTTTGAAATTCATTATGTCCCAACATGAAAACCAGACGGCACACAGTAAATTAAATACGTAGACGTTTATGCCTGCGGATCGTGTGGGATTGGTCAGACTTAGTGAAATGTGTTAACATCTATCCTACTGGCTTTCGAAGCAATTTATATTCCAGGTTGCCTGGCATCAAGGGGCGACAAAAAAATTTATGTTCCACATCGCATAACAATACTAGTCAAATTTAAAAATATGTACAGTCAATCGGCTAATTAAAGAGGTGTGAATTTTACGAGTATGATAAGGATTTAATACTGGAAAAAAGTATTACTAATAAAATTTGTCTTGAAACAGTGTAGCTCTCAGCGCACTAATTATCTACACTACATTTCTTAAAAATTGTGAAAGAGCACATAGCAAATTTCAAGAAAATTTATGTAATTCCAAACTTTTAACAAACTTTCTGGCACTGATATCACCCCAGAAAACGAAAGGAGGAATGATCATCGTTTACTGCAAGTTCACTGTTCGCGGAGCAAAACTTACTTTTTAATGTATTACTTCTTTACTTCTACACTGGCAACACTTTTGCTGACAACACACACACTCACTGTACCAGGAAAATTGCATCACTGAACGACACATACTTGAGGACAGGACGTCATAAACACTGAGATGCCTGAGACACTAGTTTCTGTTTAAAATTATGCAGACTACACTCAGCCCGATCGCTAATAAGAGCACTTAGCTGCTAACAACAAACTTTAAACATATTTCAAATATTTTACAAACCTTTTTCTCGCTGGAATATATTTCAGCCGTTTGATACTGTTAGATTCTTTAAAAGATTTAAGGAGTGCACTGGTTTTATCTTAAATAGTATGTACGTATGAGCATATTGAAACCAAGGAACTCCTTCCAAAGAACACCAAAATGCAGTTAATGTTCTCAGGACCCTTCCCTTAAACCTTACTGCCCACCACAATAGCAAGTCACGTGTCAATGGAGAATACTAAAAAGTCCAAAACGTCTGAAACTCTTCTATATTTTTCTGTACACATGGCCTTTTGCCCGTATGTAGGTTTCACAAATCGAAGCTACTGTCCCTCACCTTACATTCAACCATGTTTTAACCGATTGACGGAGACCTCTTGACAACACCTGAGCAGGAACGCAGAACACTGCCTGCTGTTTATCTATTATCCTGCTTTCCAGGATTTGAGCTTGGCCAGGTCCTGCCAACCCAAAGGTCGGCGGATTCAGTTTAAAAAACACGAGATACGAATAGTCAAAAACAGTGGCTTTTTTCCTGTACCAGTATAATGCCATGGTCATAGGTTGTCAAGTGTTCTTTCCAACTCATGAAAATATGGGGGGAGGGGGAGAATACACGGGGTAGAGCTCTCCGTAACATGCTTTTTCAATTCAATGTGAACAACGCACAAATTCCGTTACTTTTGTTGATTAGCGAGTAAGTAAATTATTATTTCGCAAGTGCTCTCCTTATGAACCATTGGATGAGTAATTTGCACTCCATATTAACAGTGCGTCTTTAACGCATCTTATTTATGATGACATATCTCCTGAACTATTCGCTATGCAATATAATTTTGCAAGTGCATCATCCTCAAGATAGTTCCTCGTGGTTGCAACAACGTTATGTGCATTATAGTCTTTTAAGTGGCTGGAGACTACGGAAGAAGATGGCAGTTTTGGCGCATCTCTAAGGATTTATCACGCCATAACTACGTGCATTTCAATGATATAAAAAAATGTTCAAATGTTTGTTAAGCTTATGGGATTTAACTGCGTGGTCATCAGTCCCCGCCGGGGAACGGCCTCGCGTATCGGAGCATAGTACCTCAATGCGCTCTGTCATTCCGCCGCGGCCAATGATATAATATTGCCGATGTATTTCGAAACTGCTGCAAACTGTGTTGCCGATAGAGATAGTAGTTAAAATGAAAGTTAATAAAAATGTGGCAAATGCTGAAATGTTGACTGCAAGAACAGCCGATAAAGGTTCCTTTCATTATTTGGCAGCGAGTGAGTTTCGTAAAAGTTTGATATTATATATGACTTTTTTGGAAAGCGCCTTGTTTTATTTTCGAGTAATGGAAGAAATACGGTTGAATATTTGAAGGTCGCAAGCTTCAAAATAAACACAGATGTAAATAATACTTGCCTTATCGAGTTGAACATAAGATTTTATCCTTTGATTTTCAGTTAAATTATGACAGTATTTTTAATTTTTAAATTGTTAATATTAAGTATTGAAAACGAAATAAATGTCTGTGAAAGCACGAAGCACAGAACCCAAAAATTAAAGGAAGGGACAAATGATAATCTCCACACAAATGCTACGTAATGGGTACGAAAATAGAAATAAACACACTGGAACTAACCAAAACTTAAATTCCGTGCGCCTTACCTGTGAAATGGGCTACATAGGGTACTAGGGTAATACATTTATTTGGCCGTTTCTCCTATGATTGAGACATTTTATTCTTGTTAAGCTATTTTCTGAGCAATATTGGTATCCGGGAATATACAGGTCACTATAGCATGGACAGTCAAATTGACTGGCAAATTGTGTTAGAAAGTAAGGATGTAAATAAGAATGCTGCATTTTTCATTTCGTCTCACTCGCTTTTAACAATGAACTTCCGATTTCTATGGTTATACGCGTACTTAAACACATTATCGCTGCTTTTTTGTTTACAGGTGTTTGGCACATCACATCCCTCTTTCCACCATTTGGGAAATGCAGTAATCTCTATACAACCTGGACGTGTGACTGGTCTCTGAGCATGAAACTGCAGCGTGCCTGCATATTCATATGTGTTGCATATTATTTTGCGTTGTCCGCCATATTTTAATTTGGCTAACAAATTTCCAGCAGTCTGCGTGTGACAAGGAACAGTGTGCTTACTTCTTGTTTTGAACTCTATGTTAATGTTCGATGTAATACGCTGGTTTGGGAGCGGCATCGAAACCTACTTTCTTTTCATGTTCCAGGGACATTGCACAGGAGCCATATTGTAAACGAAATACGAACTTCTATAGCTGGCACGATCAGAGAGCTTGTCACGTCACTGAAGATTACAAAATACAACATAGACGTAATAATGCACATAAAGTGTTACGAATATTGTCCTAATGGAAAATAAAACACCGAATCAAAATACTACAACTAAGATACATGTCAAACACATTCGTTGACAAAAAATACCTTTCAAAGATTTCATTCTCATTGTGCATGTACACAGCCACGCCTTTATATATGATTTCTTTGTTTTGCAAAGAACTGTGTAAATTGTCCAAGTCGGCTAATTTTAAAAAATGTTTAAATATCTGAATTGCTTGCAGCACTGTAATGTATTACTGCTAATTGTAATTCGTCAATTTGAGTGCCACACATGCTGTCGCCGATGTTTTGCAGCACTTTTTTCACAAATAAAGGCATTAGTACGTGTTGTATAACTACACTACATTTTATTCTATGTATTTGAACTTTTTTGGCAATCTCAATATCTGAAAATACGCTCGTGTAAACTCACATACGTGATCACACGACATCTTAGGATTATGATTAGAAACAAATAATGTAAGAGTACCCTCTTCTATATTTACTTCTAAAGAGTCTTTCGCCGTTTTAAAAGGTACTTTTCTCTTGTACTGCAGTTGTTTCGTTTTTATTGTATCACTGTAGAGCGAAGTACTAAGAAAAAAAATTTAGAAATTGCTCTTGCGTCATCGCCTTGAATTCTTTATAGTCAGACTGCAAACTTACTATAGCGTAGGCATTCAGCACGAAATTTCTTGGTATACTTTTATTTCATCCTTGTTTAGCACTAAACAAAAATCCATTGACCTAAAAACAAAATGTCACAAAGACAAGCACCACACGTACAGTATGCAATATGCATACAGCTACAGGTTTATTGATACTGCATAACAATACAGTAACGAAGGCAGAATGCAATGTATTACAAATGTTCAAGAGTTATTAAGCGCCTCTAGCTGTTAGTAAATGATGGATGATGATCCTGTGTCACTTTGGCCGTTAGACCCTAGCTGGGATCGTGTTCAGCCTGCCTGGTGCAAGTCTTTAGGTGACGCCACTTGGGCGATTTGTGCGATAATGATGATGCTGATGATGATGATGACGACACCCAGTACCCGAGTGGAGAAAATCTCCAACCGACACGGAATTGAACCCGGGCGACCTGCGTGGTAATCTACCACACTATCGACTGGACTACGGAGGCAGACGTTGGTAAATTAAATAGTGCTATTTGCTGTGTGTTATAGAATCAAGGTAATTTTAAAAATAATTTTAGCGAAAAACCAACCTAATATTTTTGAAAATCACTGTTATAGCTAGGCATTATACGCAAAATTTGCACGATGGACTGAAAACCACCATACTTGGCGGGTAAGATCAATCACAGGAAAAAAAAAAAAAAAAAAAAAAAAACAAACGGAATTGTTAATTTTCGCAGCAAACATATTGGGTTTGAAAATGATTAGCTAAAAATAGGGATAAATAACGTAATAATCAGGAGACGGGAGAAAATACTGAAAAACTGGAAATTCCCACTTACGTCGTAAGAGTTGACAAAGTACAGGATTCGTAGCAAACGGGTTTTGGGTTCGTGAGGGCAAGCCTACGGCTCAGCTTATCCCATGGGGAGACCTAGTGCTAGAATGATGTGTGGCCCTTGCAGTGTTCTTGTAAGCCTAATCCAATGATGTGAAAGTACAATAAGAAAGTTAAAGGAATGTCCTTACTATTGCGACATCAACCAAGCCAAGCATTATATATCTAACAGAACTTTCCAAACGCATAAAGAGTCATAGTGGAACTTCTCTCCAGTTGTACTGCTATTCAAATGGGGGAGACTAAGAGAGCAATACACTAATGAGAAAAAAGAAAGATTCCAAAAGCACCCTCTAACTACATCACATACGGATTCAGTATTTACGTGTGTATGCATAGCTAGCTAGCTAGTTCGCTCTCTCTCTCTCTCTCTCTCTCTCTCTCTAAGAACGCCGCATACTTCCCGAAAAAGTGATAAGTACTATGTTAATGTATTCAAAAATAGTGGCCGTGTGTCAAAGGCGACAGCTGACATCTTCCCCTTTCTTGTGCTTCCGTCAGAAACTGTCACCTACGCTGCGGGAAATGATCTATCATCTTGTTCCAACAGCACAAAGTCTACAGTATTCGAGATAAAAAGCAATGAAATGTGGGCGCTATAAAGTTTGTTGCGTAACAGAAATACTGATCATACTGGAGGCAAAGTCATATGGTAGAAAGGAGTCGCGCTATTACTTCGGCGATTGCTTCTGTTCGTACGATTTCTGAATTTCCATTGCCGGTTCCAAATGTACAAATCAGATTAATTTAGCACCCTTTTACTGTGTTTTTCTTCCGCTATGGAATTATTTCCGCGTGTAAAAAGACTACAAATTTAGTCAAACACCAGTATTTGTAAAAACTTAAGGTAGTGGAAAAGAAATTAAAGTTACATGGAAATGTGAGGAAAGTTTTCGTGACACAGTTGGTCGGAGAAACTAATAAGGTGTTTTATTTCTAGAGACGATATTATTATTATTATTATTATTATTATTATATTGCTGGTGATGATCCTCCATCAGGACAACAGCTTGACGCTACTCTTCAAAACGGTGCATTAATTTCGGCCCAAATGACATATTTTGCATATTTGCATAATTTACCTCGGAACCAGATGCCGGTCGTCTTTAAAACTTTGCTTTTTCGTCTACAAACAAACTCAGCAATCCACCCAAAGGAGCGAGGCGTAGGGTACCTAGTACCACTACTAGTTACTTGCTTTCGTGATCCACTCCCATATAGAACGAGCGAAAAACGAATACTTGTACGCATCTATATGAATCCTAATCTTTGTGATCTTATCTATGCGGTCTTTACATACTGTAACACAGCTGTACTAACAAATGTCCTTACGGCCAGACAAATGGGCACTGGTCCGAACTAAACCAGAAGCTACCGCATGATCCTACCCGAAACAGGAACAGGCCACCAAGACCTCTAAATTCGCGATACTACACTCGGTCTCTTCACAAACATTTATTATATAGCACTACCACACTGCAATAATTAAGCAGTAATTACTGTACTGAAATTTCACGAACAAAGCAATCGTTTCACTTCATATACCAAAAGTTGTTCAGCGAAAACAAGGGAAAATATACGAGTTGCTGCCAAGTACAAAGTCACCTTAATAATGAATATATTACTTCCCATGGTTGTTTTAACTACAAATAAGCTTTGGCAGAACTGGCAATGTGGTTTACTTTGAAAATACTCCCTTTCCTCTCTACTGCTCCGAGCAACTGGCTCATGCGATAACCACATCTTGTGGCCGTCAAGCTCCGTCCCGAGATCGTACAGAGTTCACGACCTGTCGTGTTATCAAGAAATCCGAGACTCTGACAGTGCCTTTCGTTGTGCAATGGTCGAACGGTTTTTAATTGTGACCGTCCCATTGGCGAAGCGTGAGATTGATTTCCCAGAGAGAATTAAGACCTGCGCCGCTGGCGGGAACTTGGCAGAAGTGACGACATTGAGCGCCTGTTGGCCAGTCAGAGTTCAAGGATGCGGTTATCCGCTTGCGCCTGCAGCTTCAGCTCAGTCCGACCTACATTTGACACACACACACACACACACACACACACACACACACACACACTATAAGCGGACATGGCTGATCCTGCTGTGACTGATGGGGCTAGTACAATCTATAAAAACAATCACAACGACAGGTGTGTGTGTGTGTGTGTGTGTGTGTGTGTGTGTGTGTGTGTGTGTGTGTGTGTGTGTGTCCTGATGACCGTTCGCTATCGCTTGCTGAAACAGCTTACAGTGTTTTACTGTCTTCACTTAGAAATATAAGTATTCCACCAGAGATAACTGTAAAAACAGGATATAAAACTTAACATCCAGTGCCTCCTCAGATCATCTTCAAAGGAGGTACAGACAACAACTTCCAGATTACGGTTTTAACCCTTCAGAAGCGGCTAGATTGAGATTGGTTATTTTTGAGAAAAAATATATTTACGAATTGAACTCCATACCCTATTTTTTTTTTTTTTAATGTTTCCTTCTTACTGCGTTTTAGACACGGGTATGGCTTCAAACATAGCCACATATAAATATTAGAAACCCGAAATAAAATGATAGGGAACGAGCTTTACCAGTTCTGTGTAATGTAGGAATGAGGTGCGTCTTACGTTTATATTTCTTATAGTTAATTATGTTTTATCATGAATTTTTTTAGTTCTTTTGTGGTAGATGAAAATTAGGTTTATACGCATTATTACTATTACTTAGGCCGTTATTGCAAGGTGATATTTCTTTGTTGAAAATTTAAATATATTTATATAATAAAAATTTGATAGTGTAACAGGGACGTTAGACGTATCTCGGATTTCGTAAAAATCATATCGAGTGTCTTTCAGTACATTCGATCATAAAAGTAGTTTGTCTTCTGTTCACTGCAATGCGAAACGTGACCGCTTGGCGCGTTACAAGCGCTGTACCTTGCTTATATGAAAAACCACCTTGTTTGGAAACATGACGTGAAAGTTTAGTTAGTGTGTGCCGTTTACGACCAAATTAATCGAACTTTATGAAGCAGACGAAGCACTGTATAATCCCAGACACCCTGAATATAAGAGCAGATTAAGGAGATTCGAAAGTTACATGAAAATAGCGGAGGTACCGAACAGAGAAATTCTGCCTGGGTGTACAAATTAACAAATATATGAAGCAGCTCTCCACTCTTCTCAATCTAATAATAATCGATTCTGTTCCCGCTCTGTTGACAGGTCCTCGTGTGCGCTCTTGTCCGGCTAGTAATCCTCGTATAGTGAACATTTCGTTGCCAACATGACCACATTACGTCGCCGCGCCTTAAGTAAAATCTATTCTCAGTAGGAAGAAATTGCTGTCACTGTAAACCTGTCTCCTGCCAATGTTGTCTTTTCACTTACGTGTACCGAATTTAATGTGTGGAGCCACTTTACCGAGTAAATACCGATACGCTGTATCATCCATTCTCCAGTAATTTATATATGACTTGGCGTGTTCCGCTTGCAGGTCCCGCGACAAGAAATGGTTTCCACAGTTTCACCAAAGCAAGCCCCCCCCCTCTCTTTTTTCTTCCCCAAACCAAGTTTTCGTACTAGCAATGACAACGCATGATAACATATGTTAACTGTCTACCATCTTGAAATATGATCAAAAATATGACGATAGTGTAAAACCCCATTTTACAACAAAAAATATAACTTTTGATGATATTTTCATGTCAAAGATTTGATCAAAAATTTGACCTTGTAATACCGACCTTACTGTCGTTTTCATACCATGAAGAGTGATGATTCTGTTACATTAATTGTTGGAAAATAATTTTGCGTTGCCATCTTACTATAACATTGATGCTTGTCTATCACAGATACGTCGAATGGCGTTATTTTTGCCCAACTTTAAGTACGAGTGTAAACCTGCTTTTGAAGGTCATCACGACTCATCTCGAATATGCAACACAAAGTTTTTCCCTTCAGCTTACATATTTGTAAGAACTACCTGGTTGTTCTCATAACTGAAGTCAGGGTGTGCAGTACAACTACAGGTTAATTTTGAGACATTTTCTTATACGTGCATTCGGAATATTGTATAATAGCAAATTCGGTAACCGAAACTCCCATCGTATATATCAGCAAAAACACCGTAATGATGCGTCGAAATCATTACGAGTCTGAAAAAATCATTCTCACGCCAAGGCTGCAAAATATTTTTATTATATTCCACCGGTTTCGGCAGTTGCTGCCATCAACAGGAAACAACAAGATATTTCAGATCAATGCTAATAAGAAAACATATTTACTGAATACAGCAACGTCTAATTTACAATTGTTGGAGTCTGTAACGAAAAAGAATTTCCTCATTTGTATTAGTTACAGAGTGATTAATGGAGTACCTATTACATGATGTAAAATGGAAACACTTTTAGAACAATCACATCATTTTATTGTAAACTAGCTTAAACCCTCGGCTCCGCTTGCGTGTTGGTTGATGAGAGATAAGCTACCTTTCAGTAGTGTGCTATGGAGACTGGTTCTGAAGGATGAAATGAAATACAATATCTTTTTTAGAAACATTTTTAATTAGCATTCTAATAAAAAATAAAATTATGTGAAGTGCTTAATGATTTACAATAAATAATATGTACATTATTCCTTATAGCCTGTGTTGCAATATCTCAACACGTATGGTGAGAGTAATCTCTAAATTTAATTTCATTTTAGAGCATTCTAGTAAACTACGTTATTTGTAGTATTGTTTGGAGCGTAAATGTAGAGATTTTTTTTGGGTTGCCCACCCTTGAACAAGCGACGTATAATTGACAACGTGAAAAACATGACGACTGTAAATGGATTCCTGCGACGTTTAATGATTTTCCTTGAGCATTGTTTATTGTCATGGCAAAAGCTAGACGAACTGGAAACTGAAGTATTTCGAACTGAACTGGCATATCTGAAGGGATTAAAGGAAATTCAACAATAATGATTGTAATAATATCACAGATCGATCACTTGATGTAATGTGCGAAACGTCAAATGTATATTTTTAAAGAGATGTATTAAAAGAAATTTCTTTTTTACTGCTTTATTCTTATATTTCCTTACAGAGAAAGAGCTGAAGAGATTGTAGCACGCATAGACCAAAGATATGGTCTGTGGCATCACGTTTCGCTGTACGTAACCGTCTTGCTATAGAGTCACTAACGTATACACCGATAACTTTCCATCCCAATATACTCCACCCTTTTATCATCATCAACCCTCAAGCAACAATGCAACCAATAAAACCATTTTCAAAGAGTAAATATAATTTTCAAAGAGTAATTATTGTTCCGCATATTGCGTTATATTCTTCAAATTACTAAATATCTATCAGATCGCTATAAAATCATGCCTTAAACTTTCCTCAGGAATAAATTAGTAACTGTAAAAATATTCAAGTCTCTGCGTCTTCTCGTTCGGACGTGATAAGCGTACACCGAACAGACATTCACATTAATATGTTATAGATAAATAGCTATCCGATCGCCATAAAACTGCGCCTAAAGCCTTACCTGTGTAGACATTAGTAACTGTACAAATTTTTAGCTCTTTATGTATTGTGGTTCAGATGTGAAACGTACACCAAACATTTATAGATTTAGATTAGACATGCTGTACTCAGTAAAAATGTTTTCTTATTAGCTTTGATGTAAAATATCGTTCTGATTTCCTGTTGGTGGCAGCAATTGCTGAAACCGGTATATTTTGCAGCCTTGGCATAAGAATGATTTTTTTTTTTCAAAGTACGTCATGGTTGCAGATTGCCACCTAAAAACATAACAAGTCTCTTGAGACATGCCACAGATCATGCGAAACACAACTAGCTATTTATTCACACGAATTGATGGGTGCTATCGACAACGGTTCGCAAATCTATTTCGTATTTCTTGGTTTCCAGAAGGCTTTTCACACCGTACCTCACAAACGGCTTTTAATCAAATTCCGTGGTTATGGTATATCGCCCCAAATTTGCGATTGGATAGGGGATTTCATGTCAGAGAGGACACAGTTCGTAGTAATCGGTGGTAAGGCATCGACTAAAACAGATATCGGGCGTTCCATAGGGTAGTGTTATTGATCCCCTGCTGTTCCTTATTTACATAAACGATTTAGGGGAAAACGTAAGTAGCTCTCTTAGGTTGTTTGCAGATGTCATTTACCGTCTAGTAAAATCATCTGAAGATCAAAACCAACTGCAGAAAGCTCTAAATAAGATATCACTGAGGTGTAAAAATTGGCAATTGACTCTAAATAATGAGAAGTGTGAAGTCGTCCACATGAGTACGAAATCCGTTAAACTTTGTTTACAATATAAAATCAATCAAAAGTGAAGGCCGTAAGCTCCACAAAATACCTAGGAATTACTATTACTTCTGACTTAAATTGGAAAGAACACTTGGATAATGTCGTGGCAAAGGCGAACCAGAGACTGCGTTTTATTGGTAGAACCCTTAAAAAATGCAACAGAACTACTAAAGAAACTGCATACACTAACGCTTGTCCGTCCATTTTCGGAGTATTGCTGCCCAGTGTGGGATCCTTATCTGGTGGGTTTGACGGAGGGCATCGAAAGAGTCCAGCTCGTTTCGTATTATCACGATACAGGGGAGACAGCGTCACGGAAATTATACAGGATCTGGGATGGGAATCATTACAACAACGGCGTGGGCAACATACGAAACTCCAATCGCCTACATTCTCCTCCGAATGCGAAAATATATTGTTGACTCCCACTTACACAGGGAGAAATGATCGATCAGAATAAAATACGAGAAATCAGAGCTCGAACAGAGAGATTCAGGTGTTCTTTCTTCCCGCGCGCTATTCGAGAATGGAATGGGATGTAAATAGTATAATGGTGGTTCGATGAACCTACTGCCAGGCACTTAAATGTGATTTGCAGAGTATCCCGTGTAGATCTAGAAACGTTCACTCAGTGTCAGCTGCTTTGTAAGAGGAATGCCGCCATTGGAATTTGTTGAGGCAGAGCAGGAAGAGACGGCAGTGGAGCATAACAGGCGGGTCCGGCCAGAGAAGACGGCCGCGGCGGGATGAGAGGAGCCGAGCCATGCGTGCGTCACGGCTGTGGCAGTTGCGCGCCCACGCGCCGTCCTTCGCGGCTATGACAGAAGCACCGCCGCGCTGTGCGCGCCGAGGAGCGAGGGTCGCCGCAAAGTCAAGGAGGCGAGGCGAGGCGGAGCGGAGCGCACAACCTGTTCGGGAATTACACCCTGCCGAGGACGGGGGGCCCCCGCCGAGGTGACCTGCTGCTTCCGGCAACCGAGTACACTGCAGTCGCCGGCGAGCGCCAAAATACAAGCAAACTGGAATAGCCAAACAACAGAGAGATGCAAACACACAGAGCCCGGCGCAATGGTCGGCAACGCCTGTACAAAGCAACAGGTGGCTAGGCGTTGGATCGGTTACTCATGCTACAGTGACAGGTTAAGGTAAGGTAATGTAAAGCATTCAACAATCCCAAGATTGAAACTTCCTGGCAGATTACAATTGTGTGCCGGAACCGGAACTCGAACCTGGGACCTTTGCCTTTCGCGGGCAAGCGCACTACCGACTGTGCTATCCCGACACGACTCACGATGCCGCCTCACACAACTTCACTTCCGCCAGTACCTCGCCTCCTACTTTCCAAACTTCACAGAAGTTCTCCTGCGAAACTTGCAAGACTAGCTCTCCTGGACGAAAGGATATGGTGCAGACATGGCCACAGTGAAGTTGTGAGGCGGCATCGTGAGTCGTGTCGGGATAGCAGAGTCGGTAGTGCGCTCGCCCACGAAAAGCGAAGGTCCCAGGTTCGAGTCCCGGTTCCGGCACACAATTTTAATCTGCCAGGAAGTTTCATATCAGCGCACACTCCGCTGCAGAGTGTTTAGTATCTCTTGTGATATCCAAGGATTTTTTGTAGGTCTTTCCTTCCTACCTATTTTGTCCTCTGCTACCTTCACTATTTCATCTCTCAATTTTACCCATTCCTCCTCTACTGTTTTATTTCCCCCCGTTTCTGTCAATTGTTGCCTAAAGCTCCCTCTGAAATTTTTAAGAACCTCAGGTTCCTTCAATTTATCCAGGTCCCATCTCCTAATTTTCCTACCTTTTTTTAGTTTCTTTAGTTTCAGCCTACAGTTCATAACCAACAAGTTATGGTCAGAGTCTATATCTGCCCCTGGGTATGTCTTACACTGTAGAACCTGATTCCGAAATCTATGTCTTACCATTATAAAATCTATCTGGTATCTTCCGGTGTCTCCTGGTCTCTTCCACGTATACAACCTTTTGTGATTCTTGAACCAGGTGTTTGTTATAACTAAATTATGTTCTGTGCAAAATTCTACCAGGCGGCTTCCTCTTTCATTCCTTTTGCCCAGACCATATTCACCTACTATCTTCCCTTCACTTCCTTGTCCTACTACCGAATTCCAGTCTCCCATAACAATTAAATTTTCCTCTCCCTTAATTATCTGAATAATTTCCTTTAGCTCCTCATATATTTCTTCGATTTCCTCATCATCGGCAGAGCTAGTTGGCATATAAACCTGTACTACTGTTGTCGGTGTTGGTTTCGTATCTATCTTGACAATGATAATGCGATCACTGTGCTGGTCATAGTAGTTTACCTGCATTCCTATCTTCTTATTCATTATCAGCCCTACTCCTGTGATACTCCCAACTGATTTTGTATTTATAATCCTGTACTCACCTGACCAGAAATCCTGTTCATCCTGCCACCGAACTTCACTAATCCCCACTATATCTAACTTCAACCTATGCATTTCCCTTTTTAAATTTTCTAATTTTCCTACTCGATTAAGGGATCTAACATTCCACGCTCCGACCCGCAGAATGCCAGTACTGTCTTTCCTGATGATCACATCCTCCTGAGTAGACCCCGCCCGGAGATCCAAATGGGGGACTATTTTACCACCGGAATATTTTACCCGAGAGGATGCCATCATCATATTTCCATACAGTAGAGCTGCATGTCCTCGGGAAGGGTAACGGCTGTAGTTTCCCCCTGCTTTCAGCCGTTCGCAGTAGCTGTGTGGCGAAGCCACATTAGCTGATGTTACAAGGCCAGCTCAGTCAACCATCCAGACTGTTGCCCCTGTAACTACTGAAGAGGCTGCTGCCCCTCTTCAGGAACCACACGTTTGTCTGGCCTCTCCACAGATACCCCTCCGCTGTGGTTGCACCTACGGTACGGCTATCTGTATCGTTGAGGCACGCAAGCCACCCCACCTCGGCAATGTCTGTGGTTCATGGGAGTGGCTACGGGACTTACTACTGTCGTTATCCTAGGCTTACAAACTACTTAAACCAGACTAAGGAGACACACACACACACACACACACACACACACACACACACACCTCCAATGTGGCTTCAAAAAAGTGAAAAATTACAAAATGAACGTACTGTGATAATTTTTCACTGTTTAATTTTAGCAGTAACATTGACCACATACATAGTTCAACCCACTTGAACTCCGGCAAGGTACTAAATTTTCCAACACAAACCATTTATATCAAGTAATGCTCTTTTCTGCTCCTATCACCGAGGAACGTAATACCATTCAGCACGTTTTAACAGCGATGACAATAACCCGTATCGGATCGAGGGTGACTGAAGAAACAGGATTTGTATACCTCTATGCCACAATGGAAAGCGGAACTATGTACAAGCCACCTTTTAAAAAAAAAGAGCTTTACAGTCGAGAGTCTTTCAATGGCAGAGGCAACCACAAATGCGTAATAAACTCAGCAATATTCTCACCGAAGATTCACTAAGCGTCGTAGAAAACGTCTGGAAATAGAAAACTATTACATCCCTTATGTACAAGAATTAATCTAGCAATGTTACAAACTATATAAAAAAAAGTTCATCTCTCTCTGGGTTACAGGGCACACCGCAATCAATCAAGTACTCCCCCAATTAGCAAGTGTCAACCAATAAACCTTACAGATGATAGCGATTCGTATTCGAAAATACGAATACATTACTTGTATTGTTGGAAGCTGTAGCCGCCGTAGTATTGTCTTTCGACACGCATTAATGTCTGAAAGACATCTGCATTGATTCATCGTTAAACATGATCACTGCACATCATACCTTTGCAGACTGTCCAACGAAAATGGAAGAGAAACTCGAATTGTGACTATTCGTGGAAAACTATAACGTCATGGCAAAAATTAGTGATCTGAATAACAATTTTCACGACGATATCATCAACAATAATGGGAAAGGGACACGATTATTAACTTTCAAACCCCTATGAAATATATCTTTATATTGTGGAGATAAGTTTTCAGAATAGGCAGAACTAAGTCACTATTTAGACTATCTCCACTGCTCCATTAACACTTTCATGCACATCGAGATCAAAAATTTAGACCCTTGTTGCACAAGACCTTTATTTGTTGAACAATTTTATCAAAAGTTTGTGAAATGTTATAGAATTGCATTATAATGAGAATGTTAATGCACATTATAATATTTTTCTAAAACTTTACGAAAACAGTGGTGGTACATTAAGCGTACCACCACCCTGGGTCGTCCTCACTAAAATCTGCCTCTCAGCTGACAAACTCAGACCTGAGGATATTTCAGCATGGGGTACTGCCATTAACTCATCATCCTTAAGTATTTCACTAAAGTGTTTCCATTATAAACTGAAAGGAAGATAGCGTCTCGAATTATGTGGAAGTTCTTTAATTCATGGTGATATAGAATTTGAACTCTGATTTACTCATGAAATACTCATTTACTACAGAATAAATCTAAGAAATGTGAAGCGTACAGTGATTCCAAACGTATGGACAATATTATCTCACATGCACGAAAGAGACGAAACAATATATATCGCGTAAAGATAGACGAAATACGCATTTGACTACAATGGGGGAAAGACCAGCAATGCAATACTACTTCTAACACCTCTCGGTCACTGTGAGAACTACGACCTTACAATGGGCGGTTTAGAAAATGAACCCTCATTCTCGATGGATCAGAGCTTCATAATTATGTTGTACATGTTTCGTACAGCAGTGGCGGACTAAGGGGGGGGGGGGGGGTGGACCGCCCCAGGCCTCCGGTCTTTGAAGGGGGGGGGGGCTCCAAATACTCTTTTTTTTTTGCTCATGTGGCATTGGCATATCGTTCTGCAGAAGCCCTCAAATCTGGAAAGCTATTTTTTTCTTTAATTTCTTTTAGACTGTCCCGTGTCTCTCCTCCTGGGGGGGGGGGGGGGGCTCAAAATCTCAAAAGTTACTTTTTTCTAGTAATACATGTATTTCCAAGAGGAAGGGGGTGGGGTGGGAAGCTCATTTTGTTTCTCCGCCGCCCCGGGCCTCCAACTTCCTTAGACCGCCACTGCGTACAACCATGCATTTACGCGAGGCGGAATGGCGGTACACATAATGTACCACCAAATCTGAATGAGTTAAGCGACTAAACTGGAAATTCGCCAAAGTGTCACCAACACAGCCCGACAACAAAAATTTATAGACAATTTCAAGAGAGGAATCCTCTCTAAATTCTAAATTTCATTACGTGAAGACACCGACACCAGCGACCACATTTCTCGATTGGCTGCGGAGATGTACAAGAGTCGAGCGATGGCAGACGATGCATTTATTTTGTTACTATTTGTGTATATTTTCAATTCCTAGGAATTCATAAAACTATATATACAATACGACTGTCAAATTAGGAACATCTTCAATATAGAACGAAGTTTTCAAATGTGTTCTCTGAAATGGTAAAATGTAATAATAGTTCACTGTTAACGTACGGAATGTTGGCTTCTAGGGCGGTTGTTGTGCACTCGTCTAGATACGGCAGGCGGCGTGACTGCTCGCCTTGAACTACAGCAGCTCACGCGACAAACAGAGCTGGCGCAATCCAGGAGCACGTGCAGCTAGCTGAATGAAAGGGAAGCCGCATTGCCGAGCCAGCAGACTTGCTGTGATGTAACGCAGAGTGCGCGCTAGCGGGAAAGCGATTTCAATTTCTCTAGTGACTCACCAGCCTCGCCGCAGTCTCGTCCAAGAAGCCTATCTTGCAACACAGAAAGGTTGTAAACACGACCAGTATTATCTCAGATGAGTAGATTACTACGTCCATTCATTCAGTCACTTTCATTCACAAATTTATCTTCCGTGCTATTTGCTGCAGGAGTGCAACGAATTTCCGATTAATGAACTAGAAGGACAAATACGATTTTTTTTTATTTCTCGAAGCTTTTTAATACAGTTGGTAAGTTCAGTGCCTAATTTGTTAGTTTTACGACTTTCTTTCTTTGCAAAAGAAAAAGTTTATTTTATTCCACTTTATCATTATGCAAGATGAAGAGAACCCTACAATCGTATCATTAGCACAAGACCCTTAAAAACTAATATAAACAGATGTCACAAACACTTAAGAGCTGCTTTCTTTAACCAAGATTAGAGGCAGACTAAAGTAAAAATTAACTGAAATCTTGAGGGGAGGAGCGAAAAAAAAAAAAAAACCGATCCTGCTATATCGCCGGAACATATGATCAACTTGTTATAAATTCTAATGTTTGCAAAGCTTATGGGACTTAACTGCGAGGTCCTCAGTCCCCAAACTTACAAGCCACTTATGAAATAGCTTATACTAAAGACGGCACAAAAATCCATGTCGGATGGCGAGACTCGAACCCCCGACGGGGAACGGCCTCGCGCATCGCTTCTTATGCCTCAATGCGCTCCGCCGCGGCACTAGTTATATGAGTGGAGCTGGTCAGCGACAAACCTATTTTTTCCATTACCTCTCAAACTGATTAACATTTTACAGCAAATTCGTCTGTAGCTGCTTGTATACATATGCTAGTAGTTTGTACTACAATTAATAAATCACAGAGTGCTACCGAATCAGATCGACAGTTAGCTGTATTGAATTACTCCTAAGTGTGTGTGTGTGTGTGTGTGTGTGTGTGTGTGTGTGTGTGTGTGTGTGTGTAAAAGTCTTGGATTAAATGGCTAAATGATAAGCACAAAAGGCTGATTTGTTACGTACTTACAAAAGCACGAGTGAACCTTCTGCACAAAATGAATAGGCCTATATGGCTATATTTATAACAAACTGTTACTTTTCTGGCAAAAATGTCATTACGTTACTCCGTTTAAAAGCTCCCTATTTGACAGCGAAACAACAACGTGAAAGAATCATTATCTTATCGACAGCTGTCACAGATCATAAACACGGCAAAACAAAGCCTGCCGTACGACTGGACTGATAACGGAAGATTGCCTCTACAGCCATAACGTCCGGCTGTGGCAGTATTGTCCCCGAGATAAGACGAACAGACGCTGCGTCACGAATTAAAAACCAGCCAACTGAACCAGGACACACACACACACACACACACACACACACACACACACACACACAATAGTTTAGGAAAGGGAAAATAGAAGTTATTCTTCAACAATGCACGTATAAGTGTATGGGTGACTGGGGAGAGAGGGAAATAGTTCGCTATGACAGAAGTTAATTTGCCACACACATTTTTAAAACTATTTCCTGCTCATCGGCAGCAGTCATCTTTTATTCCAGCCATTCATTTATTCGTTCGCACCAAGATTCTCCTCTTCCAAAACGAGATAATAGCTTTGAAGGTGGTAAGAAGTGTTACTAACAAGCTGTTTTCGTTGCATGCAAGTGCATCCCTTCTGCCATGGCATTTCCTTTCCATACGGGATCAGGTACAATGTGAGGGATATTGGCATCTGACTGTTCATCTCTTAGATTTCAATGTTCTAATCATGCCAGATGAGTATCCTACTTTATTAAACCAACCATCTAGTTGGAGTTACACGACCTGATCATTTGAGCCACATGTTCCTACCACCTAAGCAGAACAATCAGGGTTAAGGGCTCGTCTACAATACGGTCGTTGCAAACGGATTTTAGCCAACCACCTTAAGGGCAACATATGCAGTCGGAGTCCCGAATCGTTACGGTTTAGCTCCGTTCTTCACCACCACCACCACCACCACCACCACCAATCGCCATCATGGTGCTAAGGCTCTATTATAGACCGAAACAGTCTGACAGCAAATAAATGTGTTGCGGTCGAGACTGTTCTAACGAAAGTTTTTTTTTTTTTAAAGATGATGATGTAGATGGTTGTTTCCCCGTATAATAACGGCATGAAAGAACAGCTACGCAACAAACTCAAATGACATTTCAGAATCTGATGTCAAATAAGTAATTACACAACTGAAATACAAAAGTCTGGTAACTGATGTGTTTCCTGTTACTGAATTCTTACAAAAGTCATGGAAAAGTAATGAAAAAGTTAACCTATCGAACAAACTACGTGCTGCCGAATGCCAGCTCTGCATACTCCAACTAATGGGCAATCAATCCTCTGTAGTCTACGGTATCTTTGAGCGTCTCTAAGAAACCAGAAATCCGGACTAGAGTTTTGATCACTACATATCTCTCAATATGCCCAATTAGAGAATACCGCAGTGGAAATTGAAGATCTGGGTCACAGAACTAGGAAAACGGACCTACCTGAAGGACGCAAGCCAAGAATTCGGAACAAAAAGTATAACAACTCCAACGCGTGAGAACGAAACTACCTCTTCCACCAGAATACGGTAATGAACCTAATGATGTTCTGAGCTGTTTAGCTGCGTTAGCGATACGCCCAAAGTAGCCCATAACTGAAGGACGACTTTAAACTGTTCTCACCGCGTAACTGCTCCAGCCATTACTGGTCGACCGCAAATGAATGCCTCTTCCACGCAGCAAACTAATGCAAACTAGAACCACTTATGTGGCAGGCCCCAAACATTTCCGCCACTTTCATTCCGTTTAGTCTGGGGTAGAAAGGGCAGCAGCTCGTAGCGACGGACCTACTTGTAAATACATGTATTCAGCAGCGCACACAATACCCGCCACTTTGACACTTCGACGGAAGCCACGAAGTGAAGAACAAATTCTTCTGTTCATTACAGTATGCTTTGTATCCAGGCTCGACACGAACAAAAAATTGTGCGGGAAGCCTTTTAGCTAAGACCAAACGCAAGCGCTGTGTCATCTGTCCATAATCAACTTGCGAGGGCAATTTTGTGACAACCTACTCCGTTCGTCGCTTCAGGTTATATATCCGATCTACATGAGACTGTTCCATTTCTTCTGCTTATTTGCAACGTTGGTTTACTTATACTTTTATGTCATTCTCTTTGGTGGGTACAAACTGCTCTCCTAAATACTTTCAGCGACAATCGGCCTCTTCCATTAACTGCATTTTCTCTCAAGTATTTCCAGAGAAAACAATCACAAAACTACTGCAAAGTACCACAAAAAATGTCAACTAATCACTGCTGATCAGTAAGGTACACGGCAATTAGTAGATCGATACTTATTCTCCAACATGTACCTTAAAGACTTTACGCTAGTTCTATAGTTGGGCTTTCCATCTACTCAATCGTTACCTTACAACCATGACAGGCCGCAACTACGGTCACTGAGAAGCAACCTGAGATACACAGTTTTATTCTCAGTCAGCTAACAGTTTATTAGTAACCACCTATTTCGTCTTCCCTAAGATAGTGTGTGATAATAGCAATGGAAGAAAACTAGATCGAGAATAAATCTCGTTGTACTTGCAACAGAAATACAAGTTGATCCATCATAGCTCTAATAATCCCTAAAAACTGGATTTACCATATCTTGCGATAGATTGTACTTTGGAAATAATAGATTTAAAAGCATCGATCCGCGCTTGGCAGGTCGACTTCATTAGAATGATGCAGCACTCATACAGAACTGAAAACATAATAAAAACTATGAAAAAATCCTTGCAAACAAGTCAATTTCGTTCACTTTCGTACCTTTCATTAGGCCTATTATTGTGTTGTTCACCTATTTCTTAGTCCTTCACTGAGCTACTTCTTCCAACTAGTAAAGAAAACAAGAGTACTTTGGCAAAACAAGTTCATCAAGCGTGTTGATATTATAATTGTCAATAATAATTTTTTCATTATTGACCGAATACTGGATATATACAAACCTTTCTTTTGCCAAAACTGCGACTGTATAATCGTATCTTTCGTGGGCGTTTACAAGTTCCCCTTGAAGCTGAAATGTCATGTAATGAAATCTCGAAAAAATTTTTGGGCTTACTTTGGAATACGTCATGGAAGGTGCTGATTTTTTGTCTCTCATAAGAGCGTCAGCGGAGTGCTGGCGGAGAAGGTTCAAGGTCGCTTCGCTCTGACGTGGCTCCTCATGAAAGCTGCACAACGTGGCGGGAATGTGTAGATATCAGCGAAACCTCTGACATTACCTAAAAAGATCTAAGACACACTTGTCCGATGCTTTGGAAGATTTCAGCTATCCAGTACACAAGTATAATATTGCTTAGGAATGTCGCTGTCATTAACAGATTTTTTAATACGCAAATTCTACTGACACAGACAAACGTCGAAACCCAACTGTACGAAATCAACCCCCTCCCCTCCCCCCCGCTGTTTATTCCTTTCCCTATTCACCTATGGCATATACTCTGGAGCCTCCAACTAGAGTTAAGGCGGACATTCGGTGTGTGTGTGTGTGTGTGTGTGTGTGTGTGTGTGTGTGTGTGTCAAAATTATCTGTTAATCAGCTGATAATGTCTACAATGTTATACAGACAGTGGTAACTGCCATCGAACGGGAGATTCGACAAATTTCGATCGTCCTGGACTGCGAGTCACCTCCTTGGCTTCCAAGGCGCTCGCATGGGCCAGGAAACGCAGGTGTTCCCAAAGGCAGCAGCTGCTGCACGTGGCTTTGTCTCTAGAGCAAGTGTGCTGGCTAACACCGCATTGTGCCACGCGCTCAGACCGTCTCCGCGTCGCAATAGTCGGCTAGAGGGGAAGGAACTGGTCTCCCCGTCTGCATGCCACGCCGCGCACATTCAAAAACCGAGGGACTATTATCCTTCCAAGAACTACCGACGCGTTGGGCTATTGACATTCAAAGAAGGCTAATATTCGGCGAAGATGTCGCAGCTGAAAGGACGGGCGGGGAAGGAAAAAAAAGGGGAAGTTGAAATAGGTGATCTGATTTACTGGCTGAAATGTACGGGGATAAATTGATAGGAACATGGGCTAGATAAACCCTGCAGTAATAACTGAACTTACAAATACAGATAAAGTGTGACAAAAAAGTGAGTACTTACTGGGAAACAATGCAACAAAACAGGAAGTACAAGGAGCAGTGCAAATCACTTTGTTCTACATATCACAGTCAGCAAAATATGACATGAAGTTATATCTTGGTTAATTATCCTTCAATATTCTATCAAACTTAGGCCAATGCGAATTTGAAGAATGGAAAACATATACCGTTATCCAATCCATCTCAAATACATACAATAAAGATATTTGGAAGAATCTCCAGCACATTTGTATCATAATCAAGCAGTCAACCAGTTTTCTTTAAAATTCAGAGTACTCAACTCCTGGCGGGGATTCAGGGTCAGCTGCAAGTCATCGAGTACAATGTTCAAAGTAGGATGATATGTGGGACTTTGGATCTGCTAAGTTCAGTGCTTGGGTAGTCCTTGCAGGTTAGTCACGCTGTGCCTGGACGCATAGTGCATATGCCTAATAGCAGGAAGTCCTAGGTTCATATTCCAGACCAAGCATAAATTTTCATATGTATATGTTGTACGTTCACAATGCCTATAAGCAGTCGAGGCTATGGCTCTAAAAAAAATAAAAAAAGACAACATAATTCATCATCCGTTGATGTCAAATCATTTGGAGAGCACCAGGTCATTATTTTAATATAATTCCAACATCTTACTGACTGCATCATAATGGTGCAAAGATAACCACTGTTTTACTGGCATATTCAATTTGCCAGTGATATCTTGGGTACACAATGGGAAAGCAGTGCCATCAACCACGTAGTAATACACTGGATTCACAATCAAATCCACCTCCGGTCCTCCTGATTTCGGTTTTCTGTGACTTCCCTAAATCACTCCAAGCAAATGCAGGGATGGCTCCTTTCAAAAGGGCACAGCTGATTTCCTTCCCCATCCTTACCCAAAACTTAACTTAGAAATGAATTATAAAAATTAAAATTATTTACAGTTTTTTTTTTCTCTTCAATATAATTTCTTTCATTTCTGTTAGTGGATGGGTGATGTATTAGAAAGGTGATGGCATTAAGAAAAGTTGGAGAACTGTACATACAGAGGTTCCACCATCGTATCCAGGTTATCGTCTAATGACCAAGCTGTCGACAGGACATTAAACACTGAGATTTCATCTAGCAGAGCCCTCACTGCTAACCAACTTGGTTGTGGGCACCATCATAAGACATACAAATGAACATAACTTTGCTCTAAAGCAGGGCAGGCCTAACACTTCACACTGTGCAGACGTACTGCACAGGATCGCACCTGTGAGGCAGTGATCAAGGTCAACTTTTATTAGAGACATGTTCATTATGAACGGTGACGGCTCCCAGGTTTATCAGATACATGCAAGAGTGCAACACACCCAGTCTCTTTTACCCTGTTGGTAAAAAAACGCACTACATGAGCTGATATTGCTTCGGAGTGCACGCCGTGACCCAGAAGTTGCATTTGTGCAGCAGCACCACACGTGTGCAGAATTTCTGGCCTGCCCTGCTCTAGAATGTGATTGAGATCAATGTTTCAAAATTCCTGTCACAATATGGTTACAACTACAGCAACCTCATTCAACCGAATACCATGAAAACTGACTACTTGGAAATAATTCTGATTCCTAGAATACTCCACATCAAAGAATAAAATTATAGAAGTGGGAAAACTTTGATATCTTGGGTCAGTAATGCCAGCATATGTATCAATGAAAAGAATCAAAGCAACAGCCTGGATACGATGGTGGAACCTCTGTATGTATATCAGAGTTCTCCAACTTTTCCTAATGCCAACACCTTTCTAATACATTGTTTCACTAAACACCCATCCACTAACAGCAACGAAAGAAATTATATTGAAGAGGAAGGAAGGGGGGGAAAAACAGTAAATAAGTTTAAATTTTATAATTCATTCCTAAATGCAGTACACTTTGAATGACGAGTTTGTTTTACACTTCGGATTTACTAGTCTTGCAAAATCCTAGATGTTACTACTCACCATACAAGGGTGTCAAGACAACCATTTGGAAAGGTCTTACATCCACCCACATCCATACTCCACACGTCAACTCGTGGTGTGGGTCTGTGCACCTCATTGTCTCCTTTTCTTTCCCAGTGCATACAGTTCATGGGAAAAAAAAGACTGCATGGGTTCTAATTACTCTACTTAGGCCCTTATAATCTATTTGTAAGGTATACATAGGAAGAAGCAAATTTAGTGATTAGCTCTTCTAAGAAAATACTGTTGGAATTTGACAGAAGCCCATATTGTGATGTAACATCATCTACAACTGAAGTTAGCTTTCACACTTACTTAATGAAACTGTAATGAAGCATGCTCCTCTCCTCTGGATTTTCTCTACGACCCTAACTGGAATGTATCCCGCACTGACGAGCAACATTCAAAAATATTGGTCGACAAGTGGTTTGCATCCTTTGTTGAGACTACACTTCCTGAGGCTTCTTACAATAAATTACAGCTTATATCAGCCTTGCCCACAGCGATCATACCATTTCAAATCACTCGAAATGCCTACTCCCATATATTTTATCGAAGTAACTGCTTCCAGTGATCATTCTGCATTTAACGGACATTTTCATACATTCTCTTGTCATTGACAACACTATAAACAAAAAGTTAGCACAATCAAGTACTGTAACTAGTATCCCCTAGTACTGTTTCAGAAACCTCTAAATTATTACAATGGAGCTATGCAGCAACTACACAAGTGTGATTGCCTTTTCTATGTAACTGTTCCCGGCTCAGTGATCACCCTGATATTGCAACATGGACATCCCATTGCTAAATCAATAATTAAAACACACACACACACACACACAAACTAAATAAATAAAATAAAAAAAAAAGGTTCAGGTATGTCAATAAGAAGAACATGAAGGGTTGTGACCCCTACCCAGCAGACATTGCAGTCAAGAATATTAAAAATAAATATCAATAGATTTCATAATCAGATAAAATTCTCAGATGAAGAAGAAGAAAATGGTAAGATTAACTGACTGATTAACACCTTAAAATGACTGACCTGACAGAGGCTGAAAGAAAAAATGTGTGCACTTTTTATTGATTTATACAAATGTTCCAGCATGGTCACAATTTTTATTTTAATTAAAATTGATGATGATGTGTACGTATTGCATTGTCATATCTTTGCTAACACCATTTTTTTAACATTTATTATAATTTCCAGGGTGTCTTTTGCTGAAGACATTTGCCTTTATGAAAGTCAACGAAGGCTGACAATCAAGCTCAGGCAAGAAAAAAATATAAGATTTTGAAAGAGGGAAGAGTTTGAAGTATTTGCCAATATCGGAATTAATTTTTTGATGACCAGTTTCTGTACACTTAGGGTACTACCATCTGGCCAAATTTCAGTAGAACTCTTGATCTAAATTCTTGCATACTGCAAAGTAAGATGATCGCCGTCCTACCATGGAAAAATTAAAAAAGGGAAGATCATATGGAGATTGTGTGTGTGTTTGTGGGGGGAGGGGGGGGGGGGGAGGGATAATTAAACACTTACCTATAGCCGGCGTCATGTAAGAAGACTCTTCCACGCATAGAGGTGGAGAGAGAGAGGGTGAAGCGTAGAGGGGAGGAGCTACGGCCAAGCGCCAACAGTTGTGCCTGAGGAACAAACATTGCGTAACTCGGTGCCAACCATGCACCTCAAGAATAAATATTATTGGCTGTCATTGCAGTAAAGGAAGGGGATGCACAGAACAGCTGAAAACTGAGCCGCCTTCGTACATGATGCCGACTATAGACAAATACAGTACAGTTGTCGAAATGTGCGTAGGTTGTAGCAGTTATTCAAAAAGGATAATAGACTGGACGTACCACTAATGTGAGTGAACATCATCAAATCAGTCTTCTGACTGCAGAGCACAAAAAGATATAAATGGAATTGCACTAGTTGTCCTGATCTACTGAACCTAATACACACAAGGGCAGTGGGATTATGGAGGAAAATAATAATAATAATAATAATAATAAGAAGAAGAAGAAGAAGAAGAAGAAGAAGAAGAAGAAATAGGCTAAAACATAATGTGAAAAGTACATAATGTTTTATGACATAATTTTAGCTTTATCTGTGTAATATGCAGTAGGCTAGAAAAAGTTTACTCAGGTTAAAGTATGTGCTCCGGATGTTGGAGCTACTGGATAGTATCATTTAAGGATTTTAATTAAAGTAATAAAACGACATGAACAAGACATAGGCCTACCACTGAATAGCTACCAAGATATGACCGAATGAGTGGAGCAAAAAAGAGGAGGGTGGAGTGTCTCCAATAAAACTTCATTTAAGATATGAAGAAAAATGGTTGAGTTAGTGAAAATACAGGTGTACAAAATAAAAATAAAATAAAATAAAATAATAAAAAAAAAAAACTGAAATTGGCGGAAATAATGGAATTTTTCACTTAATGTAGTGACACATACCATGGCAAAATTCTAGAGTAGGCAGTTTATGTGTTACTCTTGTTTATGGTGTGAATGTTGGCAATAGGTGATTTTAGTGACAGGCTGATCTGTAACATAACTAGGGATCAACATAGGTTGGGAGGCAAGAGTTTGAGAGTCGAGTCAACAGATCTGAAAAAAATGCCTAGTAGTGCTAAAGCATGTCATGTTAAAATCCAATACTTAATACTAAAACATAATTATTAGCTAAATGAATCAACAGTTAGACCATATAGCTTCCTATCCTTACTCGCATTAGGTTTCTGAACACAGGCCTACATGTCACTGTGAGAACAAAGATAATTATAACCATCCCATAATTTTGTGCAACTTTAGTGTGCCCTATAGAAAGAAAGGTAGGAATAAAAAATAATAGCAGAAACAAAACAGATGCTATAAAACACAGTTATGCACAAACATGGTAATAGGTGTGTGTGTGTGTGTGTGTGGTGTGTGTGTGTGTGTGTGTGTGTGTGTGTGTGTGTGTGTGTGTGTGTGTGTGTGTGTGTCCGAATTGTGTTACATATAATGGATGGTGTAAAATCAGAATAATTTAGAATAGATAGAGGTGTTAAATTTTACCTACCATCCTGACAGACTGGCGTTACTAATGTCACTAATGATATGATGTTGATACTGGAGCATAATTGAAGACCACCATACAACCTATCGGCTTTGACCAATGACGTCATTTATGATCCTCATAAGATACGCTACGTAGATATGCCAACTAGCAAAACACACTATCAATGAATGTAAACATATGGCATAATATCATAATACTTATAAGTATAATAATACATAAATGTATTTTACATAGATAATAAACAATCTGTGATTATCCTCATAAATTACAGATTACCACAATATAACATACCATCCATTACATGTCTCAGCCCAAAAATATGCACCTTCAGCGCTCACTTGTGGGGAAAAAGAAAACTCTCTGTTAACCTATACCTATCTATCAGACAGGAGCTACAGATCACTTCTTAAACAAAATTGTAATTTATAATCTATATTCTGCTTGTAAACAAACTATTGTCTTTAACTCAGATATGATGTCATTAGTCAAAGCAGATGGGTTATATCCTGGCTATAACCAATCATGAGACAACACAAAGTTTTTGTGATGAAATCTTCATTTTACAAGTGCAATTAATTTTGCTGAGCAGACAAGGATACAGACAAGAACCTGTCAACCATATAGTACGAACAGCATTATTTATTTACTTCATGACCTATAAGAAACACTAATCAAGTCTTTCTCTTGTCTGAATTTCTTAAAACATTAACAACTTGCCCAAGATTTCTACCTTGTTGTTGTTATTGCCAACAATCTTGATGCCACCAAAGTGATAAATAAAATTTTGCTGGTAGAGGGGTCCAACAAGGAATGTACTCTTGCCAGTGCACTTCATCATTGTCATGGTTAACATAACAGTACGAAGGTCCAATGAAATACACAGGCTATAAAGGTATGATAATATATGAAGACAATGAGCAGAAACTAAAAGAACACACAGGTCTATATGGCAGACGGAAAATGAATAAGTAAGTATGGAAATAAGCATAACAGAAAGCTGACAATCAAAATCTCAAGGAAAAATTAAAATATTTCATGGTAACCCTCCCCCCCCCCCCCCCACACACAGACAAACAAACTAAACTTGCAGTCAAGTTTTCAGCGGGAGATTCCTTCATCATGGAGGAGGGAGGAAACGAGGGTAAACTCGCAACCTAGACCATGAGGTGAAGACTGAGTGAAGAGTTTAAGTCAAAGAGTTGCACGCCAAACTATAGGAAGGGGGAATGGGTGTAGAAAGGAGTTGTGTGACAGAGCCACATACAAAGAAATGTATCAGGAAGAAAACAGCTTGGGTGTAAGGTTAACCGGCTCACTGGTAGACGGGGATACCGACCGTCAGCTTTGACCCCTGACGTCATCACAGTGCGGTAGTTTTGAGGTGTGTGCATGTCTTTCGAAGGCGTGAGTGATTATGTGGTGGTTGAGTTAAAGATGATAGTTTGTTTACAAATAAAACCTTAATATTTTGTGTTTAAAAAGTGATCTGTAGTTTCTCTCTGATGGTGAGGTGTACGTTAACCGAGTGATTATATATTTATCTATAATAACTACAGATTATTTGTATCTACAATACAGAAGTATTAAGATAACCCGTATACTGGTTTTCCGACATCTTGATGACATCGTGGATCAAAGCAAACGGGTGGTATCCCAGTCTACAGTTGTGCCGGTTAACCAATCATATTTCTATTTATTTACAAGAAATATCTGGATTCACATATGGGAAATACTTAAAGGCAAGCATTTATCAATGATTAGTGTAACTAGTACTTTATGAGCATGCTCTTTTGGTACTCATACCACAAAAAAATGGTATCCATAAATAAGAGCAATAGTTTTTGCATTATAGTCACATTCACACTTGACTTCAAAGTGATAACATTAACAAGTGAAACTTGAATTACAACACCTGTAGGTTTCTGGAGCAGCAACTGTAAGATTACTTTCTGAAGTCAAGTGGAGTGTTCAATACATGCTGCAATCTTTGACCCATCGTAGTGTAATATTAACACATGTTTCTGTTATGGAATTTCACTTTAGAAGCTTAATTAATTAACTGGAAGGACAAGGTTACACCCATGAACCTGACAACCATAGAGCAGCAACAGTATTAATTATTTTCTTCATGGTCAACAAAAAGTTAAAGACGGACAGAATTAGTAAACATGGGAAATATGAAAGATTTACTAATAAAAGTGACAGGTAGAAAAAGGGAAAATACTAATACGTCAATAAAAAGGCAGGCCTATGTAAGCACACCCTGTCAGCTGAAAGGGCAAAGATGAAGACTACAACAGAAAGAAAACTGAATATACAACTTTCATGGTACCACCCTTCATAAACAGAAGTATTACTTTTCAAATGATTTATTATTAAAACACAAAACCTTTATACTAGACACCTATGATAGCGACATATTCGTTAATGTATTGGCTGGACTTTCATTCTATTGCATCAAGGTCAAATTCCTGTCCAGCCTACCAGTCTGAATTTGCCAGTAGTTTCCCCAAACTCTAAACAGCTAATGAAAATGATTGGTCACTAGAAAAGCACACTCCAGTTTTTCCTTCCACAACCAAATAAATTTATGTTTCCAATGAAATTTTTCTAATTTCTGGATACATTAATGATTAGTATCAAGGCTACAGTGTTATTGCTTGTCTAAACATTAAGTTGACGGAATAAAAAAAGTTACATTATTTTCAATTATTTAACTGTTGTACACCACTGACATGAAGACTCAGACCACTGGCTAGAAACAAATTATTCCAAAAACCATTAGCATGTAAACACAAGGAAACAAGTTTCTAGCACAGAACACACAGATCTACAAGAGCAGAGATGGTGACTTCTAGCATTCTGATTATCCAACTTATCACCATATTAATCTGTCAAATAAAATAATCAATGAATCTATTTGTTCTACAACATGACTCACTGACAAGATGTTAATTACAGAGATCGTGTGACAAATTATGTCTATGTAAGTAGGACCTATAGCATAGTACACACTAAGAATTGGTAGTACATATTCATAAGTTTTATTTCTGCATTAAATACTTTACCCTACAACAATAATTCAGCAAATTATTTACCAGCATTGATCAACTCTAGAAATGCTGCTTTGTTCATGCCATACCCCACCGAACACAGTACAAACAATGTCTCCACTGAAAAACTACGACGACATGAATTTTGTGAAACAATGTTACTGCAGTGATACAATATCTCAAAGAGAGTTTACTTGAGATTTATTCCACAAGATAAAGAGTCCCTGCACTGATTTTTCCCTTAAATTTATCATCTGTCAAGTAGCAGGTGGCTCACTATTACACTGAACTGTTTTGAAAGAAAAACATTTCGTCAAAATCGTATATTATGTTGCGTTATGAAATGAAGCGTGGAAGTGACTACACTGAAATAGACAGTATGGTTCCTTTATAAAACAGATATATATTCAACAAACTCAATTATTGCGCGCCACACACACACACACACACACACACACACACACCAATCACTCCGAAATAAAGTTACATATCCCGGCCTAACAGCGATATATATAAAGTTAATCTTAATGTCGTAACGAAAGATATTTACACAGCACATTTCGACATTATCGTAAGATATTGAACAACGTTCGTCCATGAGCAACTCATTTCTTCTGAAATAAAGTAATGAATCTATTTCTGTTCTACAACCTGACTCACTGACAAGATGTTTTAATATACATATATTAATAATATAAGAATCTCTCATCCATTTTCCGGATGCCATTAAAAAAGTCACACTTATTGTTTCATGGAAAGAGGCGGCTGTAATGAAAATAAATCTTTAACACACAAAAATCATTTACTATTAGTGATTTGGATACACGTGTCACATTTTTTTTATTTACCAAATTATTCGTCTACAAAAAATTCGACCAACCTCTTACATATTCCCATTACATTCCAAAAAACACGCCCATTTAATCACTACTTAGTACTAAATGTATCTGCATACGACACGATGGTCAGACATAAATTTGGTATAAACCTTAACACCTCCGTCAATTTGTTTTCAGTATGCACTTTCAGCTGACAGAACGAAAACACACAAAGAACATCTATTCGGATGCACGGAATATACTGAATCACTGTTTAAACAATTCTAAGCTCGTTGGTGTATCATCCAATGTCACACAGAAATTAATATTTGTTCTTGTGCACTCTTTCAACAATGCTATCAGAAAGCAAATAGTAAGAGAGACAAACATCTGCCAAACATCACTCCAACCTACACGAAGCCGACACAGTAGAGTTGACTTAACATATCTTACCTCATTGTGTAATGACGCTGTCCCTGTTACGTGAGTAGCATTTCACGGTAGGCATTAACATATATACAGAGAATACACAAATGTAGTTGTATAAAACAGTGACAATATCTACATTGACACAGCTTCTCTCTCTTGCAGTGCCTCACGCTGACACCGCAAGATGGCGAAGCCGGGATTGTTTTGGCGCCGACAAATGTCAGGAGGGACGCTATTGGACGGAGCCTGTGCTCACTCCCAGGGCCTACTCTTACCATATGGCTAAATTTACAGCTCTCCTACGTAGATGCGGAGACCACGCTACGCATTTTGACAACAAGGGAGGAATGTAACAATGGTTGTAGACAAGAAGAAATCACGTCAAAACACTTATAATAAATTGAAGCTCAGCATAAATTGAAGGATAACTTCTCCATAATGATCTGCATCATTGGTAGAATCAGTAAAGTAATACTAGCCGATAAAAATATTTAAGAAATATTCTTGCAAATACTCAAAAGTCTCAAGTTACTCCCTTTGTCAAAGAAGCAGTTCTTGTTTTCGCTGCCTGCAATAGGAATTACTTTACGAAGATAACTTCGAAAAAAAAAACGTCAATAGATATAATCACCACTACAAACTAAATGCCAGCACAAAATTATACCTGCTTGACATTAACAGAAAAACTTTTAAAAACGTTTTGAGTAGTATTTGCTGTTACATTTCGAACTACGTGGTGAGGTACGGTAGCGGAAAGGAGTAATATTGTGTCATATTTGTGCGTTACTATCAACACGTGAAACAAACTAGCAGATAATAGTTTCCAGTTTTTCAGGAGTTCCTTATTAGACTCTTCGGTCGCCGCATTTTAATTTTAGACAGGTTTAGAGTTGTGGGTAAATTGTTAAGTACGAACCGCAGCAGCCTACATTTGTAATGTAGCAGACAGCGAATCACTCAAAGTGGGACTTAAAGTTAACCTATGATTATTCACAAGTAACGAAGATACACTCGAAAACAACAGACGGGAAGCAATAATACAAAACTCAAATGGTGCATTATCATATAAGAGCACAGATGTGTTCACATGTCATGTTTGGTAGATTTTGCAGGGGAGTGTTCTATAGATAGGTGACAAAATAGTGCTTTGTTTCAGGGAAGATCTAAGCGCTCCGAAAAACAGTATACAAAAATTTGTTGCAATACTAACGAGTACTGGAAGAGAACGGCAAATCTCCATGGCAATTGCTGCTCGTTCAATCAATAGGCTGTACATGTATAAAGATGTCTTGAAGTTCAGCAAGAGGTATGAACAACTTTCTTCTTTCATTTTCTTCCAAATGTTTCGAGATCTGAGATGAGAGATCTGTGATTGCAAGTCCTAAAACCGGTTTATATTTTTACTCCAATCTATGAGAAACATTACCTTTGTTAAGAACCAGAAGTCCATATCAGTTTGCACGGCGAGACTCGCAGAAATGATCTACATGGATTTCCGTGCGATAGAGCCCCATACATATCATTGTCTCTCTATGACGAACGATATTGCTCTATCATTTGTTCGTGGATAGCAACTATCAAACGACACCTTCAGCAAAAGTATGTTATCAGTCCGGGAAATGTTAGAATAGTTTGAGAAGCAGGAGAACAAGACACATCGGCGTAATGAAAGTGAAACGGAGAACCATGCGCTGTCATGTCCCCGTTATCCAGGAAAGTAATTGCTCGTCTCTCGTCTATCCTTTTCCTTCAAGCTACCTACTAAGGTCGCGGCACGAGACAACGGTACAAGCGGAAAAGTGCCTTGCGCATATGAATAACACATGTAGTCAAATCCTAGTAGCAAACGGCAGCCTGTCATTCTTACTGTGTACAATGGGCAATGTTGGTAGTTAAGGCTGTAGCGTCATGTGACAAGCAGCTGAGATTTCCGGCATGTCTGTAATATATGTCTGTCACCACATTAACATGCACCACTACTTGTAGAGAGTACAAAACTTTTAGCCAATTTTCGCTGCCGTGTTTGCGCTGCTTCGATTGCACTCTCCCGGTCAGTATCTTCCAAACGTCAGCTGATTGACACGAATGATTATAAAAAATGTTCAAATGTTTGTATAGTCTATGGGACTTAACTACGGGGTCATCAGTCCCTAAACTTACAAACTACTTATGACCTACTTACAAACTAGGACGGCACAAATATCCATGCCTGAGGGGGGATTCGAACCCCCGACCGTAGTGGCCGTGCAGACCGTGACTGAAGCGCCTTAGTCCCCCCCCTTTTTTTTTTTTCCTAAGGGTAGTTCTCTTCGTTGCGGACGCTGATCGTTTCTGTTCGTTCTTGTTCGGTGTGTTGTTGGCTCAGCTTTTTTATTACAGAGGGCATTGAGCCCTCTGACCGGGCGCGCTGAGCCACGGCGCCCTGCTGTCCCCTCGGCCACCGCGGCCGGCGAATGATTATAAATCAGCTGTCCGTACGCTGAGGTATTAGCCGTTTTTCATAACATTTTATAGTAATGACGGAATACGACATGCTTATAGATAGTGAACTAGTAGAGAGAAGGAAGAGAAGAATGTACAAGACGAGGTGTTTAAAAAATTTTATCCATGCTAATTAAGATGTTCGAAACATACCTAAATAACGCATACCGTCGATCAAGTGCGAACTGATTATTGTACTCAACCGTTTTAGAGACATGGGTCTGATAGAAAACTACTGAAAGAGTACAAATACATTTATAGTCCCGTGAACATATGAAGCGAATGTATGTGTGTGTGTGTGTGTGTGTGTGTGTAGCTATTTACAGACTTGCCAGCTATGAAAAGTAAAGGGTTATTTATCAGACGCTTTATTATTTTTTGATACAACTATATTGTTACGAGGGCATCTCTTTTCATTCCATAAAAATAAAATGTGTTTCTTGCCAATCAAATAAAGCAATATAAGATGTATATATGTAGCGTGGACATGTTCGAAAGAATAGACGCCATATATATGCCGTTGGCGGGCAATGATCCTTTATTCAAAGCGGAGGCACTCCTAGGCCCTTACTCTTACGAGAATTAGTTTACAACAACTACAATTTTGAGTTCTAGTGGGCAGAGGTAAAGTTGAGAATTTGTATCTGACGGGAGGCGTACTTGAGTAGTTCCGTGAAGGTGTGGAGATCGCTGTGTTCCCAGTGGTGTATAGGTCAGCTCAACTCCCTAGAAAGCAGGAGACCCGGATTCGAGTCCCTGTTGGGCACATATTTTCAAGTTTACCCATTCGCAGTTAATGTTATAAAGCACTATTCCTTTTCCTGCATTCAACACACTATGACTTCATCCAATAACTTTGAAGCAATTACAAAACTGGCAATCCAAGCCTTTTTTAAACCCGGTGGAACATTAACGTGGGAATGAATCCTCAATGTGTAAGACCAAATTCGGCATTTTCAGAATCGATATTGGGAAACCGATTTACGAAAACTGGAATTGGAGCTTGCATGACATAAACCTGCTTTTAAGTATTTATTACAAGAGTAAGATATGCATGATACGCTGCATACTGACATTCACGTTGCAGCATTAGATAATGAGAATCCTTTTACTGCGTCTTGTTTCGTATGTAAATATCCCACAATTATGTAAAGTGATTTGCACGTAGTGCCTCTCCTTTATTTATGAGGAAATTAATACCGTGACGAGACAAGGCGTCTGTTTATTTTTCAAGCTATCTGACTTCTTGGTATACAGTTATATACTTTCTAGTCACATTATTACAGAGGGGTCAACATATGTCACGATAGTGCTGTTAGAAACATAATTTAGGAATATAACCAGTTCATACTGGTTTCCTGGTGCAGAGGAAAGTAGTCTAGTTACCCAATGCTCACGATCTGTTCGATTACACATATTCTCCAACAGCGGCGTCGTAGTATGTTGAAGTTGGTAAAGACTGTTGAATGCTCTTTAAAAACACAATCACGAAGGATCAGGGGACATTTCGTTGCCAACATTAGCACACACCGCCGCCGCTGCCTAAAGTAAAATTAACCATTTTATTTCGTGCCGTGATTTAATCCCTGTCGTAGAACTAAGCTTATATCAATTAAAAAATTTAGTTATCATGGTCCTTTATCATTCTTGAACATGCGTTGTATCAAGCGAAGTTTGGGTGGGCACATAGTAAAACTTATAAATGCACTGCCACAACCATACAAAAATACGAATGTATTTCAATAGATCCTAACGATTAATAAAATGAGTAAAACGCCACTGAATTGTAAAAACATAATTTAAAAAAGTAAATACCTTTTTTTGCTTTTTGAGCAGCGAAGACCATTGTCTTCTCGGTGTTCAGCGAGTGTGAAATGTCTTACCACTGTCATTATGGCAAGAACTCCAAACATATCATTACTCATTGCAGATATGACATAGGTTTTAATGATTTTTATACTTGGAAATCTGCAGAGGTTACAGACAGTTGCAAACAAAATAATATTCCTAACGTAACTATTACATTTGGGATAAAGTCTTGAAAGTTATTTTTTTTAAAATATACCGAACTATACGGTTTAGTATAGGCAAAGAGGCATGCCACGCCAGTCGCAACATCGAACGTCACGCCGACACAGATCGGGAGGGTAGCGAAACTCTTTATTGTCGTCAGTTCTCATGGAGAAGGAGTTTCGCGTTATTCATCAAAGCTATCCGACTTCAGGAAAAGTAGACTCAACAATAAAGGTACTCTTATCAATGAAAGAGTGTGAAAGGATTCTAAACTCGAAGACTTTTTTTTTTCATGTAGTAGACTATAGAACATATGAACAAATTATGATAGGGTCTAGGACGGGGCCTTCCCATGCTAAGGCGGTTCTTGCGGTAGCCTTCAAACCCTTATATATCACCTAGATTTTTTCATCATTCTTCCACAATATGATTCATGTCGTAAGCGTTCTAGCAAGTATGTTAAGCCTTATTAAAACACCGTTTCAATAAAAGGAAAAGGTGTCGTGATTCTACTTTGGCTTTCAGTTATTTGAATTAACTGTTTTGTTAGTCACTTTTGGCCAATAATGAGGAATAAAATATTTTCTTTGAAATAACTGACCATGACGTATTTCGATCAAATGTCCAAATGTTTGTAAATCTATCGGACTCAGCTGCTTGATCATTTGTAGCTTACAAACTACTTAAACTAAGATAAACTAACTTAAGGACAACACAAACACCCATGCTCGAGGGGGACTCGAACCCCTGACGGCGAACGACCGCGCGCACCGCAGCACGGCGACCCAGCGCGCACGGCTAATCCGCCGCGGCATCTTTTGCTCGATGTTGTTATTGTGGTCTCAAATCCGGAGACGTGTTTGATGCAGCTCTCCACACTACCCTGTTCTAACTTCTACGCCAACCTCTTCATTTCTAAGAACGCCAACTACATCCTTCTGAACCAGCTGTCTGTATTCGTCCCTTAGGGCTCGTGCGGAGGCATATAGGCATTCTTTTTTTCCTCGTTCAATTTGGGAGTGGAATAGGAAAGGAAATGCCTAGTAGTGGTACAGTGTACCCTCCGCCACGCATCTTACGGTGAATTGCGGAGTATGTATGTAGATGTAGATGTAGGCCTCCCTCTACGAATTTTAAAATGTTCAAATGTTTGTTAAGCTTATGGGACTTAACCCTCCCAGGGGAAGGCAATGCAAGAGGCAGTAATTCTCACCAAACTGATGACTGGTACAAATGACTTTGAGAAGAACAGTATGCAAAGAAAAAATTGTGGGCACTTTATCGAAGGCATTTGAAGTAAATCAAGGATGAGGCAGGGTGATGTGCTCTCCACTATTCTATTTAATGTCGTCTTAGAGAGGGTAATGCGAAAGAGCCAAAGCAACAACCCTGGCGGAACACTGTTTAATACAGTGACTCAGGAGCTCGCCTATGCAGATGATATTGATCTGTTATCGAGGAGGAAACAGGACCTGGAGGAAAAACTTGAAAAATTAGAAAGAAATGGATTGAAGATGGGTCTGACAATTAATCAGTCAAAGACCAAGTATATGTTAACATCTAGGAAGAGGTACGGTGAAGGAGAAAGGAGCATTGCTTTGAACGGAAGAGAATATGAACGCTGTGAGAGCTTTAAATATCTTGGGTCTCTGGTAACTGACAGTAATGACATGAGAGAGGAAATACTTGCAACGACTGCGGCTGGTAATATGAGTTACTTTGCACTGAGTAAAGCATTCAAAGCAATAAGTCTTAGTAGGAACCTGAAGCTGACTGTGTACCGTACAGTAGTAAGACCTGTGGTGATTTGTGGTTCGGAGACTTGGACTATGACGCAAAATGACGAGGAGTTGTTGCTGAGATGGGAAAGGAAGGTACTTAGAAAAATCTATGGACCAGTGAATGATAGGGGTGTTTGGCCAATTAGAAATAATAATGAGATCAGATACTTGTACAACAAACCAGATATTGTGGCAGAAATAAAGAGTAATAGATTATGTTGGTTGGGACACGTAGAAAGACTGCCAGAGAATAGTACAGCCAAGGAAGTTTTTGAAGGAAAGCCAGGTCGACGCCGTATTGGGGGTAGACCAAGGACCAGATGGCTAGCTAATGTGGAAGAGGATCTGAGAAGGCCGGCAGCGGTGGCCGAGGGGATTGAGGCGCTCCAGTCACGGTCTGCACGGCCACTACGGTAGGGGGTTCGAATCCCCCTCGGGCATGGATATTTGTGCCGTCCTTAGTCTCAGTCAGTTCATAAGTAGTTTGTAAGTTTATGGACTGATGACCTCATAGTTAAGTCCCATAGACTATACAAACATTTGAACTTTTTTTTTTTTTTTTTTTTTTTTTTTTTTTATCTGAGAAGGTTGGGAGTTTGAAGATGGAGAGCCAAGACAGCCATCAGAGAAGAGTGGGCGAAAATTGTCCAGGAGGCCAAGGCCCTACATGGGCAGTAGCGCCAAGGAGTAAGAAAGTATGGGACTTAGCTGCGGAGTCATCAGTCTCTAAACTTACGAACTACTTATAAACTACCTTATACTAAAGACAGCACAAACATCCATGCCCGAGGGAGGATTCGAGCTCCCGGCGGAGAACGGCCTTGCGCACCGCGTAGCATAGCGCCTCAATGCGTTCGGCCGCGGCTCTCTCGGGCAAGGGTTTTGATGTTGTTCTAAGGATAAGTTAGTTTAAGCAGTTTGTAAGTTTAGGGACTGATAAACACTGCAGTTAGGTCTCATAACACAACAAACATTTGAACATTTTTTTAAAGATATGGGCGACTGTTCCCGTCGGAGGTTCGAGTCCTACCTCGGGCATGTGTGTGTGTGTGTGTGTGTGTGTGTGGTCCGTAGTGTAAGTTAGTTTAGGTAGTTTGTAAGTCTAGGGACTGATGATCATAGCAATTTGGTCCTATAGGTTCAGAAATAAGTGTAATGTATATATCCTGGGAACAACCGAAGTAGAGCTGAAATTCGGTATGTTTATTGGCATTGCTCTGGTATTGTGCCGCACGTGACGCGCACGTGCGGCTGTGGCCCAGTTACACCGGATATCACCGGCCCAGGAACGCCCCTCCGTGTTATCACCACTGAGCGAGTGTTTGCTGCTCGTTAGGCGGCGATTTGCAGCACTCTAGCGTGAGTCAACAGCGAGGAGTACTATGCGGCATGTTAACAGTGTTACGGCACGTGCCGTAAGTCTCCGCAGAGGCGTGCATACAAGCCGTGTTACCGCAACGCCGTTTCGCACGAGGAACTGTCGGAATAATTTACAATAAATTACTGCTAAGAGCGCGACAGACCCCTTAAAGACGTGTAGGTCGCCTGGCACTCTTCCACTGTGCTACAGCTATAATGTTTACTTCACCAGGAAAATTTACCTACTCATATGCCTACTTCACGTTGAATTTGGGAGTTAAAAATATTTGCGACACTAGCTTAACGCCCGCTGCTTCGCATGGTTAGGCTGGTTGGTCTGCACCAGTTGTTTCTCCCTCTTAATATCAATTTTCATAGATATAGCTTAACTACTATCATAATGAAATGTTGTGATACTTAGTACTTGTAGCCGCGGTAGGATGGCCATGCGTATTGAGGCGCCATGCCGCTGTGCGCGCTGCTGTACGCCGTTGGGGGTTCGATTAGCCCCTCGGGTATGGGTGTTTGTGTCGTCCTTAGTATACGTTATACCAACTTAGTTTAATTAGTTTGTAAGCCTTAGAGACTGATGACCCGTAGTTAAGTCTCATAAGATTTACAAACATTTGAACATTTGATTTTACTATTTGTACCCCCCTATGGCAACCCTTAATACTTCAGTTTCGAAAAATACCCCAACATGTGTCTTTTAAATTCAACCAAGTAGGCAAATATCATTTTTTGTAATTCTGGGTTCAAAATTGGCTTAGTGGCAACGTATTTTCAAAAACATGTTTCATCTCCTATTTCACCCACTAAATGATTAATTTCCTGAAAATACCGACGCACCTGTCTTTTTAATTCTGACCAAGAAAACATATACCAATTTATGTGGTTGTAGCTTCAAAGTTGCCTTAATAGCAAAAGATTTTAGAAAAGCATCCCCTCTCCAATTTAACCCCGTTGATGGTTGAATTTCCAAAAACAAGGAAACACATATTTTTTTTAAATTCTAACGAACGATACAAACACACATTTTTGAAGCTCTAACTTCAAAATTGTCTTGATAACAATGTGTTTTCGAAAATAATATTTGATGCCCTATTTTATCCCCTTAGTTGTTGAATTATCAAAAATACCGAAACACGTGTCTTTTAAATCCGAACCCCGAATCCAAATCCGAAAATTTGTAGTTCTAACTTCAAAATTGCGTAAATAGCAACAGATTTTTGAAAAACATCCTCTTTCCATTTTAATCCCCTTTATGGTTGAATTTCCAAAAATACCGAAACACGATTTTAAAAAAATTCTAACCAACGATACAAGTATCAATTTTTGCGCCTTAGCTTCAAAATGGTCTTAATAGCAACGTGTTTTCAAGAAGAATTTTTCATTCCCTATTTTACCCTCTTACTTGTTGAATTTCCAAAAATACTGACACTCGTGTTTTTTTACTCCTGATCAACATTCCATATCCGAAGTTTCGTAGTTATATCTTAAAATTTGACAGCAACATATTTATGAAAATCAATTTCTTGCGTCCCCTACTTTACCCCCTTATTGGTTGAATTCAAAAACTGCCGCGCGTTTCGCTTATTTAAAGCGTCAACTTCGCTTCGCAATATCTCGGGAGGTAATTGGCGTATTGTGATGCAATCAACTCCATTGTTTCCGTGATTTGTGGTGCATCCACTTAAAAACACATAAGTATGTGTTAAAAAACATTGCTTTCGTTTTATAATGTTTCAAAAGTAATTTACATTGTGAAACCTTAACTTTTTCCGCGTAATGAATTTTCAGACTACTTAAGGGTATGCTGCCGGGTAACAGCAGGTATTTCGACAGGAGCGTACCCTGCCATTCTAAAGGCACAACTGCAGCACACCCTAAGTTGTTTGAAGATTCATTACGCCGGGAAAAGTTAAGGTTTCACATTGTTTATTTCTACGGGGAGGAAATGTATCGATGTTTACAGAAGTTGGATAAACTCTGCCGCAGTAGAGTAAGGTTGCAATGTGGTCGTTTTTGTTGAAATGTCGAAATCATAATATTGTTCCAACGTAAGGTACAGTTCTGCTCAAATGTTTGTGAAGCTTAAGGGACTTAACTGCGGGGTCATCAACCCTGAACTTACAAACTACTTATGAACTACCTCATACTAAAGGCAGCACAAACATCCATGCCCGAGGGGGGGGATTCGAACCCCCGACCGTAGCAGCCGTGCAGACTGTGACTTGCGCGCCGCAGACCGCTCGGCCACTGCGGCCGGCTGCAGTTCTGCCTTGAGAATTGCAGGGTGTGCTCCTGTCGAAATATCGGCGGGCGTCGACGACTTCACCCGGCAATATACTGTACTTTATTTGAAAATATTTACATTCATGAGCCTAACATTGATCCTGCTGTGCATCGATACAGGTGAAACTCGTTTTACAATATATGTTATTGTTCCCGAGATATTCTGAGTGGTCGAGAGAAATGAGACACCCTGTATACGATAAATCTTACACAGTGTAAACAAAATTACTTTCTAGGAAGAAAAGAGGGTGACACAAAAATTAGTTGAGGGCTCAAAATTACTTACTTCGCCAATCTGAAAATCGAGGAAGAAACCTTTCGCTGCACCGAAACTTCTACGGTGTTTTCTCGACGTATCGTTCCCTACTTTTCATCACATGCGTTCGCAGAAATCCAACAGTGTTGCTCCTGTCAGCAAAACGTGCACTACCCAAAGTCTCTGCAGGAGCCGTCACGCACGCTAGTTTGCAGGTGGCGGGTGCATGGCATTTAAAACGTTCCACGCAGCTCTGCCACAGTGTGAACCAGCTGACAAGTGTGCCACTGATAGCAGTCTGTGCGCATTGTTCTCCGAAACAATGTTAACACACTGCGTCTGATTAACTCACCTGGCAACTGCTTCGCTGATAGCGTGTGTACACTAGCTTCGTGGGACGCAACTAGCTTTGTGGCACGCAACAGCTAGTTTCGTTCGAGATCTAGGGCGCGCGTAGGGGGGGGGGACGTGGCAGGGGGGGAGGGTGGCAGTAGGAGGAGGCAGGTCAGGCGGTTGAAGCGGTAGTTGTACCCACTCAAAAACTTGCGAATGGGTAAAATAACCACTCTTGATTTGAAGGAATATTTATTTACATTGCGCCACGCCGGGATGGCCACTCTAGGTCGGTCCGGGCTGGTTTAGATTAGATTAATACTTGTTCCACAGATCATATATACGACATGTCGTAATGATGTACAACGCATCTGTTTAGTAAATGTTGGCTATACATGACAATCAATATTTTAAGGATATTTTATTTACATTTTTAAAAGTTTTATCTAAAAATTCATCTACATTGTAGAAGGAGTTGCCATTCAAAAATTCCGTTAATTTCTTTTTAAATATTAGTTGGTTATCTGTCAGACTTTTGATACTACTTGGTAAGTGTCCGAAGACTTTAGTGGTAGCATAATTCACTCCTCCTTGCAATAGTGAATATCACGCTTTCTCCTTGTGTTGTAGCTATGCTCACTGCTATTACTTTTGAATTGGGTCGGATTGTTAATAACAAATTTCATGAGGGTTCAAAAATGTTCAAATGTTTGTATAGCTTATGGGATTCAACTACGAGGTCATCAGGCCCTAAACTTATATATATATATTGTGAAGCTACAGTGAAGATCCCTAAATAAATGTCTGCATGATGATCTTGGGTAGGCTCCAGCAATTATTCTGATTACACGCTTTTGTGCAATGAATACTTTTGCCCCAGAATATGATCCCCATCTGAAAGCAGTGAATGAAAATAGGCATAGTAAGCTAATTTACTGAGATGTATATCACCAAATTTTACAATGACCCTGATAGCAGCTGAACTCAAACGTTTCAGGAGATCTTCAATATATTTCTTCCAATTCAATCCCCTCGTCAATGCGAACACCTAAACATTTTGAATATTCTACCTTAGCTACAGATTTATGTTCAAGGTCTAAATTTATTAATGGTGTCATGCCATTTACTGTATGAAACTGTATATACTGGGTTTTATCAAAGTTTAAAGAGAGTCCATTTGTAGAGAACCACTTAATAACTTTCTGAAAGAAATCATTTACAATTTCATCAGTTAATTCCAGTTTGTCAGGTGTGAGAGCTATGCTTGTATCATCAGCAAAAAGAACCAGCTTACCATCTTCGTGAATGTAGAATGGCAAGTCATTAAGAAGAAGGGAAAATCACTTTTCCGATTTTCACGCTGTAAAAACTGTTGACGGTATGTAGGTCTATCCCACATCCTTTCATCGACTTACTTTTTCCTTAAATGTTTTCCATTACTTGTGAAAATCGAAAATTCCTGATTTTTATTCTGCCTGAGTTTTTAGTTTCATAACAATACTCACTCTATTTCGAAGAAAGCATACGGTTTAAACATTTGATTTTTTTCACATGCGGTAGCACATCTTAGCTTTCTAATAAAATATTAACCTTTCCTTAATTCGTAAGTCGTTAAAAATGACAGTTTTTGTCAAGTATGCGTACGCAGTTTATTCAAAAAGTTTGATAGCTGTAAGCTTACTGTTTGATGCATTTTAGATCATACATCACAGCGATTCAGCGATCAGCATCATTCTAACTAATCCATTCACCAAAGTACTTGGACCTCTTCTACTATTTTAATCTACCGTTTTGGACTTCGAGGTATTTACCTGGGAGTAGAATTTCCTTGTTTTTTGCATTCGGAAGGACGGTGATTCAAATCCACCTCCTACCATCCAGATTTAGGTTTTTCTTGATTTCCCCAAATCACTATAGGTAAATGGCGGGATGTTCCCTTAGAAACGACACGGCCGATTTTCTTCACGTACTTACGCGAAAATTCGAGCGTGAGTGAGCTCCGTATCTAATGACCACGCTGTTCCTTCCTAGTTTTCTTTATGATCGGAGTCTATAAATTGGCTTCCTCTGTAGCATCAGTTCAAAATGTTTGTCCGTATTAGGCACACTACGAATTGGATTTGAAGCTTAATTTCAACCTGAAATTGCTTAGAAGCTATCCTGAACAACTCGCTTAGCCTAACGGTAATACATTGCAATTTTCGTTATAATGTTTAGGTAAAAAATAATAATTCTGTAACATTACTGTTAATATTTCTACTGCAAAGTGCCTTTGAAGTGAACGAGAAAGTAATAAATTACCACATTCATCGTGAGTAATGCCCCACTAGAGTAATAAATAAATAAAAGATTACGTTTCCCTCCACTCAAAGGTCCTCTTTTCTCAAAGTAATCTTCAACGTAAAGAAAAATATCTCTCTCTCTCTCTCTCTCTCTCTCGCGCACACACACACGCACACACACACACACACACACACACACACAAGACGAACGAAAAACGTAGTGATAGTTGGCAACAATCCCTACAGTAACTACGTACAGTGAGACTGAAAGCGAAGTGATCAATCTAAAAACGTAAGTAATCGCTGAGATTTAAGCATCTTTGCACAAGGAGGCCAACTTAGTACTATTCAATGCTGACACATATGAAGTAGTACAATCACAAAATGGTAAGTAGATTCAAATAGTAATTTAAACTTTCGTAACTTGTTCTCCAATAAGTTGTTCTGTGACTTAACAGGATAATAACGAAAAGCTGCAATACAGCTACTTATCTCGAATCATATAACGTAATTTCATTAGTAGAGGTTAGATAACAACTCATAAGTGCGCTGAGTCAATGACAGGAACATAAAACAGACAATTACATTCACACAACATTCTCTGTCTTTTTCTGACGAAGGCCATAGCCGAAAATTTTAGACCAAGTTCTATGACTGTCTATTTTACGTGCCTGTCAGCGGCTAAGCGAACGTCTTTACTGACATTCCAATAGGATTTTCTATATAAAGCAATTATTGGATACATAAAGCTGGCCGCCGAATCTGTTTCATAAATAAAAATAGCGAAGCACTAATACCGTACGACAAAAGAAGCAGTCGTAAATGTAATTCCAACGATAGGCTTCGTATTCAACTATAAGAGAAAGTTAACAACAAAGTGATTGTCGAGAACTCAACTACTCTACTCCATTAGAAATGTAACAATGCTCAATGTACTATGAATTGTTCAGAGGGTTGCATTAAATTTCGCATATTCCTAAATAGTTGTGACTGTTTTAGCCTCACAGTAATATCTATTAATTTTAATTTCGCACATTCCTACATAGTTGTGACTGTTTTAGCCTCACAGTAATATCTAATAATTATTTTATGGATTTATTCGCTATTATCTTTTAGTGTGTTATGTAGGTATAAGAACAGACCTAATATCGCACCTTCAATTAGTGCGTATATATAGCAGATAATACATTAACATAATATTAAATGGGTGCGTATAACTAATCATTATGGCATAAAGAAAACAAAACCTCCCTGGAGTAACTGCATTAAAATGCAGTATCAACTAAATAAATGTTTGGAGTTGATTTTATATTCGTTTTAATTGTTTTTGTATCAGGTGTAGGCCTATACATTGTAAGTGATCATATCAGATTAGATGCTTCCTTTCTATGCAGTGGAGAAGGTGATTTAGATTTTCAGGGATACTCTGTCAGTTCTAATATAACCAGACCTGGAAAATCCGCAACTCTGTCTCCAAAAAGTCCATCTCTACACCCAACAGGTAGCCTTTTTGCATTTAAATTAGTTCCTACAACTTTACTCCATATGTCGATGCGGTACATTCAACAGTGGTATGATAGAGAATACAGTATCTTTTGTTCTGCGTGTTGTGGTGTTGTTCGAGAGAATACTACTGTTTATTGTTTATATCATTCACAATAATAAATATACATACACCCAGGGACGTATTTAAGGAACATGCAACATGTGCAGCTACACAAGGCGGCAAAATTTTGCCATCGAAAAAAAATTAAATATTATTTTAATGTTAATTGAATCATCATTATTCAGAGCTTCGATTACAGCAATATTTTTAAATTCAAGTTGTGGTGTTGATGGCAGTGTCGTATCCAGAGAGGTTCTTCTTCTTTCTTTCTTTCTTTTTTTTTAATCATTGAAGAATTAGGTAAACATTGGATTTTATACAGTGTACATCATCATACACTGGAACAAAAAGGAGGGGTGGAGGAATCAGGGGGTTGGCCTTGTTTAAATTTAGTTCTTTGCCTTTGTTTCACAAGTTATGATTATTGAGACGATTTGGTGTAGGATTCCCCTCTAACAACTCTTGCAGCAGAATTTATCAACATACTTTCTGATGAGGAGAATCTTAAGACTGAGTACTTGTTGAAAAACTTAATACATAGTATTTATGTCCCACAATAATATTTATTTATTAGTTCTTTGTGAATCAGATTTCCGGGTTTTTACGACATTGTCAGATAATTGAATACTAAACAGATAGTCTACGCAACGACAGTGAGAGTGCATATGAATAAATACATCTTATATCACGTTGAATTTAAAGATTAAAATTGTTGGAATGTATAGGCCGAAGTTAAAATATTGTAAAGATGAGGAATGGTACAAGCGTAAATCAAATCGCAAACAATCATTTGAATAAGCTGATTGAATATCTGATGATGATCATCAAACTCATCATAATGAAAAGAGTATTCATTCTCAAGATAAAATGTTGTAAGCCTATGGGTAAAACTTGAGACATTCTACTTTGTTTAGTAGGTAAAAATTAATGTTGACTGTAGTGAAGAGTACACGAAAAGGGGGTGGCAGGAGGGAGAAACGAATTTATGGTATGTACGTTGTGAACAATTACAACAAAATTATTACCTTATGGGCAGTTGTGTTGGGTCATAAGGTACTAGGTCAATATTCTTTGTTTAGTAGTTATTAATCGTTGTTAATTAGTTTTCTACCCTTAGTTCCTCCCCCCCCCATCGAGAATACCACATTATATGTAATAAGAATGACATTCATTCTGAGCATAATCCGCATTGGTGGACTGTTTCTGTCTTCAACTCCTTTCAGGCCTCAGTCAGTCTGTATAAGAGCAATCCCGGTAATTCCAGAAGCAGTAGTAGTAGTAGTAGCAGTATTGGAGTGTGTGTGTGTTTTTTTAAATAAATCATACTAGTAGCCAATAGCTTATTTTGCATAAAAACGATGCTCTAAGAATTGTTCATTAAATTTGCAAGAATTAAAAAAAAGTACTACAGCATGTTTCAAGTTCCATAAATTCACATAATATCTGAGAGCTGCTGCAGAACCATGAGATACGGTTACGACACAATACATAAATTATTATCTTACTTTTGCAGAACAGTCATTGTCTGTGGCACTGAAAGGAGGGAATTAGTTCTAAAGCTCTTCCAAAAACTTGAATAAACCGGTACTTTACGAAACGATAACTCCTTGTAAAGTCCTACGATGACATGCTAACATTGGACGAAACTGATGCTGACGCCAATGCCAAGTACAGGCAAAGAAAATCGATTGCGCAACGATATTACAGTGCACGCACCAGAGGGTACAATCAAAGGGAGGTTGGTATAATCATAGTGAACGTCAACTTCAACTATTAATTTGTCTGGTAATAATACTTTGGGAATAGGGTCATTATTTTGCTAGCCTTTTTTCCCCTTTATCTTTCAGTCCTCTGTTACTATTATTACTATTACTGCGTTAAATGTTTGAATATTTGTGATAAAATGTGTATGCTGCATATAATCCAGAGAGTCATATATGCAGCATATACATAATTACATGACTGGGGATTTTTAAAGAAGATGTAACTGCTTCATTGTGTTTTCGAATAAGCAGTCTTATAATAATTATTACACATATGCCGGGATGAAAAACAAATGAAAAGAGGATGGAAGAGTAAATTTGAAGTAAATGTTGCGGTGACAAATAGCCTGAAACCGCTTTAACAATCGCTTGTCTAGACTCTAGGCATCGAGCCAGAAGGATGCTATTCGATGTGGAGAAGCCTTCGCTACTACGTGGCGGGAAGTTACTACAGGATAGCGCACGGCCACGTCACCTGCGCACCTAGGGCCTTGCACACCTGCCGTCACCTGAGCCCCCCCACCCCTCTTCCTCCTTTCTCCCACTTCCCCATTCAACCCTGACCTGACACCCTCAGAGCTGTGGCGGGAAACTGCTCTACACATCTTATGATGAACTAGAGATGGGCTATGAGCGCACTCGAGAAATGCGCGACGCTAAGGCAAATTCTCGAGACATTCTCCCGTGCTCTCCAGACGCTGTCCAAAAAAAAGTTCAAATGTTTGTTAAGCTTAACTTACAAACTACTTATGAACTACCTACAACTAAGGACGGCACAAATATCCATGCCCGATGGAGGATTCGAACCCCCGACCGTAGTGGCCGTGCAGACCGTGACTGACGTGCCTCAGACCCCTCGGCCGCCGCGGCAGGCAGAAGCTGTCGACAGTGCTGCGCATTCTTGAAGGCTGAGCGTTAACTACTCTACAATGAAACACTGAATAAGAGCAGAATAATAGTTGTATTCCGTACTATACACATTGGTGTCAAGTATACGGCTCTCTTTTATTTGTACTGAATCTTCCGCAGAAAACAAAAATCATAGGTCTGTTATTAATTAAAACACGTATCTCATACGAAACAAAAACATTCATACAAAAAAAGTGCAAAAAAGTGCCTCGCTGCGGTGCGCGCGGTTGCTCGCCGTGGAGGTTCGAGTCCTCCCTTGGGCATGGGTGTTTGTGTTGTCCTTAGGCTAGTTTATCTAGGTTTAAGTAGTTTGTAAGCTACTGACTGATGACCACGCAGTTTGGTCCGATAGATTTACAGACATTTGAACATTTTGAACAAAAGAAAGTATTAGCAGAATATTTCTCCTGCAAAGCAGCATATTTAAGCTGCTGCCAGGCAGAGTTAAAAATACAATAAAAAAAAGAAGTTTTTCAGAAGACTCCAGGAAGGGGAAACATCTTATCGATAAAGAAAAAAGGTCTCCTTTTCTCTTCTTCTTTTAAGGATGTATCTATCAATAGTTACAATTAGTGTTAACCCTTTCATTCCCAGCGTTGTTCCTGAGTAACAACGTATTAAAAGTTAATTTATAACGTATTTCCTGCATCAATCCTTGAAGTTGCATTTTTGTTGAGGAACAACATGCTTCTAGGTATGACATTCTGACGCCTGGTACGGCGTGTAGTCACTTCCGAGGCATTAATCTGTCCAACTTGGAGGTTGTGTTGCGTTGCCGTCTGTACGTGGCTGAGAGTGTGAACTTGAGTGTGGTTCCTTTTATTTTATTACAGCAGTGAATTGTCTTTCGTGTTATGACGAAGATTATGCCAGCATTCTTGATCTGGCAGTGTTAACTATCAACAAAATAACGTCCAAGTAATAAAATACGTCGATACAAACGTCTGTGGTGTGCATAAAATACATGACATAAGAAATTAATAGTTCGACCAAAAATTTTAAAACACTTATTTTGATGTTTACTACACTGTATTTATACAGAAAACACTGCATTTTAATTTTTCCAAAGCTGATTTCATAATGTGGAACTGAAGGGTTAAATCCTTGGCTGAAGAGCAGCCTGAACGCTGCTGCCAGTCCGTCCTCTATTAGGGGGAATTGAAATTATTTCTAAAGGAATATATATATATATATATATATATATATATATATATATATATATATATATATATATATATCAGAAAACAAAAATCATAGAATTGTTAAAAGCACGTATTCACACGAAACAAAAACTTTTTACCGAAAACAATTATGCATCCTGCATGTATTTCTACTTAGATGACTGAGAAATGCTACTACATATTACACCCAAAAACTCATATATATTTACCTAGAAAGATTTTCACTTTCCGTCCTTATGATTTCAGCTTAAGGCTCTGGTACTTTGTCAACACAGCTACCACAGTTGACAACAACAATACTGACTGTTGTGACTGTTGGCTATTCTATTCTCATACTGATCAAAAGAGTTTGGTTAGTATTAATTTTGATGCATGTTCTTTTTATCGGAGCCAGATTAAAAATTTTCAAGTTTTCCTATACTGGTGGACTGTTTCCAGTACTAAACAACCTTTTCAGTTTTTACCGAATTTCCTTCTAATGTAGTTTGTTTGAATGGATAACATACATATTTGAGTATTTTGTCTGACTTGCAATAATAGAGGAATGCACTTCTGTATCCGTGGACGTATGTGTTTGATTGCTAAATAGTGTACATATTGTGTAACTTCAAATGTCTTATCATGCTTGTTGAATTTTTTGTTACATTATGCAAGTTTTCAAGACAATATTGCAACAGACGGTATCTACATCCTCCGCAACGTATTGCCAGCTCCATAACTTCCGTTTTCGTTTGTCCATATTTAAGAGAACCACAGCAAATAACCACAGTGCGTGGCTTGGCGTGCTGCCACAGTCAAACGGCGCAGCGCCGTTCCTCGTGAGCTTCTCGAGAATAGGGTTACCATAATATTCATCACCAAAAACGGAGGACAGTTCATATAAAAAAGTGGACACTTTATTTTTACCATGTAACTTACAACATTATTAATGAACCACGTAAACTGCTACAAACTAAAACAGTAACCCTGTGTGGTTATTGGAAAACGAAATATAATTAACCTTGACAGTTTATTCAGCATCACTACTCTCAATTGTTTCATTCTTGTCTTATTCATTTTTGAACCAACTGTATTTGGAGGACGTCCATATCTCTCTAAAGAGCTTTTTGTTTTTTTAACAAGTACTGATAAAAGCTCAGGCAATTTAAATATTTGAAATTATACTGTACACATACAATAGCTTTTATATTTTCTATTTTAAATCTATTCCTGTCTTTTGTCCACTGTGTATTCGGAAGAGAAAACACACGTTCTCTGTTGGCATTATGACCAGGTGCAGAAAAAAAATCTACAATTTTCAGCAGTTCGGAATAACTAACAGCAATAGATGACGGGATTATGTACACCACACTTTAGCTGCTGGTATGTTCGCGTTTCCTTTGATAATCTTTCAAAAATTTTATAAAATTGCAAAACTGATCAAAGTACAATGTATCATTAATTCTTACATTCGTTTGATCATTCTCTTGAATTATTCGTATTTCTCCAGGAGCACATACTTTCTTTTCGGCATTATGTCTTTGTACATAATTAGTAATTTATTGTGAAGCAAAAGGCTACCTACGATGTCGAATACTCAATACAGCTTTAACCTAAACCACAAAGTATATCAAAAGCAACGCCAAAGAACATAATGCAGAAACTGAATACGCCGGTTGAATACAGGATAGACAACCGGGTTCCTTTGCAGGGAAGTTCCAAATCGTTTGCAACTGTCAGACCCACGCGGAGTGCGAAATTGTGAACGATCGTTTCACTCGCGTGTGAGTTGTGAACAAGGGCGGATTCAGAGGGGGGGGGGGGGGGTACAGGGACACCAGCCCCAGACGGCTCGACGAAAAATGAGAGAGAAGAGAAGAGAGAGAGATAGAAGCGAGGAGAGAGAGGGAAGGGAGGAGTGAGAGAGAAAAGGGAGGAGAGAGAAGAGAGAGAGAGAGAGAGAGAGAGAGAGAGAGAGAGAGAGAGAGAGAGAGAGAGAGAGAAGGGGAGAGAGAGGAGAGAAGAGAGAGAGAGAGAAAGGGAGGGAGAGAAAGAATCTGAGCATTAGAATAATTAACTTTTACTTATGGGCAGCATGTACTTGTGAGTTTAAAAATGCATAATCCCTGTAATTAACATAACGTAATTTGACTTTTTGTGTTATGCTTCCATTTAATTGCTTCTTGCTCTTTTTTGTCAGTACTTTACGATAAAAATAAGTAAAAGTTGTTTATTGTTTCGTGATTGCTTCGGAGATAAATGAGCTATTGTGTATTTTTTGCTCATAAGTAAATAAAGTTAAAGGATTTAACTGCGTAAAAAAACTGTGAATTTCAATGTCTGCGTTCAGGCTGGCGCATTCGGGTGTTTTCGGTAAATGGTTTATCTGATTTTCTTTCCCTAGACAACACCGACAACAGTAGTACAGGTTTATATGCCAACTAGCTCTGCCGATGATGAGGAGATCGAAGAAATATATGAGGAGCTAGAGGAAATTATTCAGACAGTTAAGGGAGAGGAAAACTTAATTGTGATGGGAGACTGGAATTCGGTAGTAGGAAAAGGAAGAGAAGGAAAAATAGTAGGTGAATATGGACTGGGCAGGAGGAATGAAAGAGGAAGTCGCCTGGTAGAATTTTGCACGGAACACGATTTAATCGTAACAAACACGTGGTTTAAGAATCACAAAAGAAGGTTGTATACGTGGAAGAGACCAGGAGACACAGGAAGGTATCAGATAGATTTTATAATGGTAAGACATAGATTCCGGAACCAGGTCCTAAGCTGCAAAACATACCCAGGAGCAGATATAGACTCTGACCATAACTTGTTAGTCATGAACTGTAGGCTGAAACTGAAAAAACTGCAGAAAGGTAGGAAAATAAGGAGATGGGACTTAGATAAATTGAAGGAAAGTGAAGTTCTGGAGAATTTCAGAGGGAGATTTAGGCAACAATTGACAGAAACAAGGGAAAATAAAACAGTAGAAGAGGAATGGGTAGCATTGAGAGACGATATAGTGAAGGCAGCAGAGGACAAAATAGGTAGGAAGGCAAGACCAACAAAAAATCCTTGGATATCACAGGAAATACTAAATTTAATAGATGAAAGGAGAAAATATAAAAATGCAGTAAATGAAACAGGCAAAATGGAGTACAGACGACTAAAAAATGAGATTGACAGGAAGTGCAAAATGGCTAAGCAGGAGTGGCTAGAAGCCAAATGCAAATCTGTAGAAGAATGTATAAGAAGGGGAAAAGTAGATACCGCCTACAGGAAAATAAAGGAGACGTTTGGGGACAGGTAGGGCAGCTCTACGAATATCAAGAACTCGGATGGGAAACCAGTTCTCAGGAAAGAAGGGAAAGCTGAAAGGTGGAAAGAGTACATAGAGCAGCTCTACAAAGGAAATGAACTTAGAGACGATGTTGTAGGAAGGGAAGAGGAAGTAGATGAAGATGAAATAGGAGATACTATACTGAGAGATGAATTTGACAGAGCCTTGAAAGACCTAGGTCGGAACAAGGCCCCAGGAGTAGATGACATATCCGCAGAGCTATTAAAGTCTCTGGGAAAGCCAGCCATGACAAGACTATTTGAACTGGTGTGTAGGATGTATGAGACAGGCGAAATACCCTCAGACTTTAAGAAAAATGTAATAATCCCCATTCCAAAGAAATCAGGCGCAGACAGGTGTGAAAATTACAGAACCATCAGTTTAATAAGTCATGGTTGCAAAATTTTAACACGAATTATCTACAGGAGAATGGAAAAGCTGGTAGAAGCTAACCTCGGGGAAATCAGTTTGGATTCAGGAGGAACGTAGGAACGCGGGAGGCAATACTCACTTTACGTCTTATCTTAGAAGATAGATTAAGGAAAGGCAAACCTACATTTTTAGCTTTTGTAGATTTGGAGAAAGCTTTTGACAATGTTGACTGGAATACACTTTTTCAAATTCTGAAGTCATCAGGGGTAAAATATAGGGCAAGGAGAGTTATTTACAACTTGTACAAAAGCCAGACCGCAGTTATTAGACTCGAAGGGCATGAAAGAGAAGCATCAGTTGGGAAGGGAGTAAGACAGGGTTGTAGCCTTTCTCCGATATTATTCAATTTGTACATCGAGCAAGCGGTGAAGGAAAGCAAGGAGAAATTTGGAATAGGGATTAAAATTCAGGGGGAAGAAATAAAAACATTGCGTTTTGCTGATGACATTGTAATTGTATCAGAGACAGCAAAGGATATGGAAGAGCAGTTGAATGGAATGGACAGTGTGTTGAAGAGAGCGTATAAAATGAACATTAACAAGAGCAAAACAAAAATAATGGAATGCGGTCTTAGAAAATCAGGCGATGCTGAAGGAATTAGATTAGGTAACGAAACAATGAAGGTGGTAGAGGAGTTTTGTTAGTTGGGTAGTAAAATAACATGCGATGGTCGTAGTACAGAGGATACAAAATGCAGAATGGCAATGGGAAGAAAAGCATTTTTGAAAAAGAGAAATTTGCTAACATCGAATATTAATTTAAGTGTAAGGAAGTGTTTTCTGAAGGCATTTGTGTGGAGTGTTGCCTTGTACGGGAGTGAAACGTGGACGATAAGCAGTGCGGACAGGAAGAGAATAGAGGCTTTTGAAATGTGGTGCTACAGAAGAATGCTGAAGATTAGGTGGGTAGATCGCATAACTAATGAAGAGGTACTGAACAGAATTGGTGAGAAAAGGAATTTTTTGCATACCCTGACTAAAAGAAGGGATCGCTTGGTAGGACACATTCTTAGACATCGGGGAATCGTAAATTTAGCATTGGAGGGAAGTGTGTGGGGTAAAAATCGCAGAGGGAGACCAAGAGACGCGTATAGTAAGCAGATTCAAGTGGATGTGAGTTGTCGTTCTTATGAGGAGATGAAAAGGCTTGCTCAGGATAGAGTAGGGTGGAGAGCTGCATCAAACCAGTCTCCGGACTGAAGACCATAACAACAGACACTAATAAATGTTACTCCCACCCATTATAAAGTTTTATTTGAAGCTACAAGTTTCGATTTTCCAGTTATCGGAGCAAATTAGAAATTTTCAGCGGCATTTTTCACACATCAGATTCAAAGGATTTTAATGGTGGTAAAAATTCTTCTTGAAACACAGCAAGTGTGATTTTCAGAATCAAATTTTCACACTGCAGCGGAGTGTGCGCTGATGTGTAACTTCCTAGCAGATTTAAATTGTGTGGGATTCGAACCTACGACCTTTAACTTTCGCGGGCAAAGCGCTCTACCGTCTGAACTATCACGATAAGTTTCACAGTCCCTCGTCTCAACTTTGCTTCAGCCAGTTCCTCACCTACTTTCCAAACTTCACAAAAGTCATCCTGCGAACCTTGCAGGACTAGCACTCCTGGAAGAGAGGATGTGGTGAAGACATTACTTAGCCACAGCCTAAGGGATGTTTCCAGAATGAGGAATGCTAGTCCTGAAAGCTTCACAGGAGAACGTCTGTGAAGTTTGGAAAGTAGGAGGCGAGGCACTGGCAGAAGTAAAGGTTTGTGGACTGACCGTGAAGCGTGCCAGGATATTTCAGATGGTAGAGCGCTTGTCAGCGAAAGGCAAAGGTCCCAGGTTCGAATCCTGTTTGTGGGCCACTACTTTAATCTGCCAGGAAGTTTTAAGTGTAATTTTGTTGATCGCGAAAACTATCTTGAAAACTTATCTCGTTTTGCATAGCAAGTTCACAAAGAATGAAGAAGAAATTGATTCTGTAGAACCAAACACAGGAAATCTGATTTTATGTTTTGAGGGAATATCAGAGAGCGGGCAGAACGCTCTGTTGTCCGCCGCTTTCCGCAGCAGTCAGACACAGCGCGGGCAGTGCTCGGCGTTCCGCTTGTTGAATGCCGCTTGTAGTGTGAGAGTCATCTGCGGAGCGTATAAACATGAACAGTAGTTCAGACGAGGATGAATTTCTACTTATTATTAGAGATGGGGTAATTGAAACATCTGACGGTTTCGAAACCAATGAAACCGTACCATCTGTGGTTTCGAAACACTGTTTCGAAACCATGAAACCGTGCGAAGCCGGTCGCGGTGGCCGAGGGGACTGAGGCGCTCCAGTCACGGTCTGCACGGCCACTGCGGTCGGGGGTTCGAATCCCCCCTCGGGCATGGATATTTGTGCCGTCCTAGTTCGTAAGTAGTTCATAAGTAGTTTGTAAGTTTAGGGACTGATGACCCCGTAGTTAAGTACCATAGACTATACAAACATTTAAACATTTTAAAACCGTGCGGCAATGTATGTTTTATCATGAAATTTTCGTCTAGGGGGGCAATATTTTTCAGTATGTGGACAAGGGTACATACAAGAACCTGTCAACCATAGAGTATATATTTACTTCTTGGTCTGTACGAAACATGTTAATAAAGATGTTCTCCCGTGTTGTTGATGTTGCCGACATAGTCACACGAGGCCGCCGGTATGGTAGGTAAAAGTTTACCCCGCTAGGAACTCACAAACTGCAATACGGTACGCATATTACAGTGATGGATCATAAATGCCATTTTCTATGCATACTAAATAAATTATAGGGAATAAAGGGCACACTAAATAATCACAAATAATGCTATGCAATTACAAAAATAATAAAATAAGAGACAAGTTCACCACTTCTACGTCTTGACCGTTACACCACATCTGCAATTCCTTTACATGACTGTCGAAAAATTATAACGATTGGAGGTAACATCGTTTTCACTCGTAAGAAACTAACTCTTTAACACGAGATTAAATATGCGTTGTACCCTTGTTCGTATAAAAAATGTCATTTCAGGCTTCATGTTGTATCTTATTTTTTTAAAAAAATGTAGTTTCACTCGTGTTTTTAATATGGTAGATAAACCTAGAATATAAGTTGTTATTTCAATGCAAATAGTGAACGTTGTTTTATTGTTCTTTTACATTTATAAAGCAGACATTATGTCATTTCGGAATACAGCAGTCTCTTGCAAACGAATCTTGATTTCAGTAATCATAAGCTGCAGACTCACGAGTTTCAACTACTATTTGACACTCTCTTCAGTAAAATGAAACACCACATTTCGATACCATTAGTCTGTTCCGCCTTTCTGCATTAGTGGTTTGAAACATCGTTGTTGTGAAACCGACACGAAACCGTGACACGGCACGAAACCGCGAAACCGACAGGAAGAAACGGTTTCAGTGTATCGACAATCGACCGCGAATGTGATCCGAAACAGAACGGAATGAAACCGCATGGTTTCAAAACCGTGAAAATGCCGGTTTTGAAACACTGAAACTGTTGTGTATATCGAAACCTGCATTCAAAACCATGAAACCGTAGCCAACTCTACTTATTATGCTTGCTTCAAAGAAGCGAAGAAAATAAGTTCATGAAATTAATATGAAACGAGAAGAATATGGTGAATTTCATCGTCTTTGCAAAGAGCTTTGATTGTGTGAAGACAGTTTTTTTAATTATTATCGAATGTCTCGCTAACTGCATTCGCAGCTACACAGAAAGCACCTACGGATAAAATGTCCAAGAAAAAAGTGGCTCAAGTTATTTTTGTTATAAAAAAAGCAGTTGTCTCGTTTGGAGTTGTTGATCATGATATCTTTTTGGTTTTGCTGTGGGCAGCTAGAGCAGACACAGTGACAGTGTTATTTTTTAAATCACTACATTTCTCCACGGATTTATACAAGGAGAAAATATTCTCCCTCAAAAAGCCATTGCAGGATATAAGCACGCATGTGCCTCGCGTGTTAGTAGGTGATGGTTCAAATTGCAGAATTATTTAATATGTCCCTTTCCTAAAGCTGCAGCCTTGGAAGATCCTCAAAAGGCCATTTACAATAAATGCCTCTGAAAGAGACGGCATGTAGTGGAAATTCTTGTTGAAAAATGGCGTGTGTTTTTAGGGCCAATAGACGTACAAACTGATGCTGTAAATAAAGATTTGGAAGCAGCATGCTGTCTAATGATTTCCTCCGCAGCAATGCAAGCAACGTGCCTACTGAACAAGAGGAGTAGATTGATAATCTACATGCTAATGAATTTTCGAATACGCTAAGACTACAACAGAAACCAATTTCTTGCATATTTTGTCAATAACCAGTAACAAGTTATTGGCATCACGTTGTATCACATTTTTTAAAAGCCGGCCGCGGTGGCCGAGGGGACTGAGGCGCTTCAGTCACGGTCTGCACGGCAACTACGGTCGGGGGTTTCGAATCCCCCCTCGGGCATGGATATTTGTGCCGTCCTTAGTTGTAGATAGTTCATAAGTAGTTTGTAAGTTTAGGGACTGATGACCTCGTAGTTAAGTCCCATAGACTATACAAACATTTGAACATTTAAAAAAAAAAAAAAAAAAAAAAAAAACACTACACTTCTTCACGGATTTATACAAGGAGAAAATATTCTCCCTCGAAAGCCATTGCAGGATATTAGCACTCGTGTGCCTCGCGTGTTAGTAGGTGATGATTTAATTTGCAGAATTATTTAATATGTCCCTTTCCTAAAGCTGCAGCCTTGGAAGATCCTCAAAAGGCCATTTACAATAAATGCCTCTGAAAGAGACGGTATGTAGTGGAAATTCTTGTTGAAAAATGGCGTGTCTTTTTAGGGCCAATAGACCTACAAACTGATGCTGTAAATAAAGATTTGGAAGCAGCGCGCTGTCTGATAATTTCCTCCGCAGCAATGCAAGCTACGTGCCTACTGAACAAGAGGAGTAGATTGATAACCTACATGCTAATGAATTTTCGAATACGCTAAGACTACAACAGAAACCAATTTCTTGCATATTTTGTCAATAACAAGTAACATGTTATTGGCATCACGTTGTATCACATTTTTTAAAAGCCGGCCGCGGTGGCCGAGGGGACTGAGGCGCTTCAGTCACGATCTGCACGGCCACTACGGTCGGGGGTTTCGAATCCCCCCTCGGGCATGGATATTTGTGCCGTCCTTAGTTGTAGATAGTTCATAAGTAGTTTGTAAGTTTAGGGACTGATGACCTCGTAGTTAAGTCCCATAGACTATACAAACATTTGAACATTAAAAAAAAAACACACACACACACACTACACTTCTCCACGGATTTATACAAGGAGAAAATATTCTCCCTCGAAAGCCATTGCAGGATATTAGCACTCGTGTGCCTCGCGTGTTAGTAGGTGATGATTTAATTTGCAGAATTATTTAATATGTCCCTTTCCTAAAGCTGCAGCCTTGGAAGATCCTCAAAAGGCCATTTACAATAAATGCCTCTGAAAGAGGACGGCATGTAGTGCAAATTCTTGTTGAAAAATGGCGTGTCTTTTTAGGGCCAATAGACCTACAAACTGATGCTGTAAATAAAGATTTGGAAGCAGCATGCTGTCTGATAATTTCCTCCGCAGCAATGCAAGTAACGTGCCTACTGAACAAGAGGAGTAGATTGATAACCTACATGCTAATGCATTTTCGAATACGCTAAGACTAAAACAGAAACCAATTTCTTGCATATTTTGTCAATAACCAGTAACAAGTTATTGGCATCACGTTGTATGTACAATTGGCAGCCAATGACTACCTTCTGTACCATCTGCGTTGATGTTTGTCCAACCTCATCGTTTTTCTTACGTTTTTTAACAGTATTTTGCACAACAAAACCAGAAATGTACCGTAATTTTCAATATTTCGCTTAATTTATTTTCATGTAATAGTTTGGATTAGACATGTAAGGTATACATTGGTTTGTAATTATGAAAAATAAATTAGTACCTGTTTGATTCAGACTTCTGCATATCTCCTTCCAACTGTCTGTCTTCTTAAGACGCATTTTTGTATTCTGGATCACGTATGACATGAAGGAATGGATTTGGACGCAACAAATCGATCAGTTTGTCTGTTTTTCGCCACACTGCTGCCGCTTGCCCGCCCCGGTATCTGTAGAAAATCACAGTCTGCCCGCTTCCTGTTTGACTGAGGCGGCACAGTCTAACATATACAGTCAAGACACTCCCACCGATTTTTGTTATACGCTGCGATAGCAGCGCTCCAAGCAGCCGGCAAGCTACTTTCTGAATACGATAGTTGATGAGTGCGAATAGTATCGTTTACATTGACTTCAGCATACTTTTTACATTAGGGAACGTATGTAGTGCCTTATAAATAGATAATATTTTAAAAATAGCTCCCCATTTGTCTTTCTTAGATTTCATAAGATCCCCGATAAGGTACGAAACGGTATATTACAGGACAGTTAATTTACAATCATCCTGTGACATACATGCTTTAAACGAGTAATTTCATCTTCTATTAAAAATAAAAATGCCTAGGGAACACCAGGAGACATGCCCTTTAAGCAGAAAGACGTCAATTTATACGCAGGAACGTTAAGTATTCTTAATTACAATTCCAGTATAATCGGTGAGGGTGGAACATAAAAAAAGTGTATAGAATGCAATAAATACGTAATTTAACGTACCCAATCAACCATCACAGCTGTAGCTGCAGGAAAAACGTCACAGACGTGGCAATATAACGATAAAAGCAACGAAACTGTTCTTCCAACAAAGAAGAACCCAATTCCACAATTGTTGCTACATCTGAACCACAAACGGCAAGAATCATCAAAACATTAGTTTCTTAAAGTTAAAGTAATTACACTTAAAAGAATATGCACGTATAAGAAAGACGAGTGACGTGTAAAAATGTGAGAATCATAGACTCCGTACCGAACTGATACACGTCAAAAACTGGCTGTCATAGTAAAACAGACCATAATAGAAATTTATTATACCATTATCTTTATATGCAACTTACTTTCAGCGGAATAAGCTGCAAATATACACATATTCGAAAGTATTTATTCATGACAGAGTTGTTCTTTATTCCATTGAATCATTTAAATAAGGCTGTTTTTATATTAATTTCCGTATTATGTTTGTCTCTCGATATTTTAATAATGCATGTAACGCAAAAATTATAGTAAGTATTTCCTTAATTGCGTACAAAAGCGCTTATAAACAAACATAACTATTTCGGCAGCTTGCCCACCGCTAGGAGCACTAGTGTATCAGCAATTGTCAGCTGGTAACAGCTTTTACAGCAGTGTGTCGTGACTGTATATGTTAGACTGTGGAGGCGGTAAGGCAGAATGCAACACAGTGCCCGTGCGAACTGCCCGCTCTCTGACAGAGCCTTTAGCGCGACATTCTCGTATTTACTGGCTGTTTGTTTCTGACTCGTAATTGGGCGACCTTTTACGATACGCTGTTTCTTCACATTTCTGCATTGTTTGGTAAGGACACTGTGGTGTCGCACAAGTCTAAAGTGCGCGCCACCTACTTTCGCCGCGCGCCTCCATGCACGCACGGCGCGGCGTTCTTACGACGTTAGAGCCCTATATTGGGAGAGTACTCGCAATAGCAGCGCTATGCACGGAGCTGTTAAATTAACATTTATGATGAACGGAACCTGTCTGTACATCGACGTGGTATTACAATACGTTAAGTACGCAATGAACTTAAGTTTTTAATCGTTTCGTCACATCTACAGCGAATATTAAGGAAAAATTGGTAATCTGAGATCAAGACCTTCATTTTTGAGCAAACTAGTTGTAAAATTGTTTCGTGTTGAAATTTAAACCCTGTACCAAATGCACTGCTTTCGCTTTAAGTGACGTTCCTGCTTTCAAATTAGCTAAGGACTGACGTTTTTATCTCTAATATATTGGTTTTTATCAAAGTAGATGTAATTAATACATGTTGCTTTCCATTAATCTAGTGCCTAATGTTGATAGGTGTTGAGTGCTAACCTACATGTGATATTATCACATAACATTAACTGAGCTAACATTTTGAGAAGGTTTAAGTTTTTACACATTGTTATCGCACTGCTGGGTACTTCAGTAAAATAAACTTTATCTTAAAATTCGAGTTTTGGAGATCTATTTAATGGGCGGTTTCATCTACCGCCTAAACTTTCGTAATATGCAGGCTAAGTATAAATACGAAATTCGTCAAATACGGCTCATTGTTAGATTTTCATTTATTTATATCTTTTAAAAATATATTTTCTCTTACATGTTTGTCCCTCCAACATTGCTCGCAAGAAACTTGTATGAATGGATAAACCTTGAAATTTACTCGATATTTCAATACAAATTTGCTTACTTCGCAAAATTTTGAATTGTCGTATGGAAATGCATTTTTTCTTCGAATGCGGTGTACCCACAATTCGCGTCTTTCCGCATCTCTTTCGCCCTGTGGAATGCGTAAAACTTGTTACCTCGGACTGTCTTAGTATAACAATTCACTGCCAACAATGCAGCATTTTTCACCATATAAAAATGGAATATGCTATATTAAGCTCTTAATTTAATACATAATGAGTCTACACATTTCCAACACCTCTAAATGCTAAAATATCAGCTCAAAAATGTTCAAATGTTTGTTAAGCTAATGGGACTTAACTACGGGGTCATCAGTCCCTAAACTTACAAACTACTCATCAACTAGCTACAACTACGGACGGCACAAATATCCATGCCCGAGGGGGGATTCGAACCCCCGACCGTAGTGGCCGTGCAGACCGTGACTGAAGCGCCTCAGTCTCCTCGGCCACCGCGGCCGGCAAAATATCAGCTAGTTAAGTGAAATATGCCATTTACGCTGATGGTTGGCGCTACTCTCCCAATACAGGGCTCTAACGACGTCAGCCACGAGCGCCCTCTGCTACAACTCCGCCCGTGGCCACCACTGGACTGCATCGTTCACTCGGGACTGAGATATGAACCAGTTAGCACTTCGGAATCAGATAGGCAGCAGTGAAGACTTGGCTATCGGATAGGCACTAGGAATTATCAGTAGGCAGGCCTCTATCTAATCTAGGTATCAGCATTCTGCAGTCAAGAACTATGTAAAAGTTAAGTATTTCTAAGTCTTTATGAAATATATATCTCGTTCTAATTTACTCTAGTGTTTCTAGTTTCTGCTGTCCCAATGGCTGGTCACCTCCGTACCTGCACAAGAGTGCATCCTTTATTCCTGTGTTGGTCTCTTTCTACTCGGCCACCGACACCTAATACAACCGGCGGAACGAGACACAAAAGACAGAGCTACTCCGGTTACTGTATTGTTCATCCACGGTAAATTGACGATTCGTGAGATGGCTGTTGGCAGCAACAAGAGGCGTGTACCTTGGCTGCCGGGGGAGGGGGGGGGGGGGAGGGCGAGGAGCAGCGAGCAGAAGGGAGCGTCACAGTGTTGGAAACATTACCCGTAACAATGTGTGCAGTAATATTTCGCGTCTAGGGGCAGCATAACGTTGGCAGCAATTCGAAATAAATGGATGTTCTTCAAGTAGTGCAGATGTTTTGTGCTGCTGGCATCGCCAGATAAAATCGTATCCACTTGTCAAATTAATATACTTCCATCTAAATGCACTACTAGTTTCGACGCACTATTGGCATCATTCTCAAGTTCCTATGATAAAAAAATTATAATAATTCGAACACATTAAACAGTGGAAAGTTTAATAATTTATTAAACCATGTTTGACGCACGGGAATGGCCGTTTGATCTGGTGCGCAACGTCGCGGAGTGCACGGCCACTCCCATCACAGGTTCGAGTCCTCCCTCGGGCATAGGTGTGTGTGTTGTCCTTAGAATAAGTTAAAGTAGACCTTAGCATTTTGGTCCCTACGGATTACAAACATCTGACCTTTTATTGAAACTGTTTGTCCTTCTTTTTTGTACAGTCACCATTAAGTCATTTGGGTCATGTAATATGTACAAAACATTTTTCTACCATATTGTACAATTGTTTGAATTTTCAAGTGGTCATTTTTATTCAGTCTTATAGTCCAATTGTTCCAAAGTTGTAAATATGTGGAGAAACCTATGCCAATTTCGCATGGCTTCCTCTGTATAGGGATTCCCATATACCCGCTTGGCGAAGCTCAGAATCAGTAACAAAATGAATTAAATTCAGAGCCTGAATGCCCAGTGTTCAACTGTTAGCAAATGTTTCATCCTTTATGACGATGAAGGATGAAACAAATTGTGTCCACAGCTGAACTCAGGACAATCACACTCTAAATTCTGTTTTTTTTCTTTTGTTTATTTTTAGAAAATTTACACTGTTTAGTGTGACCGAATTATTGTAAAATTTTCGTGATCATAGGCATTTCAAAATGACGCCATAGTGCGCAGAATCTAATAATGCATTGGTACTTAGATGGAAGTAAATTAAAAAGTTTTTTTTCTAAGAAGTGACTGTGGCTTTGGAATAAATTTTGTGTGTTTCCTATAGCAGTTATATGTGACAATAACAAATAAAATTTAATTTATAATTTGTGTGTGTGGGGGGGGGTGTTTCATAATTAGGCTCCTCCTCAGGTCGTACCCCCCCTCCCCTCCCAGAAAAAATCCTGTATCCGACACTGGTTGCGAACAATTTGGAACCCGTTGTCGTCAATGACCCAAAAATAAATTTTCTTTCTCGGAACCCAAAAAAGAGAACATCCTGTTAAATTTTATAAATTGCTGCCGGACACATTTTCTTCCCTCAAAAAGAGGACGTGTCCGGGAAAAAGAGGACATATGATAAACCTACTCGAGAATGCCTTGAGCACCCGTAGCTCCACCAGGGGGCCCACGGTTCTTTCGTGAGTACGTGCGTGGCGAGCAAGGAGCCCCGAGCTAATGCAGTCTTCCTTCTTTCCTTTCCGGACTGCATTTCCTTTCCTCTTCCCCTCCTATCCTATCCTCACTCCTTCCCGTCCCCATCGGGGGATTGATAACCTCAGTAGTTTGGTCCCCTATCGCAACCAAACAATCGTACCTTAACCAGCAGCTCGAGAAATTCTCTGTCCATTCGTGTCGCCGCGCCTCGCAGTGTCATCCCTATAACAATAAAGAGTCGCTACCTGAGCAGGTAGTCCCTTCCTACACCCACCGTGGGCTATGAAAAATCATGAATCACATGTGTCTTTCCGAAAAGTAAAGGAATGTTTCAGGGCAACAACTAGTAATATTACTTCTTCTCTCGTTTGTTAACCTATTCACTGACAATGTAATAGCGAATTTTCTACCCGAGAGTAGAGAGACAAAAGCACAATTATTTCACGAAAACTGTTTGGGAAAGATAAGTACGCTTTACAGTATCTAACTGAAGCACATCAGTTTCTCTGAAAAACGTTCCTGGGGTAAAGTAATGGAACAGAGAGGCAGATGTAGATCCAGGAAAATTTTCTTCAAAGGCCATTAACAAGGAGATGAACAATGAGCCGGAAGAGTTGAGGAAACTGTTAAAGGGAGTACTAAAGGTGGTTTGGGGTAAAAATGAGGAATTTTATTTTTTTATGAAAAATTATTGTTTGGAGTTTTCCGTATAATTTGATGTATGTTTCGTTAATTTTGGATGACTGTAAGTATTTTTAAATGATTTTAAATAACATATTGTTCAAGTAATTTCCACGGGTTCCAAGAGCACTTGCTCAGTTACGACAAGATATCTCGGAACTCTTTGCTGCCTGGTGGAGTAGCCGAGCGGTCTAAAGCGCCTTGCTGCGGAGCGCGCGGTTGCTCGCCGTCGGAGGTTCGAGTCCTCCCTGGGGCATGAGTGTGTGTGTTGTCCTTAGGTTAGTTTACCTTAGTTTAAGTAGTTTGTAAGCTACGAACTGATGACCACACAGTTTGGTCCGATTGATTTACAAACATTTGAATTTGAACTCTTTGCGCTAGAAGGCGGTTATTTATGTTGAGTTATAGTAAACTTTCTGCTGCACATCCAAATTTTCTGAAGAAATGCCTCACAGGTAAAACTCAAAATGTAAATTAGTCTTACAATAATGTTGTATGGACCGGGAGACCCAAGAACGTATTTGTGGGCTTGAAAACACTGAAGATTGGGGTCAATGATGCTGTGATCATCTTCAATTATGGAAATGCAGCCAGAATAAAGGTTCTGAAGGTTCTTAAGGCTGGCCATAAAACGAAAGCAATCCTACAAGAACTGGACAGACAGCGCGTTTCCAAGGCAGAAATTATGGTCAAAAATACAACAGAAGCTGCACGATCCCTCAGAAGGAGAAAGAGACTGAACCTGACTCAACCACGAGAAGATAAAGATTACAAAACTGAAGAGTTTTAGGCTGCGTCTTCATTCAATAGTGAGTTTTCCTTTACTTAAACTTTAAAGCACGATTTATGAAGAATTACTTTTTTTTGGCCAATGTTTCCCATTATCTCAGAAAGTACTTACGCTAAAGCTCTGAAATTTGTACTTCTTATTGACAGTGGTGTTATGTTTATGTGGATCTACAATGGTAGAGATAACCCTCTTAGTTTGAAATAAAAAATATTTTCTTTAAAAATTTCATAATTTTTATTACACATTCATTAAAAAATTTGTATCTTGACTCCTGACAAAATTAGATACTTGATTGTAGATCAGCGTATGTATAAGATATGACTCTGTAGCCTGGCAAAGTATTGTTACCTTGGATAGTTCCTGAGAAAACGGGATGTAAATACGTTAAATTTAACATTATCAGGATAGGGCATTGATACCTCCATTAAATCGATGGCCGCGGCTATCGATTTCAGTTTTCTTGCCTTGGCTTTTGCAAAATCTGATACGATTTCCTTGAAATCAATTGTGTCGCCGCGGTGGTGTGGCCGAGCGCATTGAGTCGCTATGCTCCGATGCGCGTGGCCGTTCCCCGTCGGGGGTTCGAATCATCCCTCGGGCGTGGATGTTTGTGTTGTCTTTAGTATAAGTTAGTTTACAAACAGTTTGTAAGTTTAGGGCCTTGCGAACCCCGCAGTTAAGTCTCGTAAGATTAGCAAACATTTGAACATTTTTAAATATGTGTGCTGTTTCTCGTTCAACTGACAAAGTTGTCGATCCCACAAGTCTTTCTTGACTCATTGTGGATCGCAGATATGTTTCTACAAGTTTTAATTTCGAGAAGCTGCGCTCACCACTGGCTACAGACACAGGAAGAGTAAGCGACACTATAAGTGCAGTAACTAAATTAGGTACAATGTCTGTGAGTCCATTTTTACAAATATAACTCAGAACGTCCTGTGGGCCTGAGTTATTGGGAACTCTTCTAGCAATGGCTTGTAATTCATAACATAGATCAGTAGTATCAATAGCTTTAGAGTCTTTACGAATTTGAGACTCTTGCAAATTAACACATTCTTCAAGAACAGGTTTAGGAGTTTTATTTTGTACATCATGTATGTACATCATTTAGGTTGTTAATTTGATGAAATCTCTCGTCAATTGAATTTATTGCAGTATCCCTAGCTGTGATCACGAGATGATTGGTTGCAAACCACTATTCGTCTACTCATTAAACGCTTTCTAGAAAAGTTTTGAAGAGTCAAAGAGAATGCATGCAACATTAACTTGCGCCTTGTCTCTCGCCTGTTGCTCTGTCTATGTGTAGCGACCGGAAACTAATCGCTTCTGGGACCGAAGTGCAACAGCAAAGGAAAACGCACTGCGAGCGTATGAGGAATTTGAGGATTCGTCGCCCACCACAAATTTGCCTCCCCCCAAATTCGAGCGCCCTAGGCAATTCCTAGTTTTCGTATATGGACGGGCCTGGCCCTGAATTTAATGAAATTTATATTTAAATTTAATTCGAACAGAACAAAAAAATTGTAAGGTTATAGCAAGATTCGAGTTACGTGACCTACATTCACTGCTTTGACAACCTAGAACGCTACAAAATGAGCTACGCTGACAGCACAAATAATTTGTACCATAATGTGTGTGTTGTGGTCTTCAGTCCGGAGACTGGTTTGATGCAGCTCTCCACAATACCCTATCCTGAGCAAGCCTCTTCATCTCCACATAAGAACGGCAACCTACATCTGTCTGAATCTGCTTACTGTATCCATCTCTTGGTCTTCCTCTGCGATTTTTTCCCCACACACTTCCCTCCAATGCTAAATTCACAATTCCTTGATGACTAAGAATGTGTCCAACCAATCTATCCCTTCTTTTAGTCAAGGTATGCCAGAAATTTCTTTTCTCCCCAATTCTGTTCAGTACCTCCTCATTAGTTACGCGATCCACCCACCTAATCTTCAGCATTCTTCTGTAGCACCAAATTTCAAAAGCCTCAATTCTCTTCCTCTCCGCACTGTTTATCGTCCATGTCTCACTCCCATACAAGGCAGCACAACACACAAATGCCTTCAGAAAGGACTTCCTTAGGCTTAAATCAATATTCGAGGTTAACAAATTTCTCTTTTTCAAGAACGCTTTTCTACCCATTGCCATTCTGCATTTTATGTCCTCTGTACTGCGACCATCATTTGTTATTTTACTGCCCAAGTAACAAAACTCATCTACCTCCTTTATTGCTTCGTTTCCCAATCTAACTCCTTCAGCATCACCTGATTTTCTTACACTGCACTCCATTACCCTAGTTTTGCTCTTGTTAATGTTCATCTTGTATGCACCTTTCAGCACACTGTCCATTCCGTTCAACTGCTCTTCCAGGTCCTTTGCTGTATCTGACAGAATTACTATGTCGTCGGCAAAACGCAATGTTTTTAATTCTTCGCCCAGAACTTTAATTCCTTCTCCAAATTTCTCCTTGCTTTCCTTTATAGCTTGCTCAATGTACAAATTGAATAACAATGGAGAAAGGCTACAGCCCTGTCTCACTCCCTTTCCAACCACTGCATCCCTTTCATGCCCTTCAACTCTGACAACCGCTGTCTGGTTTTTGTATAAGTTGTAAATAACCTTACACTCCCTATATTTTACTCCTGCTTGCTTCAGAACTTGAAAGAGTTTATTCCAATCAACATTGTCAAAAGCCTTCTCCAAATCTACAAAAGCTACAAATGTAGGTTTGCCTTTTCTTAATCTATCTTCTAGGATAAGTCGTAAAGTGAGTATTGCCTCCCGTGTTCCTACATTTCTCCTGAACCCAAACTGATCTTCCCCGAGGTCGGCTTCTACCAGCTTTTCCATCCTTCTGTATATAATTCGAGTTAATATTTTGCAACCATGACTTATTAAACGGATGGTTCTGTAGTTTTCACACCTGTCTGCACCTGCTTTCTTTGGAATGGGGATTATAACATTTTTCTTAAAGTCTGAGGGTACTTCGCCTGTCTCATACATTTTACACACCAGGTGAAACAGGTTTGTCATGGCTGGTTCTCCCAGAGACTTCAGTAGCTCTGAGGGAATATCATCTACTCCAGGGGCCTTGTTTCGACTTAGGTATTTCAGGGCTCTGACAAATTCTTCTCTCAGTACAGTATCTCCTATTTCATCTTCCTCTACATCCTCTTCTCTTCCTACAATATTGTCTCGAAGTTCATTTCCTTTGTAGAGACCCTCTATATACTCTTTCCACCTTTCAGCTTTCCCTTCGTTGCTGAGAACTGGGTTTCCATCAGTGTCCTTGATATTCATAGAGCTGTTTTTCTTATCTCCAAATGTTTCTTTTATTTTCCTGTAGGCTGTATCTATTTTTCCCCTATTTATACATTCTTCTACATCCTTGCATTTGCCTTCTAGCCACTCCTGCTTAGCCATTTTGCACTTCCTGTCAATCTCATTTCTTAGTCGTCTGTACACCATTTTGCCTGTTTCATTTACTGCATTTTTATATTTTCTCCTTTCATCGATTAAATTTAGTATCTCCTGTGATATCCAAGGATTTTTTGTAGGTCTTGCCTTCCTATCTATTTTGTCCTCTGCTACCTTCACTATTTCATCTCTCAATTTTACCCATTCCTCCTCTACTGTTTTATTTTCCCCTGTTTCTGTCAATTGTTGCTTATGTACCATAATATGTATTTATATCCGCTTCTAAAACTTCAAAGACCATTTTATCGAGAATTTTTGAGAGTTGGTTGGAATGGCTTTGGTTCATTATTATTTTAAGTCTGTACTTTAAGCATCTAAATATTAAAAAATCCGATACCCATATTGTCTCTTTTTTTGGCATTCTGTAAGAATCGTGCCGTCGCAGACCTCAAAGAATCGTGAGCGAGTCGTAGGAAAAGATTCACAAGGTTAGATTCCAACGCCATCTATGAGCAGGATGTTGAACGTTTTGCAGTCAGTAAGAATCGTGACATTGCAGACTATAAAGAATCGTAGGAATCGACTCACAGTGTGGGATTGAATCGCAAGAATCGATTACTGAAAAAGAAATGTGTTGCGCAACTCTAGATGTAACCCACGTTGTTTCGTGTGTCGCCTAATAACCGAGCTGTTGTCGACTGCCTGTGTGGCAACACTGTAGTTACATGTGACAAACGCCAGTTAGCAAGTAATTTTAATCGGACTATGGTGTGAAAATTACAGAACCATCAGTTTGATAAGTCATAGTTGCAAAATTTTAACACGAATTATCTACAGGAGAGGCTGGTAGAAGCTAACCTCGGGGAAGATCAGTTTGGATTCAGGAGGAACGTAGGAACCCGGGAGGCAATTCTCACTTTACGTCTTATCTTAGAAGATAGATTAAGGAAAGGCAAACCTACATTTTTAGCTTTTGTAGATTTGGAGAAAGCTTTTGACAATGTTGACTGGAATACACTCTTTCAAATTCTGAAGTCATCAGGGGTAAAATATAGGGAAAGGAGAGTTATTTACAACTTGTACAAAAGCCAGACCGCAATTATTAGACTCGAAGGGCATGAAAGGGAAGCATCAGTTGGGAAGGGAGTAAGACAGGGTTGTAGCTTTTCTCCGATGTTATTCAATTTGTACATCGAGCAAGCGGTGAAGGAAAGCAAGGAGAAATTTGGAATAGGGATTAAAGTTCAGGGGGAAGAAATAAAAACATTGCGTTTTGCTGATGACATTGTAATTCTATCAGAGACAGCAAAGGACCTGGAAGAGCAGTTGAATGGAATGGACAGTGTGTTGAAGAGAGCGTATAAGATGAACATTAACAAGAGCAAAACAAAAATAATGGAATGCGGTCTTAGAAAATCAGGCGATGCTGAAGGAATTAGATTAGGTAACGAAACAATGAAGGTGGTAGATGAGTTTTGGTACTTGGGTAGTAAAATAACATGCGATGGTCGTAGTACAGAGGATACAAAATGCAGAATGGCAATGGGAAGAAAAGCATTTTTGAAAAAGAGAAATTTGCTAACATCGAATATTAATTTAAGTGTAAGGAAGTCTTTTCTGAAGGCATTTGTGTGGAGTGTTGCCTTGTACGGGAGTGAAACGTGGACGATAAGCAGTGCGGATAGGAAGAGAATAGAGGCTTTTGAAATGTGGTGCTACAGAAGAATGCTGAAGATTAGGTGGGTAGATCGCATAATTAATGAAGAGGTACTGAACAGAATTGATGAGAAAAGTAATTTTTGGCATACCCTGACTAAAAGAAGGGATCGCTTGGTAGGACACATTCTTAGACATCGGGGAATCGTAAATTTAGCATTGGAGGGAAGTGTGTGGGGTAAAAATCGCAGAGGGAGACCAAGAGACGCGTATAGTAAGCAGATTCAAGTGGATGTGGGTTGCCGTTCTTATGAGGAGATGAAAAGGCTTGCTCAGGATAGAGTAGGGTGGAGAGCTGCATCAAACCAGTCTCCGGACTGAAGACCATAACAACAACATATTAAACTTATTACTAGCAAAGTTATTACAGCAGAACAGTAGTGACAAGATGCCACTGACATACAAGGAGCCGGCCGCGGTGTCCGAGGAGACTAAGGCGCTCCGGTCACGGTCTGCACGGCCACTACGGTCGGGGGTTCGAATCCCCCCTCGGGCATGGATATTTGTGCCGACCTAGTTCGTAAGTAGTGCATAAGTAGTTTGTAAGTTTAGGGACTGATGACCCCGTAGTTAAGTCCCATACGTAACCTGTATTAGATAACCGGAGTGTACGATGCTGATATTCCGTATCTCTCTCTCACTCTCTCTTTCGGACGTACAGTACCTACGGTGGACGACTGGCCAGATCGAGTATTACATTTCGGCAAACATTTGTACGCTGTATACACGACCGGTTGGTAACCGGCGCCATACAAAATCTCACAATGTTAGTTAAGGACAGTACTATCTGTTTACAATGACCTCTATATCGCTAAAAACACAAACAGGAAAAAGTGCTTCTACCATCTGCAGGGCCGGCCCGTCAATATAGGCAAACTAAGCAATTGCCTAGGGCGCTAGAATTTGTGTGTGTGTGTGTGTGTGTGTGTGTGTGTGTGTGTGGAGGGAGGGGGGGCAAATCTGTCGTGCACGACGAATCCTCGTGCGCTCGCGGGCAATTTACTTTGCTGTTGTGCTGTGGTTCCAGGAGCGGTGAGTTCCCGGATACTGCAAGTAGACAGAGCAACACGCAAGAGAGAAAACGCAAGTAAATGTTACATGCATTCTCTATGACTCTTCAGAATTTCTCTGGTAAGCGCTTATGAATAGACGAGAAGCAAATGCAACTAATCATCTCGTGATAAAAGCTGGCGATACTTCAATAAATTCATTTGACGAGAGATTTCATCAGATTAACAAACTAAATTCTGTATTTGGCTGTCCGTACATAGGGTTACCATATGTTAATCACCAAAAAAGAGGACTGTTGATATAAAAGAGAGGACACTTTATCTTTAACATATGTAATTTACAATCTTATTAATGAACCACGTAAAACTAATATAAACTAAAACAGTACCCCTGTGTGGTTGTTGGAAAACGAAATATTATGAACCTTGATAGTTTATTCCTCATCACTACTCTCAATTGTCTCATTCTTGTCTATTCACTTTTGAACCAAATATATTCGGTAGACGACGAAATCTCTCTCAAGACAATAACACGTACTGAGAAAAGCTTAGGCATTTCTAATGTTTAAAATTATACTGTACACATACAGTATAATTACAGTATATTTTAAATCTATTTCTGTCTTTTGTCCACTGTGTGTTCACAAGAGAAAACACACGTTCTGTGTCGGCATTAGGACTAGTTATAGAAATAAAGAAGTCTACAATTTTAGCAGTTCAGAATAACTAACAACACTAGATGACTGATTTAAATATGCACACCACACTTCAGCTGCTGGTATGTTCTGTAATCTTTCAAAAATTTTATAAAATTACAAAGCTGATCGGAGCACAATGTATCATTAATTCTTACATTCGTTTGATTATTCTCTTGAATGATTTGTATTTCTCCAGGAGCACATATTTAACATTGACTTTCTTTTCGGCATTATATTTAAGTTCGTAATTTATTCTGGAGCAAAAGTCTACCTACGATCTCGAACACTCAATACAGCTATAACCTAAACCACAAAGTATATCAAAAGCAAAGCCACAGAACGTAATGCAGAAGACAGAATGCATTGGTTGAATAGAGAAAAGAGAACGGGTTGCTTCGCAGAGAAGATCCGAATCGTTTGCAACTGTCAGACCCTTGCGGAGTGCGAAATTGTGCACAGCAATTTCACTCTGTGTATGCGCGTAATAGTTGCGAACAGTTTGGAACTGCAGTGCGAATGAACATGTTGTCGCCAATGACACAAAAATAAATTTTCTTTCTCGGAACCCAAAAAAGAGGACATTTTGTAGAATTTTATAAATTCCGGCCGGACACATTTTCTTGGCTCAAAAAGAGGACATGTCCAGGAAAAAGAGGACGTATGGTAACCCTATCCGTACAACATACATGATGTACAAAATAAAACTCTCAAAGATGTTCTTGAAGAATGTGTTCATTTGGAAGAGTCTCTAACTCACAAAGATATTGATGCTACTGATCTATGCAATGAATTACATGCCATTGCTAGCAGAGTACCCGGTAATTCAGAGTCACAGGATGTTCTGAGCTACATTTGTAAAAAATGGACTTAATAGAAATTGTACCTAACTTGTTACTGCACTAAGGGTGTTGCTTATTCTTCCTGTGTCTGAGCGCAGATTATCGAAATTAAAACTATAAAAAACATATCTGCGATCCACAATGATTCAAGAAAAACTCTGTCAATTGAACGAAAATCAACAGACACAATTCATTTTTTATTCTCAGATTTTGCAAAAGCCAAGACAAGAAAAATGATATTTGTGTGACTTTTTCTATAAAGAAGCTTAGAATTGTATCAATTATTGTAAACTATCAATCAAAACATTTTCAAAAGACAAAATGTTAACACGATGAGAAAGTAACATTGTTGTATAAAAGTGTATGATGTGTCACATTTTAATCGGGATATATTTTTATGTAATGGATGTGTGTTGTGATTATGCATTTGAATAAAAAAGGTGAAAAGTGTATTTTATATTGATGTTTCATTGCGATTTTATTATACAAATGGGGAGCCATTAAAATAATTTGCCTAGGGCGCCGAATTTGTTCGGGTCGGCCCTGACCATCTGTATCAATTGTCATGACCTTTCGTTAACATCTTGGGGCACTTCATCCGATTCTTCAGTAGCGAATTTCGTCCTTGATATCCATTCGCGATAGGATAAATATTGGAACACGTCAGGCAACCCACAAATCATGACTGTTCTTTGAAGATGGGTAAAGGAAAGGCAATCCTACGATTTTAGCTTTAGTAGATTTGGAAAAAGGTTTGGACAGATTCGACTGGAATACACTAACTTCTGAGGGCAATATGGATATAAGCAATCAAATTACATTCAAATCGTACAAAAAGTAAACAACAGACAAGATTCGAAGGGTCTGAATGGGAAATGGTTGGGAAGGGAGAGAGACAGGCTTGTAGGCTTTCCAAAATGTTGTTCAATCTGTACATTGAGCAAGCTGTGGAGGAAAACAAGGAGAAATTCGGTGACGGAATTAAAGTTCAGGAAGAAGAAATAATGTCTTTATGGTTTGCGGATGACATCATGATACTGTCAGTTACAGCAAAGGACATGGAAGTGCAACTGAAGGGCATTGACAGTGTCTTGAAAGGCTATAAACGTCAACAGTAAAATTAGCAAACGAAGGGTAATGGAATGTAGTGACAGAAATCAGGCGATGATGAAGGAATTTCATTAGGTAACAAGACCAAAAAAGAAGTTGAAGAGTTTTGTTATTTGGGTAGCAAAATCACTTCTTATTGCCGAAGTAAAGCAGATGTAAGATGCAGAATGTTATGGGAAGAAAAGCGATTCTGAAGAAGCGAAATTTGTTGACATCCAATATTAGTTTAAATGCTAGAAAGTCCTTTTTGGAAACATTTGTATGGAGAGTAGCATTGTACGGGAATGAAACTTGGACGATAAGGACCTCAGACGAAATGACAGTAGCTTTCGAATTATTGTGCTGCAGACCAATGCTGAAGATTAGGTGGGTAGATAGCATATCTAATGACGAGGTACTGAACAGAAATGGGGAGAAAAGAAATTTCTAGCATAGCTTGACTAAAAGAAAAGATCAGTTGGAGGGACACATTCTGAGACATCAAGGAATCGTCAGTTTAACATTGAAGGGAAGTGTATGGGTTAAAAATCGCAGAGGCTGACCGTTCTAATTGTTGTTGTTGATATTGTTGTTGGAATTTTAAAGGTGTTAAACTGCAGGGTTATCAGGCTCCTACCGTTCTAATTCAGAGATGAATAGACTTGCAGAGGACGGGGTAGTGAGGTGAGCTGCATCAAACCAGTCTTTCGCCTGAGAACCACAACAGCATCTGTTCGTGAGGTACTTTAAAACCCTGTTAGATACTGAATGCGATGCGATGCAATGGAAGATGGATTTAAGAAATTCAAAGAGAACATACGAACAACTGAGATCGCAGAACAACTTTGCACCAACAGACGGGTGATACTGAGAAAGGGGAACACTCCCTCCACGAACGCACCGCCTCCCACTCCATTCTACGCATTCATTCAACGCTACATTGATACTTTTCCTATCAAGAGCAAGGGGGGAGGTACGAAGTAGATTTGAGATTTTGGTTGCACTTACTAATACTATCCACCACATGTTTTGGATTTTTTTCAAGTTGATTCCCGATAATTCCAAGGATTTTTTCTATCCCCACATCCTGTGCCCCTGGAACTTATTTTCCATGTGAAAAATGCCGAGTTTCCTGTGAATCGTTCAACTCAAATGTTCAAATGTTTGTACACCAATTGGAACAACCTGCTACGGCCATCACACCCCAACTTACAAACTACTTTAACTTACACTAAGGACAACATACACACAAACAACATCCATGCCCGAGGGAGCACTCGAACCTCTGGCGGGAGCGACTTATTAGTCCGCGAGGCCCCTGAATCGTAATTCACGTTAAAGTAAGTGTAGATCTCTTATGACTGGCTGAAATAGTCAGTTCAAAGGTTGAAGGTGACAACGACATACCACCACCAACATGACCATGGGTAGCAGGCTAAAGTGAAGCACGTGAGACAGAGACTCGCGAAAACCGACGGCGGTATCATACATTTCCATTAACCCTAAACTTCAGACCAATGTGAATGTAGAAGGGGTGAATCGGGTGTGCGTCGAATATAAAGTGTACTTACAGACATTACTTGCGATTTTGGTGATAAAGAACATTTATTCTGGCGTTCTTAAGAAAAAACGTTGGACAGAACATTCGAGAAATGTTCAGACTAAATAAAGAAATACAAATGATATTAATTGAAATTCACTTGCAGACGTGACTATTCAGCTACAAAGACTGTGTAAAACAGCATTACTTACATTGTAATTAGGCTGGCAATAATTAAAGATGAAATCTCGTGTAAGACACAAAGTTTTCGATTTTGTGTTTGTATATTTTGGAACAACAACGTTAAAAACTATCATCATAAGAGTTTACCGGTGTTTGTGGAGAAATTGTGTAAATGTTAGTGAAGTTATTCATTCAATATTTAATTAGATAACGACATCTTAAAGCATTTGATTGTTTGTAAATTGAATAGTACTAAATTTACCAAAGAAATTAACGAAGAAGAGCTATAACATTGTATAAATATAATGTACTTTGTATTCGCTGTTAAATTACATTGTATGTTTTAATTAACACTAACTTTTGTAATTATAAATCAACGTCTGTAATTGTTATAACAATCACCATACAACAAGCGCACTCCAGCACCAGGGCAGTTTAGTTTTCACTTGTGTGGCAACGCCGAGTCTGTGCTGTATGTGATTCTGTATGTCGAAGTGCTGGGAACATTCGAGAAGGTTCGATTATGTAAATCGATTAGTGAAAACGTTTTATCAAAACAGGTTGTTGTAAATATATTGAGAGTTACAACCCTGAGAATAAATTCAGAAAAGGAGTTTTTCTAACTTTCATTTAATGCTATGCACCAATCCTCCCACATCAACACTAGCCCCAGGCAGACTTATAAAAGCTAAGTGTTTTAAAATGTTAATCACTCTACCTGACATTATAGTTACAATATAATCATTAGGTACGAGTGGTAGTAAATAGTGATCTCTCAATGGTAGTAAAGCACTGTGAATTGAGGAAAGCATCATTGAGAATGATATTTGCACTCTCCTTCGGCACGTGCCCTGATATGAAACTTCCTGACAGATGAAAACTAAGTGCCGAACCAGGATTCGAACCCGGGATCTTTTGCGTTTCGCGGGTAAGCGGTCCACCCACTGAACTACTCTGACGAGGTACTGGCGGAACTAGCGGAACTAAAACTGTGAGAAGGGGCTGTGAGCCGTGTCAGTGTAGCTTCAGCCGGTAGAGCGCTTGCCACCGATATGCAAAAGGACCCAGATTCCATTCTAGTCCGGCACAAACTTTTACTGAGTTAGCAAGTTTCAAGGCTTTGTTCACTTTACTGAATTAGAGGTGGTAGGGGGCGAAGGGTACCTGATTAACTCTTACTGTGCACGCCCACGTCTGCTACGAAATCTGTCGGTGGTAAAGTTGTCCATCAAAAATCTGTTCTGCTGAATTGTACGTGTTTAACAGCTGAATTTTGTATTGGCAGTGTCAGTGACGGACTAAAAAGGGGGAGGGGGAAGATCTGGAGAGCTTCAGGACCAGCTTTAATTACTGACTGACGGGTGGGAGATGGGGGAGGGTGATACCAAAGTACGTTCATTAAATACGAATTACTCACATCTGGCAGTATTGCTCATGTGAAAAATACCCAGTAACACCGTGGTTCGGAACCCACGCTAAACTGTAGGTCGTCCTATAACTCTCTGCGTAAGTCAGTTCGAAGGTCGGAGGAAGGCAACGGCATTGGAGCTACGTAACTGGCTCAGAAGACAGCACGTAGAATATTGGACCAAAGTCCATCAACAAAAACACGGCAAGGTAACGATGCCAAAGCCATGTTTTAAAAGAAGTTCTGCAATCCTGGGTCTGAACAGGAGAGAGATTAGACTCATGGTTGGATTGCTGACAGGCCATGGGAATTTCAAAAAACACCTACGTACAATGAGAATAACAGAAGAGGACCCTAAATGTAGGATCTGTGATGACGGTGATGAAACTGCATCACATCTAATCTTCGAATGCATCGCATTGGAGAATAAAAGACACAGAATATTTGCGACAACCAGACCCGAAGAAATTGTGTCTAATAAAGACCTGGTAAAGGGACTCCTTGCACTGTTCAAGGGCATTGGTTGGCTTTACTAGATATACAGGGAGCGATACCGCACATTAAACTTAGTTTCGGTGCGAGTAGTGGCGGGTTGGTCCAAGACTGCTTTGGTTTCCCTGGAAAAATCAATCAATCAAGGCAACGGCATACCACCTCCAAAACAGGACCATGCCTAAGCACTGAGGTGTTCAAACCAATCTTCGGATCGTTGACTGCTTTACCTACGTTAGTATGAAGTTCGAGTCTTGGGGCCACATACGCGTGAAAAGTATAAATGTAGGTAGGTACCTCTGAAAACTCCGTCCCAGACAGGCCTCGATGGCTCAAAGGGTTCCGACCGGCCGCCGTGTTATCAAATGTTCAAATGTTTGTCAAACTTAACGGACTTAACTGCGGGGTCATCAGTCCCTAAACTCACTACTTATGAACTAATTTTGTGTTGTCTTTAGTGTAAGGAGGGAAGATTGGAACCTCCGACATGGGAGGTTGCGCGATCCGCAACGTGGCGCTCCAGACCGCTCGGCGACTCCCGCGCTGTGCCGTGTCATCCTCCGCCCTAAGGCTCCTATAAGTACGAGCTGACGCATCCGCCATTTTCATTCTCGTGGCTCGTAAGTTAAACACACTGCGGTGCTATAGGATTTGCGTCACGGCACTTTAGCACATCACGGGTGATTGTGTTGCCATAAACTGCTCAAATCATTCCAGAGGTGGCTACAGAACGTTTAGTTTCCCGAGAGATTCTAAGAGAAGAAACAATGGATCATTAAATGTCGGCGCAAAAACTGGGAACCCGGACCGAGCCCACAGTTATGTATTGTAAGTAAATAGTTATTATTATGACTTGAAGCAATATTTAATAGTAGAAATCGTCTGTGATGTTTGAACTTACGTTTTTGTTTAGCTCTTCTGAAGGTACTACCTCTTAACAGAGAAGCTGCCTGTAGGAAATTAGTAGCCGCAAAATATCATATTACAGCAAAACATCCCAGAACATACTGTTTTTAGAGCACAATAGGGTAAGGTGGTACAATTTCGATCATTTCGGAGAAATGTTGTTGTTACTTGAAATATGTCGAGAAAAGAAATAATTTTAACTATGGCACTTGTTCTTGGATGTTTAACGAATATGTAACACAAATATTAGACCGTTGGAAAGGTTAGTGTAAACACAAAAAAAGGTTACAGAACTGTGAAAAATCGATCGAAAATGTACCACACTAGGTACAATTATGATCATTTTCTCGTAAAAATTTTATCACTGGCGTCTTCCACATAAAAAGCACTTGTTCCCTCGTGCACCAACGCATACTTCGTAGTACCAAACATTGCAATAACATAAAATTTGCAAGCGCGTGGAAACTAGAAAATTTATAAGAGCGCGATTGACGAAGTTGCTGCACGTGCCTCTTAACAGAAAAAAAATAAATAAATAAATAAATAAATAAATAAATAAATAAAATAAAATAAAATAAAATTATATCTCCGTAGCGGAAAGTGGCGTATTCTTGAAAAATACAGGAGGAGCTGCAGAAACCTGCTACACTACAACGCCACACAAAGGCAAGTGCTACCAACACTACGAGACTGACAAATTATGTTGATCGGAATTGTACCTATATCGAATTTGTACCACCTTACCCCATGTGTGTCTTATATAGTATACTGAGAAATATACCCCATAAAAAGTTTTGTAATGACATTGCACAAATTGTTGGAGATACTTCTGTTACGTTATTGCGATAGAGAAATACAAACACTAAAACGGAAAATATAAATATACTGGGCAAAAAGTTCCGATACGGCTGTGGCAGCGTACTGTGCTGATACAGGCAACTACTGTTGAATGCTATTTGTGGTATTTCGAAATTTTACGGTCATAACTTGTAGTATGCAGTTTGAAAGAATAGTACGTTACCTGATGTTTTATCACAAAATACACCCTCAATTCAATTTCTTATTAGTAAATGCCAATATTGACCCTTATCTATAAGAGGCTGTAACGTAACTGGCAAAGAATACTGTGTAAATTTTACTTACGACTGCGGCGGCGTAGTGTGCTAATGTTCGCAACTAAATGTTTGCTTTATAAGGATAATTAAATTACTGACAAGACAAGGGTACTGTTACATACGAAAACCTGTCAACCGTAGAGAAGGAGCAGAATTATTTATTTATTTCACGGTCAACTCATTCTATACGATAAGGTTTTCGAATAGCTTTCAAAGGTTGTTGCCAACATCGGCACCGTGTGCCTGTACGAACGTAAACTTTAGATCCTGTACACTAATATTCTTTTTAGTTTTAGTGTTTGTAATACATTCTGAAACTTTCTCAGTAACATTATAGAAATGCCTTCAGCAATTTGAGTACAAAAATCCGATGTGTTGAATTTGTCACAGCAGACAACAAACACTTACTGCAACACGGCAAACAAATCTGGCATATTGACGGTCATTATTGAAATAGCAGCCAAGATCGCTTAAAAATTTTATCTACATTACCAGTTTTGGCAGCATTAAACGTAGTATGCGATTTTTATGACATAAATATACGTTTCTTGCTCTTTATTCTGTATTTGGACAGAAGGAGCAATAAGTAAAGAAAACGCAAGATTTTTGTGTCTACTCCACATATCGATGTAAACAAGAGCGGAATGCAAGCTCAAAGTAGCACGATCTAAGGCTCTATACCGGGCACTTGTAAAGTATTTCACTAAATTTAAATAAAACAACACTGTTCGTATAAGCTGCGTGCTGTGTTTAGCATTCGCAAGAATGAAAATGGCTGATGCGCCAGCCTGTGCATTTAGGAGCTCTACTCCGCCCAAATGCGTCACCGGATGCGTTATGAGGAGGGACGTGGTCAGCGTCCCGCACTGCCGACCTTCGTGTCGGCTTCCCAGACCTGAGCCTCAACTTCTCAATCAAGTAGTTCCTCAGTTGACCTCACAAGGGTTGATTGGACCCCGCCCGACCGCGCGTATCATCGGTGATCTATCTAAAGGCTAGTTTACACGACGACACTACGTTTCATGAAACTGCGCCACTGGCCAGTGCGCATGCGCGGCAGGCGTTCGCGCAACTCGTTGGCGAAACTAAACAGTTCGGCTCCTTCCAACTTTGACGAAACTGACTGCGCGTGGTTTTAGGTTAGGTGATAACCAATACAGAACCAAACACAACATAAAGGAAAGGAAGAAATAATTCGGTTTTTGAACATATATGCGATGCATAGGTGTTCGTGCCATTTTAACGATGAAAATTTCAGGAATAAGCAGCGGCGTGTTAGTGATCTTGAAGCAGTTATTCGTGAATTAAATAAATATTAGTGAATTGCAGACTAAACTACATTCAATTCCAAATACCTATACAAACGAACTATGGCAATTGTATATTTGGGAACACGCTACAGGTACTGTAGAGACGAATATCTACTTGACAAGAAACGTAATGCAATTTGTAATTTCAGTTCTGGTAACAATTCTTCACGCATAACGGTAACTTGTTTGTTTATTGCATTATTAACTCTGTTTAAAAGGAACGTGAACTGCTCTGGTGACATTCTAAGTTGATGAAAATAGCTTCTAGGGTCTTCAATCACAATTTCTTTCAGCAAGGTCGCTGAGCAACGGAGCTGACGTCTTTTTTTAATCCATTCACGAACCCAAACACGTTTCTCATTCCTTTTATGTTTAGTCTTATGCAGCGACTTCTCACAGACAAGCAATAGATTCGCCAGAACTCTTACAGTTACCAAAACTTTCATTTTACGGCGACTACGGCACTCACAAAACAACGAAACTGTAGTGTATAGTATTGCCGCCGTGCCAACAGACATACACGAAACCAGTTGCGCGCAATTCATTTCATGCAACGAGTTTCGCAACCTAGTGTCGTCGTGTAGACTAGCCTTAAAGGCTAGTTTACACGACGACACTGCGTTTCATGGCCAGTGCGCATGCGCGGCGTGCGTGCGCGCAACTCGTTCGCGAAACTAAATAGTTTAGGCACAGCCCAACTGTGGCGAAACTGATTGCGCGAGTTTTTAGGTTAGTTGCTAACCAAAAACACAACAAAATGCAACATTAAGTGTGGAACGGAAGAAATTGTACGGTTTTTGGACATACCAGGTGATCAAATAGTCAGTATAAATTTGAAAACTTAATAAACCACGGAATAATGTAGATAGAGAGGTAAAAATTGACACACATGATTGGAATGACATGGGGTTTTCCGGATAAGGACTGGCAAGATTATGATTTTAAGAGCACTGATAACAGATGCTAATACACAATGCCAAAGCCATAACAGCTCTCATTTACTATCCGATCATTAAGGAACCCAAGCAACTCAAATAGTCGGAAGGACATTGATCGATCAGCTGATACAAAACCTAGAAACCATGTATCAAAAATGCTGACACGGTGAAGAAGCTATAACAAATTTTTTATACATTATCAGAAAAACCCAAATGGGGAAGCAGCAGAGCTTGCAGTCAATATGTCAAGGAAAGAATGAATTAAGGTACCTTAATGATATTTTTTAATTTAATTAGTATTTGTTCAGTAAATTAAACACATTTGAACATTACTCTACGGATGTTCAATTTCTGAAAAATAAAAGATTTTTTTATTTGCCACACAAAGCTGATAGAAATGTCGTTATACTGTGGTATTATGTATCTTGTGTGTATTTATAAAATATATATTTTTAGAAAACACCAACATCTAGATTTTAAGTGGTTTTTTAGTTAGCCGCAGTTGCTGGTAGGTCTTTTAATCATACAACATAGACACAGCCGGCCGCGGTGGCCGAGGGGACTGAGGCGCTCCAGTCACGGTCTGCACGGCCACTAAGGTCGGGGGTTCGAATCTCCCCTCGGGCATGGATATTTGTGTCGTCTTTAGTATTAGTTAGTTCATAATTAGTTTGTAAGTTTAGGAACTGATGACCCCGTAGTTAAGTCCCATAAGCTATACATACATTTGAACATTTGAACATAGACACATAAAAATTTGTGCCGGGGATGGGATTCGAACCCGGGACCTTCTGATTACTAGGCAAACTTGAAACAAACCTGCTCGGACTAACCATGCTCTTACCCGATCGACCTAAACTTCCACACGTCCTCCTACTTGTACTCCAGGGCTCGGAAATGGCCCTGTATACCTGCCAGGAGTACGGTTCGGACATACTCGAAAGAACAGATGCAGCAATTTTTAACATCAACCTCTGTTCAGGCAGTTCAATAAAATGTTTCCTGATTTATTTATTTATTTTTATTTTTTGGTAACTGTTGATTGTGGTGGAAATGGTCCTCATTAGTACTTACGACGACCAACTCCCCCTATTATACGGGTTCTCCCCTATTTTAGATTTTAGTATTTTTTAAAAATTCTCCCGTCTCCCTTATTGGCCGCCTGTTTCTTCCGCGTATTTCGTCAGTGATTGCTATTATAACCTGAAAGCCGTGATGTACTACCCATAGCTGAAATTCTCACAGCGAGATATTCCTTGTATAATACTCGATGCTATCCCCGATAACTGTTCGTTCTTCTACGGCCTCGGTAAATGCATGGTGCTCAGTAGCGTAGCTAGGGGGGTGAGGAGGGTGCGGTCCGCACCGGGTACCAACTCCAAGGGGGTTACAAAACTTGCCAAAGGTTTCTTTTTTTTTTCTTCTTTTCTTTTCTTTTTTTTCCACGCTAATTTACCATTGTTAATGGTCTGAACCGACGGGGCTGTTGCCATTCTTCGTCTATTATCGTGAGTGACCGGACGTCAGAGTTTTCTTCCGCAATATTCAGAAGATCCAATAAAATATTTATTCATTTGCACGTAAGTAAATGGAATTATTTATGATTTTTTTAATACAACTTTTTCTTTCCATAGTTGTAAGAAAGATAACAAGGGGTTTCTTTTCTGCGGATGCCAAATGCCTGAATATTTTTTCTTTTTAATGCAGGAACTAGTCTAGCATAAAACCAGAACTGTTTTCTGCCGTGGCTATCAATGTGGTACGTTATAATGTTCAGTGCAGAGCTTTCCGAGCTGGATGTCACGACACCCCGGGGTGTCGCGTAGCCGGCCGCGGTGGCCGAGGGGACTGAGGCGCTTCAGTCACGGTCTGCACGGCCACTACGGTCGGGGGTTCGAATCCCCCCTCGGGAATGGATATTTGTGCCGTCCTATTTCGTAAGTAGTTCATAAGTAGTTTGTAAGTTTAGGGACTGATGACCCCGTAGTTAAGTCCCATAAGCTTTACAAACATTTGAACATTTGGTGTCGCGTAGTGTCACTAAGGGTGTCGCAACAACAGCAAAATCTTAAGATAAAATAAGACAGAACATTATGCAAAAAATACTAAACATCCTTCAGTTCATTGAGTGTGCGCTTTAAGTACAAGTGAATCATGAAAATTAATATTTCTTCAAAGTATCATTTATATAGATAAATCTTTCTAATTAAAATCAGTGTGTTTCTTGTTAAACTTTATATATTCGAAATGGTGTAGCGACTAGGAAGAGTTTGGAAAGCTCTGGTATGGTGTGTAAGAAAAATCGTAGAAAATTACAAAAAAATACCATATGGGTTTATTATTTGATGCAATTGTGACGTTAAATAGAACAAAATGTTCAAATGTTTGTAGAGCTTATGTGACTTAACCACGGGGTCATCAGTCCCTAAACTTACAAACTACTTATGAACTAGCTAATACTAAGGACGGAACAAATATCCATGCCCGAGGGGGGATTCGAACCCCCGACCGTAGTGGCCGTGCAGAACTTGAATGGCGCGCCGCAGACCGCTCAGCCACTGCGGCCAGCTAGAACAAATCTCCTTACTGTTTGCTGTTCATGAATATCTGACCTCCGTAAAAAAAAGCATAAAAGCATTTTCTCGTATAAACAACAGACAACTGATTACTAACTTATTGCATTGCTCTTTTAAGCAATATTTGACTAAAAATCTAAAGACAACTAAGAAGTGTTTGCTATAAATCAATACGGAGATTTCTATTTGCTTGTGGACGAAGCCTTTACATTTGCGAAGGACACATGTTACTAGATGGGTATTCCTGTCGAAAAAATAAGAAATATTAGGAAGAAGAAAATGATGCCTGGGGTAAAGGCTGCAGACGAGACCCTGACTTTGCACCAGCAACTGAGGTCAATATTAGAGTGCATCGACAGTTCCAACAAGAAATTGATACACGTTGCAGAAACATAAAGTGTACATCAGAACATTTTGCTGTTTTAGAGCCCAGAAATCCGATTCAGAAAAGGAACTTCCCATGATTGTAAAATGTTTAATTGACAATTACGATGTGATTTCTGAAGATATCCTCGCAGAAATTCCACGGCTGCGAAGATTTCTGCAGGCTGCTAATGTCACAAAAGAAGAATCTCTTGGATGCACATCATTAAGAGTTTTACAGTTTGTTGTTGAATATGAAATTTCTGAATCTGTTCCGAACCTCACTTTTGCATTAAGATTTTTCTTAAATTTGTGTGTTTCGGTAGCGACCTGTGAGAGAAGTTTCTCAAAGCTGAGACTCATTAAGAATTACCTTAGCTCTACTATGAGCCAAGCAAGACTCTGTAATTTGGCAATTTTGTCAACTGAAAATAGTGTGGCTAAAGCTACTGACTTTGACCACGCAATTTCAAAATTTTCTGCAGAGTAAGTTAGACGGGTGAAATTGTAAACTGCATGTGAAAGTCACCAGTCATTAAGACAGTCTTTAGCTATTTGTTCTGCTTGATTAATAATCGATTAAGCTATGTTATTTATAAAAACTAGTTTTATTTATTTCCTTTCATACAGACTGTTTACAAACTCATTAACTTTCTATTTTGCTCATTTCATTACATGTATCAGAAATTTATTCCTCTCCCCTTGAAAATTTTTTCCATTCTTTCTAAGGTTGGCGAGAGTGGCGGTAGTGGTGTTGGAAGGGGGGGTGACAAGTTGGATCACCGCAACGGGTGCCAAACTACTTAGCTACGCCACTGATGGTGCTATGAGGGAAACGTTTGTTTATTAGTCGATACTGCCAACTCAACTATGTGCATGCGTGGTACCGATCAGCAGTTAACGTTTTTGTGTCATGAAAACACACGGAAATAACTCGCGAAAGCGTATTATAGAGTTTAAACATATGCGTATCATTAGTTGTCTTTCAGTTGACCGACACAACATGTTTCACAACGCTTCGAAAAGACCAGTACCGATAGAGCGTTTAAGTCTTCTCATTCCATTTTGCGTGGTGTGTTACAGCAACCGTGTTACATCGAATTCTTGACTAAAGTAATGTCTTGGTTGCACATTTTTTCCATTTTATTTAAATGACGCGTTTCGCCCAGTTAGGGCATCTTCAGATATCTGACAAAGAAGAAAAAAAGAAAAAAAAAATGAACCAGAACTTACATTATTTACATAACAATATTTAAAAAAAAATTAAAATTTTTTCTTCTTTGTCAGATATCTGAAGATATACTGAAAACTACTATGGTCCAGTAATAAAATGGTGCTGTAGTCGATTAAAAAATATTACTGCATTGAAAACTCGTTGCCAGCTGCAAACTACTATGATGCAGTTGTATAAAGGTATTGTTATGTACTGATAACCGGGCGAAACGCGTCAATTAAATTAAAAAAAATAAATAAATAAATAAATAAATAAAAAATAAATAAAAAGTGCAACTAAGACATTCTTTTATTCAAGAGAGCATTTAAGTTGTCAGAGATCAAAAAGAGAAAAGCTAGCGCCAAATGTTTAGATTTGTGCTATCTTCTTCGTATTTGCGAAACATCTGCTGTGAAGTGTTCTCTGTGTACTTTCATTTGGTTTTAAAGTGAATCGGTTTTCGTTATGTGCTATCGCAGTGAAAATGAAGATTAAAGATATTTTATTGGTACTACCAATGAAATAGTATACAAGAGCTCAAGTCCATCCATGGAAAATTTGCTTCAATAGTTATATGATAGAAATTGATGTATCAAATACAAATCCAATAGATTTTGGCATACTGTTCCTGAATTTACCTCCTAAGTGAGTCATATTGATGCCACTGCATCCTTCAACCTTTAAACCCGCGATCCCCTTTCCGAGTAAAAAATGTTCGGCGACCCCCCCCCCCTCCCTTCCCAGACAAGTGATTCCAAATGCAACTGTTCTTAGATGTAACTAAGATTTGCGCAGCCTTTGAAGTGTGGTAAAGCCTGCAGTAGCGGAAACGAAACAAAAGTGAAAAAAAAAAAAGACATAATGACTACGAGTATTTGATGTATGGTTTGCTGTTACAGATAATAAATTTCTATGTGTAATATGTGGCGACGTGTTGTCATGTGCGAGTACGAAAACATCAGAGCCGATGCATAACTCTTAATATATCAGAGATGCTCATAACCTTTCTATTTCTTCGAACGTATACTGAAAACTAGTATGATCCAGTAATAAAATGGTGTTGTCATTAGTTGATTAAAAATTTTACTGCACTGCAAACTTGTTACCAGCTGCAAACTACTATGATGCAGTTGTGTAAAGGTATTGTTATATACTGATTAAAAATAATATTAAGTTAGTGGTTATGTGGTTTTCTGACATAAAAATACTTGAACTTGTGACAAAGCCATACAAGAGGAGTGCGACCATTGTACATAACTGTTGTAGGAGCAGGACTACCCACAGAGGAAAAAAAAGGTGGCAGCGTTCTGATGTCACAATAATAGAGTCAATGGTTCGAATCCCGCTGTGACAGATTCTTTCTTTTTTGTCCTTTCTTTTGTCTTCGAATTCAGTTATATAAAACATTAATGGATCTTTCTAATTCCATGTGTTGAGTCAGTTGCTGTTTATGTGTATATAGACGAGCTGAACACCTTGTCGGCATCTAAAACAATGGTTGAGTAGATCAGCTGCTTGGAAAGCCATTAGTAGTTATGGAGATGACTTTCCAAAAACAGCGTCGTAGCTCTTCACAAACTGAACAAGGACTACCATTGTCAACTAATACTTAAGCCCATACTGCACAAAATGTAACTTACGTTTTTTTTTTTTATTGAAACCACCATTAACAACAACCTTTTATAAAATATATAAATTACGAATATACAAAAATACGTGCTTTTTCATAGAAATAACCATTAGATATTGAAATTGTGTAAGTATTCTATCACAACGAAAAATAAATAAATAAAAATAAAAAATCTGTCACAGTGGGATTCGAACCACCGACCTTGCGGTTGTGAAGCAAGAACGCTAACAGCTGAGCTATACCCACAGATCTATGGTTCTCTGACGTCACCCACTTTTGTTTTGAAATAGTGTTTGCGTAGATTTGAAACGGTAAAAATGTCCAGTTGTCATACTTGGCGTGGTATGAGTTATCCATATTAATAACATCTTCAGTTAAACCCATGCATTGATAATGGCAGTTACTGGCCCAAATCATGATTTGCTAAAAAGATTTATATATGTTACAGGGTGTCCCAGCTATCTTGTCCACCCAAAATATCTCTGGAACAATAACAGCTATTGGAAAACGACTTTCACCGATATCAATGTACGGCTGGGGCCCATAAATGTACATATTTGGAAACATTCTAAAACGAAAGCAAATGTGTTTTTAACACAAACTTATGTCTTTTTAAATGGACACCCTATATTTTTTCTTCAGCAATCCATAGCATGACAAATGACATAAGCAATGGCGTTGATTGATCGCAATATTCCAATTACATCCCGAGATATTGCGACGAGAATATCGACTGATAGCTGAAAATCTCAGGGTATTGGAAACATATCACAGTCGTGGAGCGCAAACCATGGAAAGTAACCCGATACCCACAGATGTCACAAATTTAGTTTTTGGTACTTACGTGTACTTGCAAACCTCCAAAAGTTTCTCAATAAAGTTTGAGAGTTGCGTCGAATGGCTTTGGCTGATCGTTATTTAATTCAGAGTACCATAAGTATAAAAAAATTCTAAAATCCGACACCCATGTGGTCTCCTTGTTAGATTTGCTATCAAACATGGTGCTACCGCATCCTTCTGCGAGCGCGAGCCCTCGAGCAAGACCTTGCGACCTCCCCCCCCCCTCAGAGGTTAGTGACCTACAAGTTGAAAAATACTGTTGGAGAGCTGCCGCAAACTATGATGTGGGGGTAAAACCAAGCAAATTACGTATGATTTTTGTTTTGTTTACATCCTCATTGTCAACCATTCCAAAGAAATGCGTATAGTAGTCCAGTTGAAATCTACAGTGAGTAACTATGTCTTATCCTCCCTTATAATCAAGGTCTGATTTTGTTAATCTTCCGTAAACCCGTGAACAAAAGTGGGTCGCCCTGTTAGTACTGAAGGAACATACGGAATGGAGCCACCAACCTGCAGGGTCCTGCGTAGACTTGATCCCTACATCGAAGTCACGCCTGGCGTGGACACTAGTTTGCTCAGCCAGCGGTGTTTGGGTAGGCGCATTTGACGGCAGTAGTCCCTGCGTCGTGGCTTGTGACGTCACGGTGTCCTGTCGCTACGAGCCGGTGTGGCTTCGCGTCGCGGCTAGTGGTCGCACTGAACGCCGATACGGCCGGTCGGGCGTCTCCGGTGGCCGGTGGTTTGTGCTGTTGCCAGGGCAATATTTTTTCACCTCGGCCGGGAACTGCGCAGCTGAGCCAGCGACAACTTGACCCTTCGCCGCGACCGCCTCGGGTGGCGCTGATGGTGCAACGCGCTGCCCTGCGGCCTCGCAATGCCGCCTCGCTGTATCCTGTTCGCAACTTGGCACACACTGCGCTTTTCACGTACGGCTTCGAGTAGCCGCACCTTCCCACGCTTTCTTTCCTCTGCTAGCACGTGCAGTGATGAGTGCTATCGACAAAGGATATCAGATCGATTCCATATTCAATTATTGATAGAGCCCGACCGAAACATTATTTGCAACCGTTTACCGAATATTCGGTTTCTCTTCTAGTTTCGACCGAAACCGAAACCATTATCCAAACTTGCCTAATTAAGTTAAAATTTCGGTAAATTTACATTACACTGCAAATCACTAGTTTTTCCACATTTCGCAAGAACCCTTCCCTGTGTAACCCTTTCAGACCTGATTTTTTTCTGGAGGAAGGAAATTATTTTTTTATTTTATTTATTATTATTTTTTTGCTGTATTCCTCTTAAGTTACGTTTTTAATGGTTTTAGAAGCAAGATTTACGTTGTTGTATGCAGCCATTTACATACTACAAAATTGCATATGATGAAAAGCAAGGCTTCTTTTTATGGACTAAAATAATTAATTTGGTAGCACTAACTTTTGTACTAAATAAACTGATTATTCAATAGTTGCCATGCAAAATAATTACGTACTACTACTTTTCAGTTGTACAGTGAAATAGCCGCGATGGAGTAGCCGAGCGGTCTAAGGCGCCTCACTGCGGAGCTCGCGGTTGCTCGCGGTCGGAGGTTCGAGTCCTCCCTGGGGCATGGGTGTGTGTGTTTGTCCTTAGGTTACTTTACCTTAGTTTAAGTAGTTTGTAAGCTAAGGACTGATGACCACGCAGTTTGCTCCGATAGATTTACGAACATTTAAACAGTGAAATACAAGTAATCCACAACTTGCGTGTTCTTGGAGTTCACAAGCTCCTGTGCAGGGCAACACTGACTACTTTGTATTTTTATAGAGACCTTCCGCAGTTGACTGTAACTGTGCACGATGAAAAGGTTGAACACTCATAGTAAAATACATGTTGTTTCAATTGAGGAAAAATGTTTCTGATCTATCTTTGACACTGTAAAAGTTATGTACACAATTGTAGCCAGAGGGTCTGAAAGGGTTAAGTTGATGAAAGGCACACACTATTTCAAAAATGCACCAAATTCACAGTTTTAGAGATATGGCAATGAAATTTTGTACTACACTTTACATGAAAGTAACACATTTACATATAAAATCATTTCATTATATACTGGGTGATCAAAAAGTCAGTATAAATTTGAAAACTTAATAAATTACGGAATAATGTAGATAGAGAGGTAAAAATTGACACACATGCTTGGAATGACATGGGGTTTTATTAGAACAACAACAAACAAAGTCAAAAAAATGTCCGACAGATGGCTCTTCATCTGATCAGAAGAACAATAATCAGCATAACAAATTAAGACAATGCAAAGATGATGCTGTTTACATAAAATGCTCAATATGTTCAAAAATCAAATGTTTGTAAAGCTTATGGGACTTAATTGCGGAGTCATCAGTCACTAAACTTACAAACAACTTATAAAGTACCTAATACTAAAAATAGCACAAACACACATGCCCGAAGGGGAATTCCCCCGACGGGGAATGACCTCGCGCATCGCAGCATAGCGCGTCAATGCGCACGGCCGCTCCGCCGCGGCTCAATATGTTCATCATCATTCCTCAACAATAGCTGTAGTCGAGGAATAATGTTGTGAACAGCACTGTAAAGCATGTCTGAAGTTATGGTAAGGCATTGGCGTCGGATGTTGTCTTTCAGCATCCCAAGAGATGTCGGTCGATCACGATACACTCGCGACTTCAGGTAACCCCAAAGCCAATAATCGCACGGACTGGCAGCTGAGCACACGATCATCACCAAACGATGCGCGCAAGAGATCTTTCAAACGTCTAGCAATGTGGGGTGGAGCGCCATCCTGCATAAAAATCGTACGTTACAGCAGGTGTTTTATCAGCCAGGCTGGGGAAGATGCGATTCTGTAACATATCGGCGTATCTCTCATCCGTCACGGTAACAGTTACAAAACCAGAATTACGCAGTTCCTCGAAGAAAAAAGGCCCGATAACGGTAGATGTGATAAATCCAACCCACACCGTGACTTTCTCGTCGTGCAGTGGAGTTTCCACGACAGTTCCAGGATTTTCGGTAGCCTAAATTCTGGGCGTTGTGGGCGTTGACGGACCCTCGGACGGTGAAATGAGTTTCGTCGGTCCACAACAAGTTACTCAACCAATCGTCATCTTCCGCCATCTTTTGAAACGCCTACACCGCAAATGCCCTCCGCTTCACTAGAGTTCATGATGCCGATGGATGTTGTAAGGATAGCATCGGAGGGTACGCCTAAGTGCCAACCAAACAGTAGTGTATGGAATATCGGTGCGACGTGCGACTGCATGAGCGCTGACTTCCCCGTGCATAGACGAAGCCGCTACAGTCTCGCCGGCCGCGGTGGCCGAGGGGACTTGAGGCGCTCCAGTCACAGTCTGCACGGCCACTACGGTCGGGGGTTCGCGTCCCCCCTCGGGCATGGATATTTGTGCCGTCTTTATTATTAGCTAGTTCGTAAGTCAAAGATAGATCAGAAACATTTTTCCTCAATTGAAACAACATGTATTTTACTATGAGTGTTCAACCTTTTCATCGTGCACAGTTACAGTCAACTGCGGAAGGTCTCTATAAAAATACAAAGTAGTCAGTGTTGCACTGCACAGGAGCTTGTGAACACCAAGAACACGCAAGTTGTGGATTACTTGTATTTCACTGTTTAAATGTTCGTAAATCTATCGGAGCAAACTGCGTGGTCATCAGTCCTTAGCTTACAAACTACTTAAACTAAGGTAAAGTAACCTAAGGACAAACACACACACCCATGCCTCAGGGAGGACTCGAACCTCCGACCGCGAGCAACCGCGAGCTCCGCAGCGAGGCGCCTTAGACCGCTCGGCTACTCCATCGCGGCTATTTCACTGTACAACTGAAAAGTAGTAGTACGTAATTATTTTGCATGGCAACTATTGAATAATCAGTTTATTTAGTACAAAAGTTAGTGCTACCAAATTAATTATTTTAGTCCATAAAAAGAAGCCTTGCTTTTCATCATATGCAATTTTGTAGTATGTAAATGGCTGCATACAACAACGTAAATCTTTGTAAGTTTAGGGACTGATGACCCCGTAGTTAAGTCCCTTAAGCTTAACAAACATTTGAACATTTGAATTTGCTACAGTCTCCATTTCTTCCTAAACTGTCTCAGCAGCATTACGCCTTGTGTTCGGTCGGCCACTACGGGGTCTACCGTCTAAACAACTCGTGGCTTCGAACTTCGAAAACATTCTCGCCACAGCTGCATTTGTCAACGGACCTTAACCCGTTCGAATCCCCTTTCTATGCCGATAGGATCGCAACGCTGAACTAGCACATTCCCCATTCTGATAACACAGCTTCACTAAAAGCTCCTTTTCAGGTAAGTCACCGTGCTGCGACTGCTGGTGCATCTGATTCTCTCATTATAGTTCCTTTTATACACGATTTTCATGCGCAATTACTGACGTTCTGCTGTCCTGTTATGTTAAAAAAATTTTTTTTTGGTTATAATTAAACCCCATTTCATTCCAAGCATGTGTGTCAATTTTTACCTCTCTATCTACATTAATCCGTGATTTATTAAATTTTCAAATTTACACTTACTTTTTGATCACCCGACACATTCACCTTTTTTTTTTTTTTTTTTTTTTTTTTTTGAATGAAATTTGAAGTTTTATTTTCTGAAAATAACGTATGTTTCTTTTTCTCAGAAAGTGTTCAAGAGATTTCTACAAAAATTTCTCTGTTTCATTTCTTTATCTGTTGTAAGCTTCTCTCATGAGGTTTTTGGAATTAACCAAATAGGAGCATTTTCATAATTTTTAATTATAATTTCACAAGTACAGGTTTAAATTCATGCAAAATTCCAAGCACATTGCCCCATTTCTCAGCTTACAATCAGAAATTCAAAATTTGCTCTTGAGACAACATTTATTAGGTTTACAGAAATATGTGTACAAAATTTCATAATTCTACCATTCACAGAATCTGAGCAAAAGGTACATAAACTTCAAGAGAAACACTTTTCAGGAAATGTAGTTTAAAGTTCAACCTAATTTTTTTTCCTTATATCACTTCTTCAGAAGGCACCACATTTGTACTCTGGGTCGACTTTCCCTTCAAAGTTTCTCTTCTGGTTTCTTGTTGTCTTCTTTCCTTTACCAGGTCTTCAACTGACTTTTCATCTGCAGAGACGCGCTGTAAATCTATTTTTCTCAGGCTGCCTTGAGTAAAATTTCCTATCTTGAAGCCCATTCTTTCTAATACCTTCATCCTCCCGACGTTCCCATCATTAAATACAAGAACTGCATTATACGTTGTAATTCTGACAACTGTAGCAGATGCAAATGTGGTTTTAGGGCATCGTTTCCATATGAGTGAATTTAAAGACTCATTTGGATTCTGGGTTATGCCATGAACACACTTTTTGAGAAGTGCAGGACCAGCCAGAAATCGAGATTTATCACTGTAGTATGCACCATTCAACTCACTAATTTTTCGCTTGGAGCTGCAAGGAGACGAGTTCACATTTTCAGCAGATTTTCTTACTCTGACTTAGCCCCATTGCTGGTTTGTCGTTGTTTCTCACTTCTTCTGTTCACGAACTTATTCAAAAGCAGTTTATCCAGGTTTTTATACACTATAATCGTGGCATAACTGAATGAAGAAAGAATCGATCACTTGTATATTCATCCTCAGCAGGGCCGTATTAAGGATATGCGACGCCGCCGTGCAGTAACTTATTTTACGCCCCCCCCCCCGTGGGATCTGGAGTTAAAAATTATTTATATAAAAAAGCCTCCTCCCTGGATACGCCAATGCTAACAACCTGGATTTTAGAATTTATTTCTGTAACCGAAACTCTCAATAATGATGATTCAATTGACAAAATAATATTAAAATATTTTCTTATGGCCAAATTTTGTCGCCCCCACAATGTTGCCGCACATGTTGCACCTGATCCTCAGTATCACAAAGCAAAAAAATAATTGCATCGTCATAAACGATGCAGCTAGTTTGTTATTGTTTATAAGTTACGGAACAGAGTCAAAGACGATCTATAAAATCAAACAGTATGTACCATGGCCATGTTTGGTTGAAAGTAATACACAGAATCGTTGTTCACTGAGCTGGAATTGAAGAGCTGCTTCAAAACGTGGGCGTGACAGGGAGGCCGTGTCACATTTTTAATTAATTTTCAGGCACTTCGGATGCGATTTCAACATTGAAACTTTGGGAACTTATTGCCCATGAGTTGTACTAACAAATAAAAAATAAATCGAAAATTGACATTTTTGGTCAATTTCATCTACGTTTTCCCTTAAGCCTACTTCAGTTTGTGTAAATCTAACCCGGAGTTCGTAGATGACAGGGGAGGCGAACAGTTTTACGCAAATATATGGTACTTTTATTAAAGTACTTCAAAATTGGATTCTATTATCCTCATTGAGACATTTTCTATCAAAAAAATTTAAAATAAGTTAGAGAAGAAGTAAACTGAACTCGATTCAGTGGAGTCTCTATATTTCGAGACTCGGAATTACGAGCTTCCCATGAATCCGTGCGTTATAAAAATAAACAATAACTGCGAGTACATTCTGTCTTCACCGAAAAAGGCACTCAACCATTAATCGCGAAGTATGTAGTTACAAGACTTAAAAACCTTTAGGATGTCGATGTAAATGCTTTTGTTTAAAAAAAAAGTTTATATTTTTTGACAGATGTATTCTTTTCAAAGTCGATTTACTACTTTTTCGCATATAAATTTCGATAGTTCCAGGTGGTCCCAGTCCAGTTCACTTCGAATTAACGAGACTCTATTGTATAGCTGTTGTTGTGGTCTTCAGTCCGGAGACTGGTTTGATACAGCTCTCCACAATACCCTATTCTGAGCAAGTCTCTTCATCTCCACATAAGAACGGCAACCTACATCTGTCTGAATCGGCTTACTGTATCCATCTCTTGGTCTTCCTCTGCGATTTTTACCCCACACACTTCCCTCCAACGCTAAATTCACAATTCCTTGATGTCTAAGAATGTGTCCTACCAATCTATCCCTTCTTTTAGTCAAGGTATGCCAGAAATTTCTTTTCTCCCCAGTTCTGTTCAGTACCTCCTCATTAGTTACGCGATCCACCCACCTAATAGCTACGACAAAAAATTCTACAATCCTGCATATCTTCTCCTAGGAAGACACTCTTCAGGTACACAACAAACGTGCCAAGTAGATACAGTATTACGAAATGTTAGAGCCTGGACGTGACTACAACAATACAAAATACGCGGAAAGTAATAATTTGTTTACTTCTATAAGCAGTCTCTTTAAAAGAAAATTCTTGAGAGCGCTAGCTCTCTATGGCCACCTTCATTTCCGTTTTTGCTATCTCCTTTTAGGCATTCCTAAATACACAATGCGTATAAGTTATAGTCAGTAAATCAGTTTCAATCAGTGCTGTAGAAAGTATTTCGAAAAATAAGGTCATAGTTCCGACTAACAGTAAGATTGTTGTCGGTTTAAATTTACACATACTGAACAGGAAAAAGCTGTGTACCACATGATCAATGTTTCCTAAACCCATATTAGCTATTAAGAAACTCCTCGCTTTTCAGTATAACAATATGATAACCCGTTCCATTACGTACAATACTGAATGAGTTAAATTGTCGAGCGGTCTAAAGCGTCTCGCTGCGGAGCGCGCGGTTGCTGGCCGTGGAGGTTCGAGTCCTTCCTGGGGCATGGGTGTGTGTGTTTGTCCTTAGGTTAGTTTACCTCGGTTTCAGTAGTTTGTAAGCTACGGACTGATGACCACGCAGATTGGTCCGATAGATCTACAAACATTTGAACATTTTTTGAGCTAAATTGTAAATAACTTACTCTAAGAATATCACTGTAATGGACGATTGCGTTATATTGTGCTTAACAACAAAATACCCACAATTTTTACGCTCGTGGAGACTCCTAGCAGTTAACGGCACGTCGTTAACTGAGGCAAAGCGCTATTGTTGAATGAATCCATCCCGAACACGATCCGACTTCATCAATAAATTCAACACACCCAATTTCGGTAAACCCAAAGGTTCGGCTGATTTTTGGCCGAAATCAATATTTTGGCGGAAACCGAATCGGTCGGTCCTTAATTATTGATATGGTGTCTGTTCTTTTGGACATGTCCGAAAGAACAGACACCATTAGTTGACATTAACGGCCGTAATTTTATGAATTCGAAATATTGAAACATTTCGACCGTTTCAGGGCATTGAAATAAATTGAAAATTTGTACTGGACCGGGATTCGAACCCGGATTTCCCTCTTCGAGCCTGCGGTCGTCTTAACATTTTTTTTTTTGTTTTTTTTGTTTTTTTTTTTTTTTTTTTTTGGATCGATTCTTTGCGGTCGTTTTGTTCGTGTTTGTTCGTTGAGTTTTGGCGCAGTTTATTATTATTATTTTATTTTATTACAGGGAACGTCGAACCCTCTGACCGAGCGCACTGAGCCACCGCGCTACGCCAATTAGACTATCCAGACACACTTCCCTTCCAACCCAAATTCTCACTTAACGAACACCGCCTAGAAGACAAGGCCTGACAACTGGCCGTGCCTACGTCACACCACGAGGCAGCGGACGCAAGCTGACTGGCCGGCCGCTACGAGGCGGTGGGCGTGCCCCAGCGGACAGCCAGTCAATTGGCAGCCGTGCCAGTAGTCAGGCCTTGTCATCCAGGCGTTGTTGCTTTAACAGCACACTACGATCGTAGTGCCCCCTGCCCATTAGTTCCTCTCGCTCGCAGCCCATAGTGTATCGACCATATGAATGCGCCCATTTTGAAATTGACAATTGCCTGTTGGGGGCATATATACAATTATTGATACTAGTTGACCCGTGCGAATACTTCGCACTCTCTCCTGATGAGTCATAGATAGGTAAGATAGTAATGGAGAAAAGACAGATGCAAGTACGTATGTATAAATGATAATAATAATATTGCATGCACTGTAAAGTAGCGGGTAATTAAAAGTTAAATAAACAGTACTTACCTCTGATTATGAACTGTGACATAATTCAGTTCATTCATGCAGTACACAACGATTGTTTGAACAAAGTGAACAATTCCAACAGCTGTCGTGCATCAGTGTGTGAAACTAAAATTTCGTGATACACTAGGCATGCATAAAGAATCTAAACAACTGCAAGAGCTGTCTTTCATGTTAGTTAAACAGATTATACATTGCTTTAATATCGGCCGCGCAAACTAAGTTAATACTTCGTCAGCCGGCCGCAGTGACCGAGCGGTCTACGGCGCGCCAGTCACAGTCGCACGGCCACTAGGGTCAGTGGTTCGAATCCCCCCTCGGGCATGGATGTTTGTGTCGTCTTTAGTATAAGGTAGTTCATAAGTAGTTTTGTAAGTTTAGGGACTGATGACCCCACAGTTATGTCCCTTAAGCTTAACAAACATTTGAACATTGATCTCGGCGCGGTGGCTGATGGGGAGCAACCACAAATAAAGGTAAAGCAGTCATCAATCCGAAGATTGGTTTGAACACCACAGTGCTTTATTAGGCATGGTCCTGTTTGGAGGTGGTATGCCGTTGCCTTCCTCCGACCTTCGAACTGACTTACCCAGCCAGTTATAGGGGGACCTACAGTTTAACGTGGGTTCCGAACCACGGTGCTACTCGGTATTTTCCACATGAGCAATACTGCCAGAGGTGAAAGAAGTGGAAAGTGACAGATAAAAATCCTAGGACCAGGCGGGCATCGAACCCGCGACCTTTGGATTTGTAGTCTGGCACTCTACCACTCTGCAACCGAGGCGCACCAACTACATGTCCCATTTACGATCGTTCGCCGGGTATCAACTTAGATTGCATGAACAATACAAATTTTTCAAAATAAAGTTTTTTTGTGAAAACAATAACTTTAAGCTATCTGTGTATTTTTCGTCATTAGTGGAGAACGAAACCTTGAAAAAAAAAGTAATAATAATAATAGGGGCATTACCGTCGTAGTGTGCTATAAGATGATAATTTGCGTTGCGAACCGGGAAATCCGGGTTCAAATCCTCGTCCAGCACAGCTCACTTTATTCCACTGTCTTGAAACGGTCGAAATGTTGCAATATTTCGAATCCGGATTCGATATTTCTTGGTTTGCGAAAGGCTTTTGCCACTGTACCACACAAGGGGTCTCTAATCATATTGATTTCATATGGGAAATCGTCTCAGTAGTGCGATTTAGACTGCGCTCTGCAGTCTAAATCGCACTACTGAGACGATTTCCCATAAGAAATATATGTGTGTGTGAATTGTTACCTCTCTATCTACATTATTCTGTGATTAATTAAGTTTTCAAATTTATACTGACTTGTTTGTGGTCACATTAACTGCTATAGGAAACACCCCAAATATATCTCAAAGCCACAGTTCCTTCTTAGAAAAAACTTTTTAATATACCGGGTGATCAAAAAGTCAATATAAATTTAAAAACTTAATAAATCACGGAATAATGTAGATAGAGAAGTAAAAATTGGCACACATGCTTGGAATGACATGGGGTTTTATTAGGAAAAAAAGAGTTCTAAAATATCCGACAGATGGCGCTTCATCTGATCTGAAAAGCAATAATTAGCATAAAAAATTAAGACAAAGCAAAGATGATGTTCTTTAAAGGAAATGCTCAATATGTTCACCATCATTCCTCAACAAAGCTGTAATCGAGGAATAATGTTCTGAACAGAGTTATGGTAAGGCATTGGCGTTGGATGTTGTCTTTCAGCAGCCCTAGAGATGTCAGTCGATCACGATACACTTGCGACTTTAGGTAACCCCAAAGCCAATAATCGCACGGACTGAGGCCAAGCATGACGAAAGTGGCGGCTGAGCACACGATCATCACCAAAGGACGCGCGCAAGAGATCTTTCACGCGTCTACTCTAGCAATATGGGGTGGAGTGCCATCCTGCATAAAATTCGTACGTTTCAGCAGGTGTTTTTCAGCCAGGCTGGGGATGATGCGATTCTGTAACATATCGGCATACCTCTCACCCGTCATGGTAGCAGTTACTAAATCAGAATTACGCACCATCTGGGACAAATTTTGAACTTTGCTTCTTTTTTTCTCCCTAATTAAACACCATGTCGTTCCAAGCATGTGTGTCAATTTTTACCTCTCTATCTACATTAGTCCGTGATTTATTAAGTTTTCAAATTTATACAGACTTTTTGCTCACCCGGTACTTCCATCTAACTACCAATTGATGCACTATTAGTTTCTGCATACTATGGAGTCATTTAAAATGCTCATTATCACAAAAATATTACAATTATTCAATCACATTAAACAGTGTAAATTTTCTAAATTTACCACAAAATAAAAACAACCAGAGAATTTAGAGCCTGAATGCCCCGTGTTCAGCTGTACGCACACCTGTTTTATCCTTCATCATCATATAGGATGAAACACTTGCCCACAGCTGAATACAGGGCATTCAGGCTCTGAATTTAATATCACATGTAATTGTTTCTCAGCATGGCCAGATGGGTGCATGCGAATCCCTATACAGAGGAAACCCATGCGAAATTGTCATAGGTTTATCAACAGAAAATGTTCAAATGTTTGTTAAGCCTATGGCACTTAACTATGGGGTCATCAGTGCCCAAACTTACAAACTACTTATGAACTAGGACGGCACAAATATCCATGCCCGAGGGGGGATTCGAACCCCCGACCGTAGTGGCCATGCTGACCGTGACTGGAGCGCCTCAGTCACCTCGGCCACCGCGGCCGGCTTATCAACAGATTTGCAACTTTCGAATAATTGGACTATAAGCCTGATCACTTGAGAATTCAAACAATCGTACAATATGGTCCAAAAATAACAGTTTTGTACAATGATGCCCACGTGATTATGATATTAAATGAACCAAATGACTCAATGATGATCGTAAAAAAACCTATAGCATGCAGTTACAAAAAAAATATTATAAGTTTGTAATCCGAAGCGACAAAACTGCTAAGGTCATCGGTCTGTAGACTTACAAACGACTTAAACTAATTTGTTCTAAGAACGACACACACCCATGCCCGAGGGAGGACTCCATCCTCTGATGGGCGTGGCCATGTACTCCGCGACGTTGCGCCCCAGAACACACGGCCATCCCGTGCGGCGCACATGGTTTGATTGTCATTTTGGTAAATATAGTGTTCCGATACTCTTTAATATTTTGTGGTAAGTTATTAAACTTTTCACTGTTCAGTGTGGTTGAATCTTGTAATATTTTTTTTGTAAACATAGGATCTTGAGAATGACGCCATAATGCGCCGAAACAAGTAGTGCTTTGGTAATTATTTGACGACGAATATACTTAGTGATGCCAGCAGTAGAAAATATCTGCACTACTTGGAGGACATCCATTTATTTCGGATGGCTGCCAACGTTACGCTGTATACGTTGTTACGGGTAACGTTTCCAACACTGCGACGCTGCCTTCTGCTCGTTGATGCTCGCCCAGCCATGGTACGTGCCTCCTGCTGCTATCAACAGCTACCGTACGGTTGTCAACTTACCGTGGACGAACAGTAGAGTATCCGGTGTAGTTGTGTCATTACCAAACAATGCAGGCATTAGAAAAACAACGTATCCTGAAAGGTCGCCCAATTACGGGTCTGAAGCAAACAGCCAGTGCATATAATATCGCGCAGTTTGATATTCCTTAAAACTTAAAATCAGACTTCTTGTGTTTCTTCATGCTTTGTTAAGTTGCTAAGCAAAACGAGATAAGTTTTCAAGACAGTATTCGCGATCAACAAAATTAAACTTGAAACTTCCTGGCAGATTAAAATTGTGCGCCAAAAATGGGATTCGAACCTGGGACCTTCGCCTTTCGCGGGCAACCGCTCTACCGTCTGAGCTATCCCGGCACGCTTCACAGACCGTCCACACAACTTTACTTCTGTTATACTTCGCCTTCACAGAAGTTCTTTAGTGAGCCTTTCAGAACTAGCACTCCTCATTCTGGAAACATCCCTTAGGCTGTGGCTAAGCCATGTCTCCACCACATCCTATCTTCCAGGAGTGTTAGTCGTGCAAGGTTAGTAGGAGGACGACTTTAAAGTGTGGAAAGTAGGAGGTGAGGTACTACTAGAACGTGTGAGGACGCCTGTGAAGCGTGCCGGGTTAGCTCCGACGGTAGAGCGCTGCCCGCGAAAGCCGAAGGTCCCAGGTTCGAATTCCGGTTCCGGCACACAATTTTAATCTGCCTAGAAGAGTCATATCAGCGCACAGTCCACGGCAGAGTGGAAATTTTATTCTGTAAATTATATTTGACTGTGTTTCAAGAAGAATTTCTACTGCAATGAAAATGCCTTATATCTGATATGTGTTGAAATTTCTAATTTGCTCCAATAACTGGAAAATCGAAACGTATAACTTCAAATAAAACTTTGTAATGTGTGTCGTACTGCCTCTTAGTGTCTAGGAAAAGAATCCAGAGAGATAAACCGTTTACCGGAAACACCTGAATGCGCCAACTTGAACGCAGTCCTTGAAATTCACAGTTTCTTCACATAATTAAAGTGTTAAATCCTTTATATAGTTTTGCGTAAAACATACAAAATATCTCATTTATCTCCCGAGCAATCACGAAACAATAAACAACTTTTATTTATTTTTATCGTAAATTACTGACAAAAAAGTGTAATTAATGAGAAGCATAACACAAAAAGTTAAATTACGATGTTAATAACAGGGATTTTGCCTTTTTAAACTCACAATTACATGCTGCCCGTAAGTAAAAGTTAATTATTCTAAGACTGAGATTCTTTCCCTCCCTCCCTTCCTCTCATCCTCTCTCCCCTTTCTCTCTCTCTCTCTCTCATTTTTCGTCGGGCCGTCTGGGGGGGGGGGGGGGACACGTGCCCCTTTGCCCTCCCCCCCAACCCCCTGAATCCGCCCTTGGTACTTAAGTAGTCCTTACAGGTGGAGTGATCACTGTGTCCCCAGTGGTGTAGTGGTCAGCGCAACCGCGTCGCTCGCGGGGAGACCCGTGTTCGAGTCCCGGCTGGGGACATATTTTCAGCTTTGCCCATTCGCAGTTGATGCCAAATATTCTGTGAATATGTACACAAATAGTTGATTAGCTGCACTCTGTAACGTCCTAATATCAATCCTTACTTCCTGTGCTAATAATGAAACAAAAATGTTCAAATGTTTGTAGAACTTATGGCACTTAACTACGGGGTCATCAGTCCCTAAGCTTACGAACTACTTATGAACTACATAAGACTAAGGACGGCACAAATATCCATGCCCAAGGGGGGATTCGAACCCCCGACCGTAGTGGCCGTGTAGACCGTGACTGGTAATAATGAAACATTGTAAAACTTCCTGGCAGATTAAAATTGTGTGCCGGAACCGGGACTCGAACCTGGGACCTTTGCCTTTCGCCGGCAAGCGCACTACCGACTGTGCTATCCCGACACGACTCACGATGCCGCCTCACAACTTTACTTCTGGCAGTACCGCGCCTCCTACTTTCCAAACAATTCTGTCAGGAAGTTTCATATCAGCGCACACTCCGCTGCAGAGTGAAGTTTCATTCTGGAATGAAACATTGTGATTACAAATGTAATACTATGTTAGAGACACGTCTGATTCATTCATTTGTGTATTTAAAATTAATATCCTCAAGCCTCTTTATACATACCTTTTGAAATTTAGAGTTAAGAAAAGACAATAATTTTAATGTGATAAATCGTATAAAATGTTAAATAAAGCCTAATTTGAAACACAATTTAAATGTGGTAAAAAAAAAAAAAAAAAAAAAAAAAAAGAGAACTGTCTGAAAAGTAATAGCGTTAGTATTGTCTGTTACGGTACTGCTGCTACTACTTTAGCTGCTAATAATTACAATAATAATCATAATAATGACACTATCAGTGGCGGCTGGTGCTTCAGATGACTGGGGGTTCTTTCAATGCCGGATCTACAATATTTCCGAACCGGTGCCGAAACTTGATAGTGACGCACCCTCCTAACGTTACACATGCGCAAAGGCTACTATCACCAACAGTTAAATATTTGTTACAACGAAGAGTATAAATGTCGTGTACCCTCAAAATCGCGACACATTCTCAAAAACGTGGCAAGGAAGTGTAACAATCCAAAAGTCATTATTGTTCCCGTATCTGTTAAAAAGAAGTTTGGATTTTAAAAAATTGCTTGCTATTAGACTCGAACACATTACCTTTGACATTTCAGCACGATGCCGCTAACCACACGACTATTCTAGATAGAGAGAGAGAGAGAGTAGTGCTTTATTATTATTCACCATCGGATCTTCTGAAGGCTTTTACAATTGATGCGTCTTTAATTGGTACTTATATATATTAACCAAAATGACGTGTTTTTGAGCTGGCGTCTCTACCAGATCCGACTGCAATGTTACAAGCGGCGTTTCCCGTCGCCCCTCCCTGCCGTGGGAACACCGATATGCTGCCTCCAGGGGGTTCAGAAGAGAATTTGAACCTCAGCCGCGCACGTGCATTGCAACGCTGAGGCTACTGCCTCCTGTCAAGGTCTATATAGACCTTGCCTTCCGTGTAGAGCAGCCGCGCTACGACTCGTTACGTGCTGTCTCTGCGACGTAAAACAGTTCTCATGCGATAAAAATACTTTGAATGTATGTATAAAATAATAGGGCACAGGAATGAAACGAAGAGTGATAGTTGAAAAACATTTTTTATTTTATTTATTTACTTACTTTTCTTCACGACGAGCTTTATTCCGGGGGGACCACTGAACACGTAGGACGCGCCGCCACTGGATACTATCATATGCAAAATGTTTTTTCAGGTTATAAAAGTTATATAATAAGACGTAATGAGTTTTGACCGGTAGAAATGGTGTAAACACTTCAGCTAAGGACTTTGTGAAGCGAGAAGTTAGGTTGTATGGGCTAAGGTAGGAGAAAGAAAGGTGCTATTCTTGTTTTAGTAGAGATATTATTCAGTTCTCTGATACAATGAGGGAGATCATTCCACGGCTGGGGTTTTGCTACTAAAGAGGGCTGCTGAATGATGGAGTGAGACATACACGATTTTGCTCAGAAAGAATGTAAACCCTCGTTTTGAGGCGGTGGCGGTACATTTCACGCTTAGAATTATCACTCTCATCTCACAATTATTCACGTGCTTCTTAGCGCGTTCTGCGCTTGTGATGTAGTTGCGGTTCGTTTCAGCCTAGCAAGCAGCGTCACGTCCCCCGTCGCTTTTCCACTTGCGCTGAGCTCATCACCATCTGTCGGTTTGACTCGCTTCAGACAACACGACATTCGACCGGGTCGTGTACGGGGAACATCAGCGGGCCGTTGGGCGCGATTCGACGTCTTTAATTTTTCACGAGACGGACGACGCGATGGTAGAATTGTTTATTGACCAGTCATGGCCCCCACATTCGATTGCGGGCCCTGGACCCAGAATCAGAGACGGGCCCTCCCCCTGTCTTTTTTTACTGTTGTGTGCAGTAGATTGCAGTTGCAAGTTTATATCTTAATCATGCTCTTTCTAGAATTTACTTTAACTTAGTATAACAAGGTACGAATTTGATAAGGTAATTATTTTACTTAAAATCGAGACTTTACTTACAATGGCTACAGCAGCCCTGTAGTCATAAAATGGTTATGAGGGGGTGGGGGGGGGGGGGGGGTGGGGGGGGAGGGGGAATCAGCCAAATCAGCCAATTATGACGTATATTCTAACTTGCGAAGCTTCACAACGTAAGTTGAAAGTGCAGATAAATATCAATAGAGACAATATTAAATTTCATTCAATACAAATCTCGAAGGAGCAACCTCAATTCGTTTTCAAGCAATGCAGAAGTAACGTCAAACTGCTGTGCGAATGGCATGACTTGAGAACAAATCCCTAAGCGCTATGACAACCAGAGTAAAATGGGCAAAGGAACTAATTATATCACTTTTTATAGCTGCTATCTAGTCTACTTGGCATTTAATACTAGAAGGATCACATGCAAGCTACTACTTATAAGAACCTCTGGGGCCAAATTGGCCCCATGCAGTTTTATTGCTTATAAGGCCAGATTGTGACAGATAATTCATTGTAACCGTCATATGTGCTTTTATTGATTTTTAACAACGGAAAGTCCAGATTGGCATGTTCATAATATTAGGATGGCTAGCAACTCACCATAAAGATGATCTCTAAGCTGCCAACGAACTCACATTCATACAACTGGTAAATTTTCGGCCATGACCTTTGTCAGAAAAGATCACAATCACTCACAAAATCAATCACTCAGGCATAACAGACCCATACATGACCGCCATCCCCAGCTGCCCTACCGCAATTAGTGCTGGAATGTCTGGCACCGTTGTCACATATTGAAACAACAGAGAGAAAGCAGTTGGTTTTATTTCATACACAGTATTACGAGGAAACATGCCAAAAATACAGAGAAACTTTATGAGGGGCCAAACTGGCCCTGCGTCCTTCTAGGTAGGAATCTTAATATTTAGGAACCTGTTTGAAGTAGAACACTCTAAAAAACGCTGCACAATAATTTGGCCACCTTAGTAAATACACACATACAATTCCAATCAATGGAAATAACTAAGAGCATCAATCGATGTAATCGTTTAATATAAGCGGTTTATCATAAATATCTACTACAATTGCCTATAGAATCTTCTAAAATTTTGGTTCATGAAAAATATTCAGTATGTTTTTTCTAGTTTGTTTTTAATTTCAGTAATAAAAAATTTGAATCATGTAGGGCTGGTCTCGAGGCCCCTTCAGCACCAGGACTTGGACCCAGGGGTCCACCCAGCCCCACCCTTGTGGGGCCATGTGACCAGTACAACTGAGCAACACTTTTGTGCGCCAAAAATGTATGTGGAATGATTAATAGACGAAGCACGTAAGTTCGTGTGCTTTACAACTAAACAAATGAAAAATACCGGAATATCAAGGACAGTGACTTGTGAATGACATACCAATGCATCAGTTCCCTCCATCAGCGGTGGACTAAGGCTGTTGGAGGCTCAGATCTGCGGCAAAACAAAATGAGGTCCCCGGTCGACTTGGAAATACATGTATTACTATAAAGACAGTAACTTTTATGATATGGAGGCCCTCCAGTACGAGAGGCATGGGACAGTCTAAAAAGAATAGCATTCAAGATTTGGAGACCCAAGAACTAAATAAATTATATATGCCCCCACCCCTAGACGAGAGGCCCAGGGCTGTGCGCCTCCCCCCCCCCCCCCTTAGTCCACCACTGTCCTCCATAATCCTATAATTCTTCATTACAGTCTATTTCAACACCATATCCTTCACCTGTGGAAAAGGAGTTAATAGGAATTACTCAGCAGCTATTGGATTACAATTCTTTTGATCATCCTCTGAGCTAAACTGCATTCTCGTCAACTTTGGAAAATAATTCACCAAATAGTACTCATTTTATTTACTTATTTATTTATTTATTTTTTTTTTGAAAGAAGGTATGATGTGCCATATTAAAGGATACATGTAATTTTGTATCTTCACCCATGAGATGAGAAAATAATGTTCGATACTCTTCCTTTACTGGTCATTTTCCAGGCACAGTGGATCCACAGATTTCTTCTTTTATTGCCTGTGTTCTTTTCTCTTCTTCATGTAAAGCAAGTACTGTATGTTGTAATTCAATATAATGAAAATTTATGAACATATAAAAGCTTTCACAAATAGAAACAAAAATCACCGCATCTGAAAGCGGCTGCAGCTCAGACATAAAATTTATATGCATCAGGTGATATGGCCAGCACAGCATGTCAAACCAAGTAGCCCATTTGTTACACGTACCTTTCCTATTTATTTTGATTTATGTTCATGCATTGGTAGCAATTAAAATTACAATCCCAGTAGAATAAAAAATACTTTAAAAATGAAAAAAGGTACTTGTTATGCTAATGACGGAGAGAGGAGGCCAAAATAAACAGCTCTCCTCACTTTCCACATATGGAATCAAAATGGTTATTATTCATATTTACACAGCTACTTTAAGGGTCAAGTTTTCTTTTTTGCATCCTCATTACCCAATCCTCGTCAACTCCCCTGTCCCCTAACTGTCTGTAATGTCATCAGTGAGAAAATATGGGACCATTTGCAGATCGTGTAGTTGAGACAGAATTTGGCCAGCAGTCCAATGTTTACCTTGTTGGATATAGAAAACAGTGTAAAAACTAGGTACAGGGTGGTCAGCAAATGGGCCATAATCATTAATCTGCCAAATCCGGTTTTGATCCAGGGCTGGAGCAACTGACCAACTTCACAAAGCATATAGTTTTAATATCCAGATTCATTGTCACCTGAGCACTCTGAAATGAAGGAGTAAAAATTAAGTGAAAAATTTTAAAAATATAGTTACTTTTAATTTAGAACACAATTACGTGGAATTTGTAGAAGAAGTAGTAATTTTTTGGAAGATTTCACCTTTTTCAGCAAGTCTTTGTCCCTTTTAGTTATTTATAAAACTCTATGGCCAGTCACGTTGTAGATAATTAAACTCACACTGTGATATCGATTCCACAGTCAGTTTCTTTCATCAGTCCACTGGACCAACATAAGCAAAAATAATCCTTTCTTAGTGGCCTTGTGTGTGTGTGAATAGAAAACTTATCCCATAATTTTTGCAGTTGGCATATGAGTTGAGGATTATCGTTTTACTTAAGAAAGGAATTTCACCTCTCTTCCACAGAGAGTTTAGACTTCCATTCTTGCGAGTCATACTGTCTAAATAGCTCTTCAGATATGTGTATTCCTTTTTTCCAATAACTTTCGGGTGTGCAGCCAGATCCCATTGACGTTCTGCCAAGAGATTTTGGCCCAGAGACATTTGGTCATCTTCAGATGAGTAGACAAGTTCTGAAGGGCCCAGTTACAGTTTTCAGTATATCTATTTACCTGAAGATGGCCAAAATGTCGTGGCAGAATGTCGACGGGATCTGGAAAAAGTATGCCAGAAAAACTTCAGAAGTCATACATATATTCCTGGAAACAATTGTCACCTGAAATCTTCACACTATTTTTTAGTCCGGTTCATAAAAGCACTTTCAATCATCACCCATTCTAATGTTACATGTAGCTTCACCGAATTATACATTCGATATTTATAGCCCATTTCTATAAGTAATCAAATACTATGGTATAGAAAGCCATTGTCACTTACTCAGAGTTAGAAATCAAATCAATTATTTCTTGTTTAGGGTTCTCGTTCTTTAGTTTGTTCATATTGATCTTGGTTTGAATGCCAGTGCTGTAAATAAAACTACAGCACAACTAAATACATGGTTCAAGGAGAATAAACTCCTGATAAACACCATAAAAACAACATAGGGTACAATGGGGCTGTAATAATAATTTCAACTTACATCAAATTTTACTGGAAAATTATTAACTTAATTTTTAAGCATTTACTAGGACCTCTTTAACTATACTTGTCCTATTGTGAAAGGTGGCTACACATGATTGTCAAATATTTATGTTATACTAATATTTGATTTACCCTTCTGATTGCACAAAAGTGTATTTCGGTGGGGCTATTCAGATAGTGGCCATGGCTGTTTGAACAAGGTAAATTATGGGCAGATACACAACTAAATTATATGGAAGGTTAGCCAAAATACACTATTTTCTATTTAATACTCATCACCTCTAATTACAATAATAATTTCAGTTTAATGGAATGTAACCCTTATGAAATGTCTCTTTTCTCGTAAATCACCTGTAGCATCCACAGACAAATTGCTTATGACCTTTTGTATAGACACAGTGTTCATGATAGGTGGTAATTGTTTGGCATTATGTCCATTAACATTAATCTTAATGTGCAAAATGCAACCATTTACCCTCGCAGAGTCCTCATTTTCATTCCATTACCTGACCTTCAGAATCATTTATAGACACTTTTTGGTAAAAGGTTACTGTTACCCATAACTTTATAGTTTTCTATATAGCATCATCAGTACAAACTCATTATGGCACTCCATAAGTTTTACTGGCTTCTGATAGTAATATTTCATTGCTACTTCAGCTGCCTCCTTCATTGACCCCTGTCCCATTCCATTTTTGCCTCCTTTCCATTTATAGGTCCTCATCATCTGAAGAAAATGAAAGAATAATTTATTACAATAGTATTACAAAACAGAGTCTTTTGTAAATGCCCATTACCCATCTTCAATCAGTTATCCACCACTATTAATAAAGCCCTGTTCTTAGTTATTGAAATTGCCCCAAAGTTGCTATTGTGAAGTAGTTTCCCAATGCATTAATGCATGGCAGCACAAGTTACTTATGTGGCATAGGAAGGACCAAGTATCATGCCTCAAATTACTTCATGATTTTAATTTCCTACAAACTGCAGGAAATCCCTAGTGAATACCATTTCAGTTTTACAAACTGTGCAATGACCAATTGTGAGCCACTTACCTTATACACTTAAAAAAAATCTTGCATACATTTCTGAAATCAGAAAAGGACACAGATTTAGTCACTGGATAGAGGAAACCTCCAACAACAGGAAACACTCACATAATGACATCCCCACTTTGCTGTTGTTGCAGCACTTGCACAAAAGCTAACAATTAATGATGTGGCCCCTCTATTCAGTCAGCCCTGCTCTACCCTACCTAAATTTCTGCCTGAAAGGTGATTCATGCAACACCACTGTGACAATCAACAACAACAAAAGTTCATCCTCGTCACATACTAAGTTTCTAAGAATATGGCTACAAAATGAAATGGCATGTACACTTGACACCAAAAAAAGTGGGTCACTCCTGAATTCCCATGTGTAGGCTGCACCTGATTGCATGTAACCAAAACAGTGCAGGTGTGTTGCGGATCGTATAATCATACCACCGTACACTCATTGTACTATACGCAACTGGCACTACAAGTGACTACTTGACACCACATCTCCTTATGCATGCAGTTCAGACGTAAACCAATACCGTCATAGAACAAATACAAGGAACCACTTTATTAGAGATGAGGCATTCTGCGAAGATTGTAAATTAATTTTCATTAACAATAGTGACATGTCATTATGTTCATTAAATGAACGTAATGAAATTTTGTTTGTAAGCTGAATCTGAACATACTGTTAACCAAAGAGCCGTAAGATTTCAACGATATCACTAGTATCGGCTTACAAGAGGGAATATCTGAACATTGAAATAAATTACGATAATTCAAGCTCTGCATCAGCACTCCTGTACATATATTGTCCCTGATAGAAAACCGCTAAGGATATGTTATGTAGGTCAATGCACAGGTGCTATACACCATGAAGTAAAGTTTCAGTAATTGACGTAGATTAGAACTAAATACCTATATGAATTGATAACTGTGTACAATAAGGTGTCACATATTAAGTATGTTCACCAAAATGTGATACTGGAGTCTGAATGACTATACAAATGATTTTTGCCAGGCAGGGATTCGAACCCATTACATTTCTCTAATGTCTTATAGCTACAAATATATTTATTGTTTCGCCTGCAGTAGACTGATGTGCACATGTTTTACTAGCAATAACATAAAGTAAAATTCTGTGCTGCCTGGAACTCCAACCACACGCACATGGATGTTGTTGACCTTACACGACATGTCAAACACCACATTCAACTTCACTAATAGCTACGATCACACTGGACGGCTTTGGTATCCTGAGGAAAAAATAAAATGGTGGGGCAACAACGTGTTCTGCCTCTGACAGAAAAGTCTTAACCAACTCTGTTCCAGTCAATAGCGAATGGACTAGTTTAATTACAGTACAGTCATGCATCCTATGCTTTGCGTTGCTGGAAGTGAAGAGGCTATGTATGTGGCACTTAAGAATTGTTACCCCAACATTAATAAACCTTAACCTTAGTCATTATAAGTTAGTCTCAGTGCAATCAAACACCGAATTTAGCTCGCTGAGGTAATACATGTTGACTGTGACACGTCTGCTGAATGAAATACGGAACCTTATATAAAACTATTGTGTGTGGCATTTTCACCAGATTTAGCATGAACTAGTAAAACACACTGTGAAAGCTGGAAAACTGGATGTGGCCACAGAATGATTGGTAATGAAGTTAAGGTCTAGGTGATGTGTGGAAGCAATGGGTCAGATATGGGTTGAAAAGGCAATGAAAGTGTAATCTGAAATGCCAGTTGTGGTGACAGAATGAGCTTCAATGTAACCCAATGTCTTTGTTATACTGGGAACAACTGTTTGACTGTGAGTTGGTAAATCGAACAAATGTGAAGACTAAAATAGCTGATCTTTAGTGAAACTCAAGATTTACATTAAAAGTCCATGAAAATGAAATCTGAAAAGCTGGTTGTGGTGATACATTGATCTTTAGCAAAACCTTAGGTCTATGTTATATTGGGAATGACCATTTGGTTGTGTATTGGTAAATCCAACAAATTTGAAAATAAATAATATAGTGAGGACAGTTTACTACTCACCGCAAAGACGTGGCGACGAGCTGCGACAGGCACATACAAAAGACACACACATACAATTCGAAGTGTGGCAGTCGGAGGTGATGGTTGTATGACTGTGTTGTGTGCCTGTGTGATTGCGTGAGTGCTCTATTTCTGAAGAAGGCCATGGCCGATAGCTGAATGTGTTGTATGTGTGTGTCTTTTGTATGTGCCTGTCGCAGCTCGTCGCCACGTCTTTGCGGTGAGTAGTAAACTGTCCTCACTATATTATTTATTCCAACCTGGACTTTCCAATTTTAAATTTGAAAATAATATAGTTGGATAGGGTCAATGGATGAAATGGATGAAATCTGAAAAGCTGGTTGTGGTGACACATTGATCTTTAGCATAACCTAAGGTCTATGTTATATTGGGAATGACCATTTGGTTGTGTGTTTGTAAATCCAACAAATTTGAAAATGATATAGTTGGATAGGGTCAATGGATGCTCTGTAGCAAAACCACAGGTCTATATCAGGCTGTGAGTCAACAGTTTGGTTGCGATTTGGCAATGCCAATAAAAGTGAAAGCTGGAAAACTTGTTGTGGTCAGGGTTTGATCGGTAACAATGCTTAAGTTCTAGGTTATGTGTAGAAGCAATGGTTCGGATATGGGTTGAAAGGGTAATAAAAGTGAATCATGAAAAGCTGGTTGAGGGGAAACAATGATCTTTAGCGTAACCCAAGGTCTATGTCAGACTGGGAAAAACCGTTTGGTTGTGAGTTGGTAAATCCAACAAATGTTAAAAATGAAATAACTGTATAGGGTAAACAGATGGTCCATAGTGAAACCTAAGATCTACGTTATATTGTGAAGCAACAGTCTGGCTGCAAGTTGGTGATGTCAATAAAAGGGAAAGCTGGAAAACTTGTGGTGATGGTATGATCAATAATGAAGCTGAAGGTTTGGTTATGTGTGGGAGCCACAGTTTGCATATGGGTTGAAAAGGCAATAAAAGTGAAAGCTGAAAAGTTGGTTGTGGACACAATGATCTTTAGTGTAATGCAAGGTCAATGTTGTACCGGGGAAACTTGTTAGGCTGTGAGTTAGTACATCCAACAAATGTGAAGACTGAAATAGCTGGATGAGTTGAATGGATGGTCTGTAGTGAAACCCAAGTTCTACCTTACATTGTGCGCCAATATTCTGGTTGAGAGTTGGTGATGTCAATACAAGTGAAAGCTGGAAAACTTGTGGTGACAGTATGACTGGCAACAAAGCTCAATGTATAGTTTATACTTTGCCAACTCACAACCAAACTGTCGCCTCTGAACCTAACATACATTATTTACTACCCAGCTATTTCCACCCTCACATTCACTGTCTTCACCAACTCATATCCGAAGTGTAACCTCCAAACATAACATAGACCTTGACATAAATTCCAGACCATTCCGTCACCTCAACCAGTGATATCAAGTTTCACTTTTGATTGCTTCATCAGCTCACAACAAATCTGAGTCTTCCCAACCTCAAATAGACCTTGTGTATCACTGTAGTCCATCCCTTCACCAGAGAAACCTACTTTCACCTTCACATTCTGTGGCTTTACCAACTCATAACTGAACTGTTGCTTTCCAACATTACATGGACCTTGGTATAGTCTTCATTACTTTTAATCACCTCAGATAGCTATTCAAGGATTTCTAAATGTTGGCTTCAACAACTCACAACCAAACTGTTGTCCCCAAAACTGATATAGACATATATTTATGCTACAGATATTTATGTCACTACAACCAGCTTATCACCTTTCATTTTCATTAACTTTGCCTACTCATAACCAAACTGTCGGCTCCCAACCAAGCCTAGAACTTGAACTTTGCTACAGATCATTCTGTCACCCCAATCAGCTATATCATCTTTCACTTTCGTTTCCTTCCCATCCAATCTTATACAGACCTTTGTCTACACTACAGATAATTTTGCAACATCAGCCAGTTATTTTTGCCCTTACTTTTAATGGATTCACCATGTCATAACCAAACTGTTACCACCCAAAGTAATATAGATCTTGGGCTACCATCAGAGTCATTGTGTCACCACAATCAGGTTTTCAGATTTCAGCTTTACTGACTTCATCATCGTATATACAAACTGTTGCCTCCACACATAACCTAAAAAATGAATGTTATTACCGATCATTTTGTCACCACAATGAGGCTTCCAGCTTTCACTTTTATTGACTTTCTCAACTCACAACCAATCTGTAGCCTCACAACCTAAAGTAGATCTTGTTTTTTGCTACAGACCATATGTTCACCTCATCCAGCTATTTCAGTCTTCCTGTGTGTTGGATTTAACAATTCACAACCAAACGTTTTTACCCATTCTGCTATAGATTTTGGGTTACGCTAAACATCATTTGTCACAACACCAGCTTTTCAGATTTCAGTTTTATTAATGTCTTCAACCCATATCTGAACTGTTACCAATCATTCCATCACCAGAACATGATTTCCAGATTTCACTTTTATTACTGAGTGAGGTGGCGCAGTGGTAACACTCTGGATTCGAATTTGGGGGGATGGTGGTTCAGATCCACCTCCAGCCATTCAGATTTAGGTTTTCTGAGATTTCCCTAAATCACTTCAGATAAATGCTAGGATGGTTCCTTTCAAAGGGCACACCTGATTTCCAGCCATGTCCTTATAAAAAAAATCTGAACATAACCTCCGTCTCTAATGAGCACATAGTCGACAGGACGTTAAGCCCTAAGCTTCCTTCCTTCCTTCACTTTTATTGACGCCACCAACTTGCAGCCAGAATTTTGCCTCACAACATAATGTAGAGCATGGAATTTGGTACAGAACATCCATTCACCTCATCCAGCTATTCCAGTCTTCAAATTTGTTGGATTTAGCAACTCACTGTGAAACAGTTGTTCCCATTTTAACATAAACCTTGATTTATGCTAGAGCTCATTCTGACATTACAACCAGGTTTAATGATTTCACTTTTGTTAACTTTTAATGTAGATCTTGAGTTTCGATAAAGGCTACCCACCTTATCCAGCTATTTCTGTCTAAAACTCTGTTGGATTTACCAACTCACAATCAACTGGACATTCTCAAACTAACATATACCTTGAGTCTTGCTATAGATCAGTGTCGTTAAACCTGTAGGTCGTGACTCCAAGGGGGATTGCAAAGCCTTGCTTGAGGGATCCAACAGAAAGTACTAGCAAAAACCACAACACACACACAAAACACCTAGTGGTTCATGAATACACACTGTATCCCTAAGTGTGATATATTTAATGTTAAAATTATTCAGTTTCTTTTGTAACATTCATTATGAATTGATCATAAACTGCTTTATAATACAGTGTGTAAATGATGAATAACTGCAGGGTCTGAAACTCTCTTCAGGAATCAATTGATAGCAAAAAGAACTTGATACAATAAGTTCTTCTGAAAAAAAAAAAAAAAAAAAAAAAAAAAAAAAAAGGAATCTACAAATTGTCTATACAGTGGGACCTACCTTAATAAGATTAATTCGCTTCTGAGTCTTGCATGAAATATAAAACAGTGGTTAAGCAAAATATATTTTTCTGTCCGAAATCCTGTAAAAATACCTTACATGTGTTTCATTCTGAAAAACATAGAAAAACTTTGGCCAACAATTTCAAAGAATACTGAAAGAAAAGAAAGAACATCACATTTATTTCCTTTGATATGACCCCCATTGAAGTAAAAATGTTCTGATGAATCCCTTCCAAATAAAAATATTCTAGCAACCACGGCCCCTCCTCACAAACCATACCAAAGCTATGCTACCTCAAAGGAAAAAGACTGATAGATAATTTGTCACCACAACCAGCTTTTCATATTTCACTTTAATGTCTTTTCTACTCAAATCTGATTTGTTGGTTCCACATATAAGCTAGACCTTGATCTGTTTTACTGATTATACTGTCACCACAACAAGTTTTCCAGCTTTCACTTTTATTGGTGCCACCAATTCGCAACTAGACTGTTGCCACACTACCTAACATATATCTTGGCTATCACTAGAGGCTATCTGTTCACCTCATCCAGCTATTTAAGTATTCACATTTGTTGGAGTTACCATCTCACAACTAAACAGTTGTTTCCAGTCTAACAAAGATGTTGGGTAATGTCAAATAACATTCTGTCACCACAAGCAGCTTTTGAGATTTCGATTTTATTGCCTTTTCCCACCCATATCCGAACCGTTACTTCCAAAAATAACTTAGACCTTGAGCTTTCTTACTGATCATACTGTGACAACTTTTCCACCTTTCACTTTTATTGACATCGCCAACTTACAACCAACCTCTTGCCTCACAACCTGACATAGATCTTGTGTTTCGCTACAGACCATATCTTCACCTCATACAGCTATTTGTCTTCACATTTCTTTTATTTTATTTATCAACTCACAACCAAACAGTTGTACCCAATCTAACACAGACCTTGAGTTACACTAAAGATCATCCTGTCACCACAACCAGCTTTTCATATTTCACTTTTATTGACTTGTAATATAAATCTTGAGTTTTGCTATAGACCATACTCCTTATCCAGCTATTTTAGTCATCACATTTGTTGGATTTACCAACTGACATCCAAACAGTAGTTCCCAATTTAACGTAGACTTTGGGTCACACAAAAGATCATTCTCTAACCACAACCAGCTTTCCAGATTACACGTTGATTGACTTCTAATGCAGATGAAAAGATCACTACAGGCCATCAGTTCACTTTATACAGCTATTTCATCTCCAAATTTGTAGGATTTAACAACACATAACCAAATGGTCATTCCCACTATATCATGGACCTTGGGTTACCTTAAAAATCAATGTGTCATCACAACCTGCTTTTTAGATTTCACTTTTATGGATTTTAAATGTAGATCTTGTGTTTTGCTATAGACTATCCTCCATATACAGATATTTCAGTCTTAACATTTGTTGGATTTACCAGTTGTTTCAGTTGTTTCCAGTCTAAAAAGATGTATCAGTTCTTTCCAGTCTAACAAAGACGTTGGGTAACGTCAAAGTACATTCTGTCACCACAAACATCTTTTCATATATCAATTTTATTGCCTTTTCAACCCATATCTGAACCGTTGCTTCCACAAATAACCTAGACCTTGGGCTTTGTTACCGATAATCGTGACCACAACAAGTTTTCCATCTTTCACTTTTATTGAGATCGCCAACTCACAACCAACCTCTTGCCTCACAACCTGACATAGATCTTGTGTTTTGCTGTAGACCATATCTTCACCTCATACAGCTATTTGTCTTCACATTTGTTGGATTTACCAACTCATAACCAAACTGTTGTACACTATCTAATGCAGACCTTGAATTACGCTAAAGATCATCCTGTCACCACAACCAGCCTTCCATATTTCACTTTTATTGACTTGTAATGTAAATCTACTAGAAATCGAGCTTTGTTTCAAATTTTTCTCTGTATTTTAACTGTTTGATATAACACTGCTCAATAATTTCATTATTTCTTCAGGATACAAAACACTCCAGGTCTTTACAAACAGCGTGATCCTAGCTACTATTGAAGCAGGATGTTGTGGTTGACACTTCGTGTAAGGTCAACAATGAAGATATGTATGGGAATTATTCATTTCCTCTAGCTGAGCATATTCACATCATGCTACTGCTGATGAAACAATATATTCGTAGTTGTAATACAATGCCAAAAGATACCGGGTTTGAATCTCTTCCAGAAATATATCATTTGTATCACAATTCAGGTTCCAGTATCACGTTATTTGTGATTGTGCATAGTTATCAATTCATATATACAGGGTGTCCCAGTTATCTTGTCCATCCAAAATATCTCTTGAACCGTAACAGTTATTGGAAAACGACTTTCACTGGTATCAGTGTATGCTGGGGCCCATGAATGTACATATTTGTAAACATTCTAAAACGAAAGCAAATGTGTTTTTTAATACAAACTTATGTTTTTTTAAATGGGCACCCTATATTTTTTCTTCAGCAATCCATAGCATGACAAATCACATAAACAATGGCGTTGATTACATCGCAATATTCCAATTATATCCTGAGATATTGTGACGCGAAGGTGACGCTTGAAAAACCCGAAATACGCTGCTAGCGCATGTCCTGAGACTCAGGCGAGAACCCCATGCTGCCCGTAATCGCGATGTGATTGACATGCGTAATCGCACTTCCATATTTACCAAGAGGTCTGAAATGAATAATATGGTCTGCTGCCATCCTGAATTAAAGTCATACATTCCAGCAGATATTTATCCCATAGGCTAGGGGTGATGTGGTTCTGTAACATATCTGTGTACCGCAACGTTAGTCACAAAGTTAACTTCGCTTATTGTTAATCCGTTACTAAAAAGGTAATGCCGCTCAACGTTAAAACTTTACTTTAGTGTAGATCTAGCGCAAGTGACAGTGAATAATTCACTCATAACAGTAAAATTCATATTGTGTATGTAGACACATAAAACGGGCAAGAGGGAAACCATTATGTGCTTATGAGAGTTGATGGCAGCAGACCGTATTATTCTACCTAATTGTCACAGTTTCACAGCATCATACTGCATGGAATTATATTCTGGGGTAATACACCACCTAGTACAGTCATTTTCTTAATCTAGGAAAGAACTATAAGAGTTATGCATCATGCTTGGCAAACAGATTCTTGCAAATTCCTCTTTAGAAGTGTTCAATCCTTCCACTCTCCTGCATGACATAAAATATGCAAATATGTTAGAAAGAATTTAAAAGATATAAATAAAAATTTTAACATCTATGAACATGAAATATGCAAAAGGATAATCTCCACATTCAGCAAGTAAAGACATGAGCTTATAAATGTTCCACTATAATAGTGCTGTACAAGTATACAGTAGTATTTCACATAAGATAAAAGTCATATAAACATGCCCACTTTTCTGTAAAACCCTAAGGACATTTCTATTAGATCAATGCCTCTATTCAGTTACAGAATATATAGACATTCCAAATATAAAAGACAGTGCAACTACTGCAACCTCTTTATTAAAAAAAAAAAAAAAAAATACTTTATGCGTTTCTACTGTGTCCCACAATCTTAAGATTTCTCTCTAAATCAATGAATAAAATTGGCAGTCTCTCTTTCAGTCAGACATATCTGAGAGGTGATTAATGTATTTCTTATTTCAATGATCAAGACTTAATTCTCCATGCTTATTAATAAAAATAAATTATTCTAGATGGCCTGTCTTTTGCATAAAAAATTGTTTTAATGGAATCCAGTGATTTAGAATTCTGGAAAAAAAGAAAGGGGAGAGAGAGAAATAAAAAAATAAAAAATAAAGTTATTGCTAAGAATTTTAATATGCACCAAATAAATTAGTAAGTAGTAATAGGTTTTGTGTCCTTTAAAATGTAAATATTTTTAAGATAATTGTTTTTCCTGACCAATTCCACATCCACAAGGGCAATTACATTTGAGGTCTATGGAAGGTACATTAACACATATGCTCTCTTTTTGTAAGTATATATTGTGTATTTTGTTCTGACATGTTCTACATCCAAGAGGATTCCCTCAATTCGGATCTACTGGAACGAAAAGTACATCTAATCTAATCTATGGCATTAACAACAGTCATTTTATTTTTGAGATATATAGAAGTGTCTGGTGATTGATATCAGTGTGTAATCAGAACTCTTTCAGTTTCTCTGTCCTTGCCATGCTCTGAAAAAAATTAAATATTTTTATGTCAGTTATTTCAATGTCCACAGTTAAAGACACCAGCAGCACTTGATACAGTATTGTTGAGAATATGGGCAGGGAATCCATTACCCGCTACACCTTTTCGTAGTTCTATTTGGTGATACACATTCTGCTGGTAGCGTTGATAAAGCCTTTCAAAGTTGGTATTATTTCCACAAATAAGCAATTACTTTATCTAATGGATTTGCTTTTGTCTTAAAGAGACTAGACAAAACTTTGCAATTGTTTCTGATGTTTTGTTTTTCAACACATCAAACTTCAGTAACTTGTGTTGCATTCCATCAGTTTCAGAAAAGTACTGAACAATTAAAGGAAACAGATTTTCAGCCTTGTGGTTTGTTCCATAGGTGCATATGCCACATAATGAAACTTATTGCAATTGATTTATGTGGCATGTGGTGCAAAAGTATTATTGACAATCACTGTTGCTTTGCTGCTAGCTCTGGCTGCTTTATGGTGACTTTGGACTAAGAATATGTTACAGCATTTGTTTTACTGTACTGTACAATCAAGAGAACTGAAGGATTGATTATGCATGACACCTTAATAAGCTAATTTGAAATATTCACACATGTCGACTGTTACAGGGTACTGAAAATAAATTTGGTTGCGAAGTTGAAACATTGTGCTCGACTGTGATTCAAACCCAGATTTTCTGTTGCAGTCCATTGGTAGCCCTAACTAATTAGGCTAATGAAACACACTTCCCACCATGCCCAAATTCTTGACTTCCCTACACACTGTGATTGTAGTGGCCCCTGTCAATTACTCCAACTTCCTTGTAGCTTTAACAGTATATCTGCAAGGTAGTCACATTTGTGCATCCGCACAGAAGTTGTCATTTGCCTGTTGGTTAACATCAGCAACTATAAATTTATAAATAATAAATATTCAAACACCTGAAGTGTTATTGGGCATTGGAAATAAATTCAATGGCAATTTTCAAAATTTGTGCAGGCCTGGGTTTCAAATCCAGATATACTACTTTGGGGCAGCAATCACCTTAACCTACTGTGTTATCCAGTACCAGAATGTGATATGTGCCTGGAAATATAAGTGGGGTTGAAACTGGAAATATAGAGTGGGTGTAAAACTTTTCAGAGAAATACTGGAGGCTACAGGTACAATTGGCAAGATGTGTTGCTGTCAGAATAGATGTTAAGACCCGGGGATGGGAAGGTCGTGTCTGATGTAGTTCCCTTGAGATATGATATAGAGGTGAAAACAAAGGGAGAAACATTGGTGTTTGTGGGCAGCAGTCCAGGGCTGGAGAGTACTTGAGAGACAATGGGGTTTTGAGATTTGAATTTATGGGACATTAGGTTTTGCAAAGAAGGTGAAGAGGAAATGTTATGAACTTTTTTTCTGTTTCTTCTTTCCTGGCACTGCAATCAAAGAGGGGTACAAGCCTTGTCAACCACCTGTCTCCTCCAGTCATCTCTTGACTTCATCAGACTTCTCCAGTTACACACTCCACAGCTTCTCACATATGACTGCATCATTAGCCATTGCACTATAGGCCTCCTTACTGAGCAGCTAAGCTCTTGCAAACAGTACCTTCTTTGACACTTGACATTCTTTCATCTTCTGCCCATGTCTCAAATACTTTACCCTTAACATCTATGGGAGTTGACGAATTCTTGTAGAGTTCATGTAGCTCTGCACTGGTCTTAATGCTCCAAGCACTATTGGTGTATACTCCATATAAATTTCATAGTACTTCACGTTCTTATGAATCAAAGGCATTTCTAATCTGCATTATTATCAATGTTTCAGAAGCTCACATAACAATTGAATTAGTAATCAGTCTGTAAACTGTCATTTTCAACATCTGAGATGTTGGAGGGTTGCAGCACCTTACCTTTATCTGTGTTGGTATTGTGTGATCCTCTGTAACCATTTCTCCCAAATACTGAAACTAATGTACTCTTTCAAACCTTTCAATATGCTCAACATCTCTTTTGCTTTTTTTTTTTTTTTTTATACTGATCATATATATTGTGGTTTGGACTAATTATTTGGTGGAAAGGTCACAGCACAATACCTTGGATGGAGAGTCATTGAGAGAAGTAGAACTGACTTGGGGTGTGCCATTATGGAATTATGTTCAGACACTTGATCTTTATACCAGTTTCATCTGTCATACTAAACCCTTCCAAGCCAATATAGTCCCACTCCACTCCCAGACATGGCCATCTGTATTTCCCTATAACATACAATACCTCTGCCTCCCCCTTCCAAAGTAAATAAATAAATAAACAAGAAAAATGTTTAAAAATCCATATTCCATTCCTTTCCTTACTGAAGGTATTGACAGAAGCATCAGTATCACTGACAAATTAACATCTGCCACTGTCTGTGTCTTCAAGTCAAGTCACAAAAAGAAAAAAAAAAATGTTTATTATGATCATACAATGAAGGCTTTCACGGCAGGAGTAGTCATTACTTAAAACTTCTGGGCTGTGACCTTACTAATAAATGGAAGAAAAAATTACTCGGCTTGAAAGAAAAGTGTGAAATAAAGAAGCTTGGTAGGATGACACCTCAGCTCGAGTTGAAGCAAGCACAAACAAGCCGAGGTAAGACATTTTGTATATGTTTTAACAAAAATGTATCTAAAGAGCCAGGGTCCAACTGAGGCCCCTTCCTCTGGTGCCTCTTGCAGAGTTGTGTGCCAAATTGTCTCTTTGGAAGCCAAGCAGGGAGGTGGGGTGGGGGGTGGGGACGGCACCACTATCAAGGTCTGGCACTGCAAGAAGTGAAGCCCCAGTCATCTGAAGTACCAGCTGCCACTGGTGAATGACTATTTTTCATGCCTGTCAGCAGCTCAGTGCGCCTCTTTATGGTGAGTTGTTAACTATCCTCCATTATTGACATTCCAATCAGATTTTCCATTCTTAATATGACTAGTTCCACCAACATAATGTTGCAGCAGTGAGGCAAGATGTCATGCCAATTCATGGTGGGAGGGCCCTTTAGCACTCACTATAGGCCTCATAGGTAGCTGCAGGATATGCACCTTAGTCAGTCCAGAGGGTCCATAGAGAGCCTCTGGCTGCACCAGGTGTTCATAAATTTCCTTGTAGTTGTGGGCTGGTTTATATCGGTACAACAAAAGGAAGTATCAACACCCATCTGAGTAAACATAAAAGGAACTGCCACCTAGGACATACTGATAAATTGGCTGTAGTGGAACATTTATCAAGAAGGAGATCATAAAATAAAGTTTCATGAAATGAGTGACTTAGCAAAGACATTACATTATTATGAGCGGCTGTATAGAGAGGCCATATAGTAAAATAATTTTAACAGGAAAAGGAAGGTTTTAATCTGGGTAAAATTTGGATGTCTGCATTGCAGTGAGGAAATGATAAATTATTCTTAACTGAAAATGTTGGCAATCTCATAGACCACAGCATAGGAGACATCATGTGATTGACAGTAGCACCCTCTGAAGGGCCTAAATATATACCGCTCACTCGAGATTTATTTTCAGTTTGCCATTTCAACTCTGAGGATGCCTTCCACAGTCCAAGACAAAATGTTTGGGGAAAGTATAAAGCTGGGTTGTATTAAGTCTTTTTATTTAATTTAATACTATTATTTTAAATTTAAATTGTAAAAATGCAACTGTGTAAGCTTTTAATGTAATTTGGTCAATTGCAGCTTCTAGATGATCACAGCCTACTTTTCCATATGGAGGGAATAAAAAATAAATAGTAAAAGATTGCATTTAATGCCTTGAAAATACTTATAAAATTTTATCACTTGTAATAGGTGTACTGGCCACATTCCCATGTGCTGTATGTCGAAAGCCCATATAAATAGCAGAATCTCATAACCTTCAATGGGTGCTGAACCTAAATTAAGTATTCATTCAACAGAAGTAAGCAATGACAACACTGAACAAAACTCGTAAAAACACATCTTTCAGATGTTACTTTAAGGATACCAAAATTTTTACACTGATTTATCAGCACATTTAAATTAATCCTATTGTTCTTGTTAATGAAAAGTCAATTTGAGCCAAACTGTGATTCACACAAACATAATAGAAGACTCAAAAACTATTTTTGTATTGATTTTTCTTTCTTGAATATGGTTTAGAGTGGAGTTGCGTATCCTGATATGATGATCTTGCAGGCAATATACACTATTGGACATCCAAAAGACAGCTCAAATTAGGATCTTACATTTCATAGCCAGCATTATTTTTGAGGTGACAATTTGTTATAGATTGCAAGACTGAAGTGTGCAAGATCATGAAATCAGAATTGACTGTTACCATTGCTGGGCACAATCACTACTAGATGTCTCAACATTTACTCAAAGAGGCTCTGTATGTGTTCTTTGGGTCTATCAGTCCACACTGCTTCCACATATTGCCAAACTTGATTTGGTGTTGCAGCAGATCATGACCAATTTGATAGGTGAGACATAGAACATGGAGGCCAAGGCAGCAATACAGTCTGATGGGCAATGAAGAAGTCTTGAACATTGCATGTCATATGTTGTCACACATTATCCTGTTGTAATGTGACCACTGAGAAGCTGTGGAGTTATGAGAGCTCAACCAGCTCCAGAGATGTAACAATCAGGGCCATATTTAGGCAGGTGCAATATGTGCAGCTGCACAGGGGAGCAAAATTTTGGGGGCAGCAAAATTTTGCCTTCTATTTTTTAAATTGTATTTTAATGTTAATTGAATCAACATTATTCAGAATCAGGATTACAGCAATAAATTTTAAAATTCAGGTTGTTGTTGTTGTGTTGATAGCAGTGGCATATCTACAAGAGGCTTTTTTTTTTTTTTTTTTTTTTTTTTTTTTTTTTTTTTTTTTTTTTAATCTGTTCTGGATGTCAGAGGAGGGGGAGGGGGGCGTAAAATTAATTACTGCATGGGGGCGCCACATAACCTAAGTACGGCCCTGGTAACAATGGTTGGTTAGTGTGCCAACTGCATGTACTGCGTAATCCAACAATTCAACTGTCTTTCACCAAGGTGTCTCCAAACTCTCCTAATATGAATTTTAATTTTTTTACTGTGAACAAACTCCACATATATCAGTGAACTTCCTTCCAAAATTTTATCATAGTGTGACATACAAGACAACAGATGTCATAAATAATGAAATTTGTGAAAAACTATCTTTTGCCTCAAATGGAGCACAAATTACCCCATATTGATCCAGTGTTTGATAGTGAGAGCATTAGTGACTTTCAACAAGCTTTACACACAATCTTAAACAATTTCGTAACTTCTTTATTACTTGATTAAACTACGAGGTGGAATCTCAAATGTTTGGGGCTGGTGCTGCCATCTTGCACCGCTAGGTGGCGAGAGCTGCATATCTGATGAGTTAGTTTGGAAAGAGGCATTCAGCTGGGAGGATATGTTGTGTGTCCACAGTGATTTCCGTAATACTCTATGTTTGGTGTGTGGCAATTTTATGATGGATCCGTGAACAGAACAGTGCGTGTGCATCAAATTCTGTGCAAATCTTGGGAAAAGTGCTACAGAGACTCTTGCAATGAAGAAGTATTTGGGGGACAGAGCTTGAGCCGCATGCGTGTATTTGAGTGGCATGCTCAGTCCAGGGCTGGCTGTACAGATGTCAAAGATGATGCTCACACTGGAAGGCCTGTTGCCGCACAATGGCAGGCATTGTTGCCAAACTTCAACAATTGGTTCGTGCAGATCGACACTGAACTATTCAAGACCTTGCAGATGAAATGGGTATTGGTTATGGGACATGACAACAAATGTTGACTGATGAATTAGGCATGCATCGTGTCACTGCAAAATTTGTACCAAGGATCTTGACTACCGATCAGAAGGCACAGCATATTGAAGTGTGCATGGACCTTTGTCAGACCACATCTGATGATCCAACTTTCTTGTCATGCATTATCCGTTCTTGTCATGGGTTATCACCAGTGACGAGAGCTGGATTTACAGTTCCCCAAGAAGAGCAAAGTGAAAGGCATGATCATCATTTTCTTTGATACCAAGGGAATTGTGCACAAAGGATTCATCCCACCCAAGCAAACAGTGAATTGCACATACTAATGTGACGTTTTACAATGGCTGCATCAAAATATGCTGCAACAGTGGCCCAAACTTTGGCATCAAGTAAACTGGTTGCTACATCACGACTACAAGCCCTGTCACACATCCCTTTTTTTTCTCACTAGGACCTTTTTTGACAAAAAACAACATGGCGGTTGTACCCGCTCACTGTACACACCAGATTTGGCACCTTGCGACTCTGCGCTATTCCCAAAACTGAAATGCAAGTTGAAAGGCCATTGGTTCAACACTCTAGGGAGGATGCAAGAAGCATCACTGGTGGTGCTAAACACCCTCAACTCATTGTCAAGAGAACGGAGTCCCACAGGGTTCCATTCTCAGTGTCCCTTTATTTTTAGTCGCTATCAACGGCCTTGCGGCGGCCGTGGGGTCATCGGTATCCACTTCCTTGTATGCCAATGACTTCTGTATGTATTTTAGCTCCACCAGCATCAGTGTTGCTGAACGTCGGTTGCAACTAGCCATTCGGAAGGCGCAGTCGTGGGCGTTTGCCCACGGTTTTCAGTTCTCTGCGTCGAAGACCTGTGTAATGCATTTCTGCCGATGTCGGGCAGTACACCTGGAACCTGAATTCTATTTAGCTGTAGACCTGCTACATGTCGTAGAAAAAAACACGTTTCTAGGCATGTTGTTCGACAACCGTCTCACCTGGGTGCAACACCTACGCCAGCTGAAACGAAAGTGCTGGCGACACCTCAACATCCTACGTTGTCTCAGCCACACTGTTTGGGGAGCCTCACGCCCGACACTCTTACAACTTTACAAGGCCCTCATTCAGTCGCGCCTAGACTATGGCTGCATAGTCTACGATTCGGCTGCGCCGTCAGCACTGCAGGCGTTGGACCCAATTTTACACTGTGGTGTCCGTTTGGCGACGGGGGCTTTTCGCACAAGCCCTGTGACAAGCCTCCTTGTCGAAGCTGGAGTCCTCCCGCTGCGGTTCCGTAGGCAACACCTGTTAACTTCTTATGTTGCTCATGTTCAGGCCTTGCCCTTCCACCCGAACCGCCGGCTCCTATTTCCAGACGCTGCACTACCTATCCCTCCACGACGGCCAAGGTCGGGATACCCGATCTCGGTCCGTGTTCGTATCCTTCTTTCGTCTCTCACATCCTATCCACTCCCTACCACTTTCCACTATTCCTTTCACACCCCTCCTTGGTCCATTCCTCGTTTGCAGCTCCGTCTGGACCTGTCCCATGCGTCGAAGGCCTCTGTTTCTCCTATACATCTCCATCACCAGTTTCTGCAAGTGCTAGAGTCGTTCCGTGCCGCAGACACCATTTACACAGATGGTTCTGTAGTAGATGGTCGTGCTGGGTTTGCCTTTCTGCATGACAACCACGTGGAACAGCATTCTCTGCCCTGTGAGAGTAGCATCTTCTCCGCCGAGCTGGTCGCCATGCTCAGAGCTCTAAAACATCTCAAAGCCTGCCCCAGGGGGTCATTCGTCATCTGTACTGACTCCCTGAGTGGCTTACAAGTGATCGACCAGTGTTTCTCTCGGCACCCAATAGTGCGGTCGATCCAGGATACTGTTCACTCCCTATGCCAATCAGGCCGTTCTGTGGTCTTTGTGTGGACCCCGGGCCATGTTGGCATACCTGGGAATGAACATGTTGATCGATTGGCCAAGCAGGCCACTATGGGACCACCTCTTACTATTGGTGCCACGGAACAGGATTTTAAACTGGTGTTGCACCGGAAGGTACGCGAGGCTTGGAGTACCGAGTGGGCTACGGCGACTGCACCGAATAAGCTTCGGGCAGTGAAGCTCTCCACAGCTTTGTGGAAATCTTCACTGCGGCCGACCCGCCGAGAGTCAGTTGTCCTCTGTTGCCTCCGGATTGGACATACATGGCTAACCCACGGGTATCTCCTTCGGCGCGAGGCTCCACCCATATGTCAATGTGGCACTGTCTTGACAGTGGCCCATCTTTTGTTGGACTGTCCACTTTTAGCCAACCTGCGGCATTATTTTAATCTTCCAGACGCACTACCCTTAGTTTTAGGTGATGACGCCTCTATGGCTAACGCAGTTTTAAGTTTTATCCGCGCTGCTGGTTTTTATGACTCGATCTAACGATAGGTGCTGTGGCCCGATATCTTAGGCCACCACCAATCCAGCTTTTTACCTTTTCATACCCTTAGGGGTTCTTAGTGTATGCAGTATGGCTGGCTCATCCTGGTTTTTCTTTGTGATCGGCCAGCCAAGGTACTCTGCTATCCAGTTTTATTCCTGACTTTCTTTTACCAATTCTGTGTGTCTTCGTTTTAAGTTATCAGAGGTTTGTCCATTGTCAACCTGTCCCTTAAGTGCGTGATCATATTTAGAGCTTTGTTTAATTTTTGTCGTTCTTGACAGTGGACTCTGAGCTAGTAACAGGGAACTGATGACCTAGCTGTTTAGTCCCCTCAAAACCCAACAACAACAACAACAACAACAACAACAACAACAGCCTCAAAGAACAGGACTTCCAGAAAATGTTTGACTAGTGATAGAATTGCTGGGACTGGTGTGTATGTGCGGAGGGGAACTACTTCAAGGATGATGGTGACCATTAGTTCAAAGGTGAGGTTTTTAACAGATGGCAGCACCAGTTCCAAACATTTTGGATAGTACCTCGTAAAATACTTAGCATATTAACCCATCTGTAATGTTATCAAACATTTGATGCTGTTATACATGGGCAATCATTTTTTTATGGAATCAGGGGTTTTTATTAGTTGCCATAAATTAGAGGCTACTGCCTCACTGGCTGACTGAAATATTGGCATAAGACCTGCCCTGATAACTCTCCCCTCAAACCTACCATCCCCACAGATGAGACTAATAAAAAGTCTCACAGTAACTGCTGACTTATTTACATGTGATTCCCTTCTAATAGTGAAGTTCACATAAGACTAGGTACAGGAAGCTTGATAAAAACTGAAATTGACAGCTGTGAGACTTTTGCATTAAATCCAAATGCAAATCAAAAAGATAGACTAATAAGAAATGGAAATGATATAATATTGGTGGTTTTCAAAGGTACGGTATTATGCTAGATTTCATCATCATGATGAGACAATATTTTGACATCCAACTAGCCACCATCTTCAGGTGAGGTTGCATATGCACAATAATGCAGAAAATGTTCTGGCATCATTATGCATCTGCAAACTCATCTCAAGATAGTGGCCAGTTAGACCATAAAAATATTGTATTTGTAGGTCAATGAAATTCAGCTGTATTCCCTCAAACACCATCACATTTATTCTTTATGTTTAAATAAAAAAGTGCCAGTGAAAGTTAAGAGGTGACAGTAACAACTGGTTGGAACTTGGAAAAGTAGTAAGACAAGGCTGCTCTTTGTCTCCTACCCTTTCAATCTATACATAGAAGACATGATTGACCACTGCCTAATAGATGATAAGGGGGTGAAAAAAAGAGGAAGAAGAATATGGTGTTTGAGTTTTGCAGACGAAATGGTCCTATGAAAGGATGAAAAATAATGATAGGAAATAATGGATGCCATTAAAAATAAAGGAATAATTATGGAATGAAAATCAATACAATGAACACAAAAGTAATGGCATTGGAAGAAAATAAAAAAGTAAAGTTAATGCTGAATGGAGAAGAATTAGAACAAGTGCAAAGCTTCGAATACCTTGATAGCAGAATAGAAACTGACTGGAAGAACAGCACGAAAATTGAAACAAACAGATGTCGCAAATGAAGCATTTTATAAAAGAAGAATAATTTTCTGCAGCAATATGGACAAAGTCTAAGGAAAAGATTAATAAGATGTTTTGTATGGAGTGTTCTTCTGTATGGTACTGAAACATGGACACTGAGAAGGAAGACAGGGCAAGGCTGGAGACTTCAGACATGGGGAGGATGAAAGAATAATCAGGATTGACAAGGTGAAAAAAGAGGAGGTCCTGAGAAGTGTGGGAGAACAAAGGCAATCATTGGATGCAATGAAAAATAGGAAATAAAATTGGACCGGGAAGATATTAAAAAGGAGGGGCTTGCATAATCAATGTTAGAGGGCTACGTGGAAATGGAAGAGAAGATGAAGAAGGAAGAGATTTTAGATCCGGAATGATGTGATGGATGGCAAAACTAAGATTGTAAAGAATGGAGGTGCAAAGGACTTACTAATATGGCAGAAAATTGATGATGATGTAGCAAAACTCAAATCCATTCAGGATGGAACTGAAGCTTGTAGTGTAATAAGATGCAGTACTTATCTCAGTACCATCATAAGATAATCAAATCATTTCAATTGGGGAATTAGAGGACTTGTGAGGTCAGATACTGTGTGCAGAAATTCAGTTCGTGCAGGGTTTTTGAATTCCACATACAAGTTGTAGGGGAGCAGAGTAGCTAATTGCAGAGGATGTTGCTACAAGGAGTAACAAGCTGACCTCATCACAGAAGATATATGTCAGATTTGTGAGCTCCTAGAGATTTATTGTTGTAAGTGTGTGTCTATTGTTCATGATGATTTTGAGGTAGTCTTGAATGTGATCTTGGACACATAGCTATGCACATATGAATGTAGTAGCTACACTCACTGTTAATAAAGCCTGTTTGTTGTTAGACCACAAAATATGAGTCCAAGTAAATCATTCCATTGGCTATCAATAATTCCAAGAAGAGGTCACTTTAAAGATCGAAGTTTGCCTTTTCCAATTTCATGCATTTGCTGGTTTCTGGAAACTGACTAGCAGGGTCTAGACTTCTGAAGATGGAGAAAAAATCCAGAAGGTTTTGGTGTAGAAGGGTGTGAACGAGTTATGACACCTATACTGAGGAAATTTATACAGTGGCATTTCCAGCTGCATTGTCACACTGCATGCTAGATTATTTGAGAATAACAGTTAAGCATGAACTGATAATGGGTCCTACCATCAACCATCCGGCTCAACCCCAGATGTTGTTGATGTGTTTAATCTAATAATGGAAAGTCCAGGTTGGAATTAAACAATATAACAAGGTAGGTTACAACTCTCTGCAGACATACAACACCAAGTTACAACAGGCATAACCTTCTTCAGAAAATAGAACATTCACACTATTCAAATTTGGAGTGCGGCAGCCAGAGATGATGGTTGTGTGACTGTGTTGTTCTATTTTATGAAGAAGGCCATGACCAGTAGCTAAAATGTTGTATACGTGAGTATTTTTTTTTCCTGTCCTACCTCATTGTTGCGCCTTTGAGGTACCATAGTTGTAAACTGTCCTTATTATATTGGTATATGGGTCTGTATTTTCAAAATGAATTTCCTGCATTCCTCTTATCCCTGGTAGAGTTTTCTTATAGTACTGTTTTAGTGGTTGAAGATCAATGAAGTCTTCATTTTACAATTTTTATTTGAAAAGGATAGGTTACTTGTCACCACAGAGATGTCCGATGAGCCACAGAGAGGTACACATAACAGAATATACAATCGCACACCGCGGTGGAGTAGCCGAATGGTCTAAGGCACCTTGCTGTGGAGCACGTGGTTGCTCGTCGTTGGAGGTTCGAGTCCTTCATGGGGCATGGGTGTGTGTGTTGTCCTTAGGTTAGTTTACCTTAGTTTAAGTAGTTTGTAAGCCATGGACTGATGACCATGCAGTTTAGTCTGATAGCTTTACAAACATTTGAACATTGCAATCATACGCACACACACTCACACACACTCCCTCACTCACATAAGCACGACCACTGTTTATGTGTGTGTGTTTTGCTCTGACCGACGAAGGCTGAAAGCTGTTTACACAAGATGTATTTTGTTATGTGTGCCTTTCTGTGGCTCATTGGATGTCTCTGTGGTGAGTAGCAACCTATCCTTCTGAAAAATATTGTTGAAGTCTTCCTGGAATGTCCATCATTTGAAGTCCTCATTTTAGGTACAGAAATATTTGAGTTGCTGCAGCAGTCAGATTCATCCAGTATTTCATTCTTTATTTTCTTCTTCTTTATTTTATTTAAGTTCAATGATCCCCAAGTCTTGATCACATTCACTGTATGGGTGTCCAGAAATGAGGAAATGGTTATCAACTGCATCATTTTAGGTGTTTGTAATCAATGTAACACCAAAATTAGGTGCATCCACCGTTGTCAGTTGTGCTTTACAGTGTGAGGAAGACTTCAACAGACAAGATATTACTACTTGCCTGTCCTTCATGACACATAAGCATATGAGCAGTGCCACTGATTTAAGTTGTGGGTATTAATCTTCATGTGATCACAAAGGTGGCAAATAGCTACCCCTGATGTATATTATATTTCAAAACATAACTCAAACAACTAAATTGCATCCTTTGCCAAGGTTTTGATTTTCTGTTCTCGTGCCCAGAAATGAGAGACATACTGCCCAAGATCTTTCCCACCCCTCCTAAAGTGGTGTTCCGTCACCCTCCCAACCTTCATAACATCCTAGTCCATCCCTATGCCACCCCGAAAGCTGGCCAACTGCCACAGGGATCACTGCGCAGCTTTCTATATTGGCATGAGAGCTAACCAGCTGTCCTTAGAATGAATGACCACCACCAAACTGTGGCCAAAAACAAGGTGGACCACCCTGTGGCACAATGTGCAGTGGAGAACATTCTTGATTTCAATGGCTGCTTCACAACCCAGGCCATCTGGATCCTCCCATCCACCACCATCTTTTCTGAACTGCACAGATGGAAGTTATTCCTACAATACATTCTCCAACCCCGAAATCAACCAGGCCTCAACCTACGATAACTTCCCTATTTTTTTCTCCATACCTTACAGTTCCTACCTCTCTATCCCAAACCTCACCTATTTTGAGTGGTGTGCGTGTGTGCGTGTGTGTGTGTGTGTGTGTGTGTGTGTGTGTGTGTGTGTGTGTGTGCATGTAAGTGCGCATCCGCAAGTGCGTGTGTGCGGCATGCCTGCATTTTATATTTATATCTATATTTATTATTAATATAGAGGGAAACATTCATGTTCGGAAAAATATTTATAAAAAGTAAAGAAATTTTTACTTACCAGGCGAAAAGGCACTAGTTAGTTGACACATATAAATAAAAACATACACATACACATGCACACAAAACGTTGTTTATTTACATGTATGTATCATTATCATGTCACAGTACTTGTATGAAGTTCACACCCTGAGGTTCAAAGGCTATCTGCCCTCCCAAAATTGGAAGTTTAATTTTCATTTAAACTTCCAAGGAAAATGTAAGTACACTTTTGACTACTTTCAAACTCAGTTTTAGCAGATGATGAGTCGGTGTATTTGTATGTATAAGACTAAATTGGGGGGGGGGGGGGGGGTGAACCCTTGTATTTTACTGATTGTACACTCTTTGAAATAAAATTTTTGAGCCTTGTCTGCCTAGGTGTGCTTGCGTTTGTGTATATGTGTGGGTGTGTGTGTATTTGTTTACCCTCCTTTTTTCCCCCCAAGGTAAGTATTTCCTGTCCTGGGATTGGAATGGCTCCTTACCCACGCCCTTAAAACCCTCATCATTTCCTATTCCCTTTCCTTCCCTTCTGCCTGAAGAAGCAGCTAGGCTGCGAAAGCTAGCATTTTAGTGTGTGTGTGTGAATTTATTAATTTATTTGTGCTACTATTACTACCTGTGCTCCTTCGCATATATATATATATATATATATATATATATATATATATATATATAGTATAAAATAAAGATTTTTGACTTACCTAAAGTACAGGCTGGTCGATAGGAACACTAAACACACAACCATTCGAGCTTTCGCCACCAGTGGTGGCTTCTTCGGGAAAAAGAGGGAGGAAGGAGAGGAGAAAGGGAAGGATACGGGTTTTAAGGAAGTGGAAAAGGAGCCATTCCAATCCCAGGAGTGGAAGGACTTACCTTAGGGGACAAAAAGGAAGGTAAACAAATACACACACACTCACACATATCCACATCCAAACACACTTAGGCAGACATTTAGTTTGACAAATGTCTGCCTAAGTGTGTTTGGATGTGGATATGTGTGAGTGTGTGTGTATTTGTTTACCTTCCTTTTTGTCCCCTAAGGTAAGTCCTTCCACTCCTGGGATTGGAATGGCTCCTTTTCCACTTCCTTAAAACCCGTATCCTTCCCTTTCTCCTCTCCTTCCTCCCTCTTTTTCCCGAAGAAGCCACCACTGGTGGCGAAAGCTCGAATGGTTGTGTGTTTAGTGTTCCTATCGACCAGCCTGTACTTTAGGTAAGTCAAAAATCTTTATTTTATACCATTTTCCTACCTGGAAGGTCTCCTTCTATAATATTATATATATATATATATATATATATATATATATATATATATATATATCCTGCTAAGAATTTCTCCTCCATAATATTCATATCATGGATACCGTATCAGTCCAATTGCACACACCTCACACTATTACAGAGCCTCCACGAGCTTGAACAGTATCCTGCTGACATGCATGGTCCATAGAGTCATAACATTGTCTCCATATCCATAGACATCCATCTGCTTGACACAATTGAAAATGAGACTCATCAATCCAGGCAACATGTTTCCATTCATCAACATTCCAATGTCAGTGTTGACGGGCCCAAGCAATGTGTAAAGTTTTGTGTTGCACAGTCTGCAAGAGTACATGAGTGGTTCCAAAATCCCATATTGATGAGGTTTCGTCAAATGGTTTGCATGCTGACCCTTGTTGATGGCACAGAACTGAAATTCGCAACATTTTGTGAAAGGATTGGACTTCCGTTGATTGAGCAATTCTTTTCAGTTGTTTTGGTCCCGTTCTTGCAAGATGTTTTTCTGGGTGTAGCAGTGTCAGAGATTCACTGTTTTATTTGATTCACGATATTCATAATGTGCTTGTGAAATGGTTCTGTGGGAAAATTCCCATTTCGTCACTACCTTGGAGATGCTATTCCATCTCTTGTGCGCTGACCTTAACACTACATTAAAACTCACTTAAATTGTTCAAATGTTCAGATGTTTGTATAGGTTATGGGACTTAACTACAGGGTCTTCAGTCCCTAAACTTACAAACTACCTATGAACTAGCTAACACTAAGGACGGCACAAATATCCATGCCTGAAGGGGGATTTGAACCCCCGACCGTAGTGGCCATGCAGACCGTGACTGGCGCTCCGCAGTCCCCTCGGCCATCGCGGCCGGCACTTACATTGTGATAACCCACCATTGTAGCTGCAGTAACTGATCCAATAACTGTGCCAGACTCCTGTTGCCGTCACAGTGCCATCCTCTGAGTGTTTTAAAATCTCTCTGTTTGCATATGCATGCCTATACCAGTTAATTTGGTTCTTTAGTGTATTTAATTCCAAGAATTACATTTTATGAAACATTCAAATATGATTAAACACAGCAGCAAAAGTTCACTTGTCAGCTATTCTTATAACAAAGACAATGTGGTGAAAAGCTTTCTCAATATCACTGATATCTCTTGTATCTTATTCCATATCAATTTTTATAGCTCTGTCATTAAAAATTGTGAATGGATTATGTTAAGAAATTCTTGAGAGTTTTGATAACAACATATCTCTTTATAATTTATATATATTAAAATATTTGGCCTATGTCTGTCCAAATATTCTTTAGAGTATCACATAAAGTTTGAAATAACTCTGGTAAGAAGTTTCTAAGATTTCTGGCAACAATATTTTCACTTTATATACTACAGATATATTATGTTATATCATACATAAAAATAATATATAGCCTATGTCCATATGAATGTGTATTCGAGTATTGTGTATAAATTTGAAGTATGTGGATTAAGAACTTTTTGAGGTTTGTGGTAACAGCATTTTTGCTCTATGTATTACAAATATTTTTATTTATTGCACATTATAAAATATATATCCATTGTCTGTAAGAATGTCCACTGGAGTATCATGTAAAAATCTGAAGTAAATCAGTTAAGAACTTTTCAAGATTATTGGTTTCACTTTTAAACAGTGACTTGGCTTGGTAAAGTAATATAGATTATACAAGTAACAGTTAAGATGAAATTGATTTTTATTTTGTGGTGATGTGGCCACCTATTGACCCTGACTGCTTTATATTCTCTTTGCGGCTTCTTTGGGGCAGCTTCTTTGCCATGATGTATATTTAGTCTGGACTTGTAACTAGCAGTGTGAACAATATAGGTTATAAGTTCTCTGAATATGGTGTTTATCTGGGGCCACAACCTCACTTGTTCCCATACTGGTGACTCCATGTTTGTCTTTTTTTGAGTTCTTGGTTTTCCACTGAAATACAACTGACCTTTGTTCAACATATGCCGGCTACAATGACATCGCTGCTTCAGCTGCCGCCAGAATTTCATCTTGCATCTTTCCCTATGATGCAAGGATTTACTCTTCTTACTTCATCATTGCCTTCGTGACACAGATTTACTCAGAACATGTTCTCCACTTCGAGAAGCATGTGTGCTGTGATGTAGTGTAATGACTCTGGTTTTGTGACTCCTAGTGGTATTTCTGATGTCTCCCCTGCGTTTAATGCAAATGGTTTACTAAACTACCACCCGTGGCTCCTAATGTGCAAAATGTGGCTCTTTCGATTTTCAAAATTTGAACAATAGACCTTCTGCTGCCTCTTGTACATGTTAGGATATCAGTCCACTGATACAGCACTACTCGCAAGCAAATGAATAGAGGGGGAGGGAGAGTGGGGAGGGGGGTGCAGATCAAGAGTGGGAATAGAACATTGCTACTGATCTTCTTATTACTGACATCCAAACTGGAATTTTCATTGTTAAAAACTAGGATTATACTGTATCACCACGCAAAGCTGCAGATTTAGGGGGCAGCAAAATTTTAATATGGTTCCAAAAGAATGAAGATGTGTGGAAATAAGCCACATGACATATTTTCCCTACCACTCCCATCAATACATTTCTGTTGCTATTCCTCTTGCTACACTCCCCTTTGTTACCCAATTTCTTCTGGTTTGTCTGAAAATCCCAAAGTTTTTATCACATTCCCTTTTCTTTCTTGATGTTAATGTCAAAATCAGTAAGAGCATACAATAAAAAAAACCTATCAAAGCATATTTTGACATTAAAGTAAGCTAAACTACATTGCACAAACTGATTACCCAGTTTAGTTTTCGAGTGAGTGCTGTAGGGCCCATGTGAAAATAAGATGTCAGGGATGAATGGCATTGTAGCTAAGGTTAATGAGATGTAAGTGCAAGGAATGGGAGTGGGGGAGGGGGTGGCAGGATTTAAAATTTTTGCCCAAGGTGGCAAAAGCCATGTAGTTGGTCCTAACTACAATCGCCTACATACTAATTCTGCAGGGATCACTTTGCTAAAGACTAGCTACAGTGCACAAAATGACATTTAAACAGTCATTCGTTCCAGACTCTGTCAGTGGAATGGCAAGAAGCCATAATAACTGAGAAAATGGTAAGTAAACTAACACAATCAGAGTATGGACGTAGATGTTATCTTTGACAATGTCAGCCACTCATGTTAAAAAAAAGTCATGTATTAATCCTTTCTCTTTGATTACTTCTTGCATATATGTCCTTGTGTGTTTGTCATGTACTGTGTTCTTGCAATTTTGTAGTGAATAAAACAGTTCACTGATATGTTTCTTGTTTGAAACCTCACGCTGCAAACAAAAGTACCACAGAAACAGTCATTGCCTTTATAAATGCCAATACTCAGGTGTGTCTTAAAAGTTTGGTCAGTGGCCTCATATTTTACAAGCATGCTGTCCAGAATGAGTTGCCTGCACATTGAGGGACATGTCAAGTGCCCCTATTGTGCAAATCATTGCAGTGAAATGGTGGTACAGACTGCAACACAGCTAACAGGGTCAATATAAGAACTCATGTCATGGCATCATAGAGTGCAAGATGAAGCAATGCATTAACATCAAGTTTTGTTTAAAATTAGACAAAATGGCAATGGAGACTCTTGGGATATTAGTACAAGTGTATGGATTCAAGGCAGCGAGTAAAAAGTGTGTGTTTGAGTGGTTTAAAAGCTTGAGAGATGGAAAGAAAGGTGTTGAGGATGAGACACGTTTGGGTAAATGCCCACAATAACAGTCCCAGACAACATCGAATGAATGTGACAGATACTTCTGGATGATCTGTGGCTGTCTTTGAGAATGATAGTAGGTGAGTTGAAGATCAGGACAGACAGTGTAAGCACTTGCAGGGATCCAAAAACGTATAACTTCAGCGCTTATTGCAATTTCATAAGTGTTTGCTGAGTTTCCAACAGTTATACAACCAATGTCAGAAGTGGATTGTAGCCAATGGTGATTACTTTGAAGGCTATGAAAGGTATTTTGTTTCTCTGAACTTTCCAGATTGCACCTCATTTTTTCATGGAAAGTCCAGGTTGGTGTTCAGACACATAATGAAGATAGTTTGCAACTTATTACAGGCGTGGACTAAGGCTGTCGGAGGCCTGGGTCAGTTCCCACTTAGTCCACTACTGACTCATCACAAAGACATATATCGAGCTGCAACAGGCACATAGAAAAAGACGCTCATACACACAAAACTTAACTTTCAGCCATTACCCTTCATCAGAAAAAAGACAGACGACCACATGTCAGAGATGCATAACTGTCATCTCTAGCTGATGCATATTGTGAGTTGCTATGCAGTGGCTGCAGGTGACGATTGTCCGTCTGTGAAAAGTGCTTGTGTGAATTGTGTCTTTTTTCTGACAAAGGCTAATGGCTGAAGGCTGGCTTTATATATACAGTATGGGTGAGTGCCTTTTTTATGTGCCTGAAGCAGATTAATGTACGTCTTTCCAGTGAGTTACAAACTAACTACTTTATGTTGTTGAATTTAGGACACTTCTCCTTTCCTTCTGTTTGAATTCTATCTTCAAACTATTTCCTGTATTCTAGGCTGTCCTGAAGATTTCTACAGCTATGAGGTTGAAGTTTGTTTGAAGCCATCATGTTTTAATGTTTTCAGCGTTGATTTTGCAAAAAGTAACGGTATAGCTTACAGGTGTGTCTTCTCTTGCGAGACTGGAGCATGTTTACATCGGATCTTAACGCTGTCCATATTCGCAGTATGCCTAAATAACTTTCCTTCTTCGTTGTCTTGTTGATTGTGGATATCCTGAAATAATTTTGATGTGTCTACGTGCAATTCAATTTGGTTACGCAACAGCTCATCTTTTTAATTACCGGTATTAACTTTCTGTGTTGAAAACGCTAGGTTGCTGTTTCAGAAAGTAGGCCTATAATACGTTTGGGATTGTCATTTTTAATGAATGAAAAACCAAAATGTACAGCAATGTTACGTTCGGGATTGCGATTTTGTAATTAATGATAAATGGCGTTTTTTTCTTTCTGCGAAAAAATTGTAAGTTACGGACGCTCCATCACAGTATTTGATTATTTGCGGAAATGCTTGTCGTTTTCAATCAGTAAAAATTGACACGATACGCTTGCTTACTGAAACTGATGCATAAAGTTTGTTCCTCTTAGTGGCAGAATTCAAATACTAAATTATCTCCTCACGTGTGTCTTTTCGTGTAGTAAGTTGATTCATGATTGGTGATAGCACGCGCCTTTCTAAAATATTTAATACCTCGATCTTGGGTCTTGGGAGTTCGAACTTCCGAGTGCAATCCATCGATATCTATTGAACGATTATTTCGTCACTGGTGCTGCGCTCTATAGGGCAAAGTAGGTAACTATTGCTGGGATTCCGTCCTCCTTTTGACGTGAACGCTACCTGTTGGGACTAATGCGTACTAGATGTACTGTACTTGCGAAGCAGGTATGACACCCTTGTGATTTGTTGTCGGCGAAACGCAGGCCAAGAAAGTGAAGAAACATTCGTTGATAAATCACTTGTTCGTCAACATGCCAACAGCATCACTATATTACATTAATCTTTAGCTGTTTGCTTTCATCGATGTGTAATGTATCGGTGTATGTATTGACCTGCGCATCACATTAAAATACAACCAACATAGTAATGTTGGCTACCTTGTAAAGCTCTTGGTATATAAACACTTGTTCAAACTAAAAGCGCTTACAGAAATTTCAAAATGAAGTCGTTCATACCGTATCCTGAAGACTGTGACTTTCCTATTGAAAATCTTCCTTATGGAGTTTTCTCCACCAAGACAGATGTAAGTAGACGATTCATGTCATTTTGATTTCATCGCGTTGTGTTACGTAAAGCGACCTTCGAGCCATTGTACACAAGCCTGTTCCCTTACGGATTAAACGCGAACTTTACTTTCAGATTGTGCGAGCAACATGTTCGTGCTGTTCAGTTATGCCCGTGGAAAAGACGTAGATTTATGTCATTTAGACAACGTACGGATCTAACTTGTTACGGGAACGTTGTCGCAGCGTAAATTGTTTATTTAGAGGTGGTCTGTGGACTGTAATAGAATTGTTTTAGCACAGTTTTGCTTGTAAATAATATAGTATTTTTGTTTTAATATTATCCTGTCCGCCGGCCGCGGTGGCCGAGGAGACTGAGGCGCTTCAGTCACGGTCTGCACGGCCACTACGGTCGGGGGTTCGAATCCCCCCTCGGGCATGGATATTTGTGTCGTCGTTAGTTGTAAGTAGTTCATAAGTAGTTTGTAAGTTTAGGGACTGATGACCCCGTAGTTAAGTCCTATAGACTCTACAAACATTTGAACATTATCCTGTCCAGCATTTCAAACAATTAGTTAAACAGCAAATTACTTTATTTTGTTCCTGCGATCAAAATAATATCAGCCGTCTGCCGTTTACGGTCAGTAAAGTCAGTGCCACCTCCAGGAATTTTGCCGCCCTTTGCGAAAAATTCAAGCGCTCCCGTCCCTGAATTTTCGACATAATTAACTTGTTTCACGATATAATTCATGTCTCATTTTCGCATTCACACTCGTGCATCTCTTTGTCATGAAAGTGTCTTTTAGATCAAAGCCGCAACAGCGTTACGTTTGCAGTGCAGTACATTAGAAGCCGTAACTCGAAAATTATTATGCCAACCAAGATTAATTTATGTCATCGGCAGAGCATAAAACTAAAATCTGTTCACTGTTTCTAATTTCTTGAGCAGAAGGGGAGTATCTTACAAATGAATTGTTATGTAAATCACAGATTCCGAAAATGTTCAAATGTTTGTAACGCTTATGGGAATTAACTGCGGGGTCATCAGTCCCTAAACTTACAAACTACTTATGAACTAAATTATATTAAAGACAACACAAACATATATGCCCGAGGAAGGATTCGAATCTCCGACCCGGGAGGCCGGTCTGCACGGCCACTACGGTCGGGGGTTCGAATCCCCCCTCTGGCATGGATATTTGTGCCGTCCTTAGTATAAGGTAGTTGTTAAGTAGTTTGTAAGTTTAGGAACTGATGACCCCGTAGTTAAGTCCCATAAGCTTAACAAACATTTGAACAAGGCCGTGCGATCCGCAACGTGGCGCTTCAGACAGCTCGGCTACTCCCGCGCGGCCACAGATTCCTTGAAGGTACTTTGTTCAGAGACGTTATGTTCACATAGTAGTAGTACATATTTTAGTACATATTCTTCGCAGTACACAATTAACACAAACACAAAAACATGCCTTTTTCGCTACAGTCTGATCTGGGGCCAGGACATCGAAAGATAAATATTTATATTCGGAATAGTGGCTGATGCTACTGTACTGTCAATATCGATACCAACTATTTAGCGAATTTAAAATATCTCGGAGGAAAAAATGGAGGCAAATTCTACACCTATGCGAGCTGGGTCGCCACTCAGCGGATTGCGCGGCTACTTCCGTCGGAAGTTCTAGTCCTCCCTAGTGTGTGTGTGTGTGTGTGTGTGTGTGTGTGTGTTGTCCTAAGCATAAGATAGTTGAATTAGTTCAAGATGTTTCTAAGTCTAGGGACCGATGACCTTAGCAGTTCCGTCCGTTCGGATTACAAAAAACACTATGCAAATAACTGAAAAAGTATGATATACATAAATCAAACTTAAAATTAATGGAAAACGTGGTGAAAGACCTAAAGACCTATCATAGATATGACATCGGTGAACTCCTGTATGACTACGTTCAAATGCAAAGCTTCAGCTGTTAGCTCATGTCAATCTACATCGTTGTCATTCCCCTCTGTCTTGCCTGACCCATTGTTGATACCTGGTTTGGTTTTATTAATTTAAGCTTCAAAAAACGTATTTGTTCACTTGTCACTCTAACAGACTGTGTCAAAAAAATTCGTAAGGCTATATTTATGTTGGGCCTGAAGCACAGTGCTTATGTACCGTGGGTACCAGGGCCGTCGCGAGAGCGAAATTAAGCTTGCACCCACACTATATATATATATATATATATATATATATATATATATATATATATATATATATAAAACCTTTATACCATAATTTTGTGCTAATTTTTTGCTCTAGCTTAATATTAAGCTAGCACCCCCACCTCTGAAAATCACATTTCCAAATAAAATTTCGGAATTACAACCATGTGGGAATTTTGTGCTAATTTTGTGCTCTTAAATGACGCAAACCCCAACCTTCCAGCTGCATTATTTATGTAAATAATAGCAATGTTAAGTATTTTCGCGCCGCGGGATCAAGAGTAAAGTACCTCAGTGGAATTTGTTGCTCCTAGTTTAACAATGCCAAACTGTAGGTCGAACTCTGTGCTTTTAAGATTTCCAGGTCCCGAATTTAATGCTCACGGGAAATGTCATATATCGGACTTTATTTCATTTACTCAACGCTCGAGACAAGAGTAAAGTTGCTGCAAATGTAACAGTGCCGTTGGGGGTATCATTCGCGGAAATAAGAATCTTATTCCAGAATGAAACTTTCACTCTGCAGCGGAGTGCGCACTGATATGGAACTTCCTGGCAGATTAAAATTGTGTGCCGGAACCGGGACTCGAACCTGGGACCTTTGCCTTTCGCGGGCAAGCGCACTACCGATGTGCTATCCCGACACGACTCACGATGCCGCCTCACAACTTTACTTCCGCCAGTACCTCGCCTCCTACTTTCCAAACTTCACGGAAGCTCTCCTCGCGAACCATGCATGACTAGCACTCCTGGAAGAAAGGATATGGTGGAAACATGGCTTAGCCACAGCCCAAGGGATGTTTCCAGAATGAAACTTTCACTCTGCATCGGAGTGTGTGCTGATATGAAACTTCCTGGCAGATTAAAATTGTGTGCCGGAACCGGGACTCGAACTTGGGACCTTTGCCTTTCGCGGGAAAGCGCACTGCCGACTGTGCTATCCCGACACGACTCACGATGCGGAAGTAAAGTTGTGAGGCGGCATCGTGAGTCGCGTCGGGATAGCACAGTCGGTAGAGCGCTTGCCTGCGAGAGGCAAAGGTCCCAGGTTCGAGTCCCGGTTCCGGCACAATATTTTAATCTGCCAGGAAGTTTCAAAAATATTATTAATCTTTCATAATCTCTTCAGGTCAAATCTGTGTTCGGCTGTATTTCTGTGAGTCCACTTCTCTTATTGCAGTGCGCTTTGTAATGGCGGTAATAAACACTTGCGCTTCACACTAGTGTACCCATCAGAGTAGCGTTACGTCCCCTTTTAAGACTCATTATGTGCGGCCTCGCGCTTGGCTTCGCTACAGGCCTCGCATGCCCTTGCGACGGGCCTGGGTAAAACTCTTTATTTTATGAATAATTTGTATTTCCAATTTATACTCACATTTCGTCATGTTTGTAAGATAGTTACATTTTTCATGGACTTGATTAAGTGAACATTTTGGAACTGAAATATATATATATATATATATATATATATATATATATATAAAAATTGAACCGCCATCAAACACCCTTTAGAGCCGGCTCTGCTAAAGTGTAGGGTTTTGATGACGTTTTAAGCGATTGATTCCTTTTCCTGCAAAGAAATGGACTAATATTTCCCTTTTAGTTTTGAATGTAGTTAGGCACGTTGTGACTGATTCCGTCATCCATAACTCATAAACGGCTGTCGTGCGCTGTTATGTACGACGCTGGAATTCCACGCTTGCGGCAGCGGTTGTCACCTATGGACGTAGCCAAAAGGGGGGGGGGGGGAGGGTTCTAAGGTTCAAACCCCGCCCGAAATGTTGACAATGCTAACGAAAAATTGCATTATTCTGTATCAGCATAGAGCTAGGAAGCATTTACACATGCTCCATACAGTCCCGATTCCTCCCCTTACGATTCCCATAGTTTTTGGAGCATGTTTCGGACAAAGAGATGAAAAACTGCGTACAAATCACGGTCCTGTAGCTAACTGCAAACATTTGTGCTTGGAGCAATTGACCGACTTGTCTCACAATGAGTTAAGTGTATGGTAATTATTACTGGAAGAATGAGCATTTTACTTACTTCTTTCCCACGTATATTCCTTCAGTTTGTTTGATCCTTATAGATGAGTATGACTCGCCTGTTTTCCAATCAGTAAGGAATAATTCCTTGCTCAAAGTACCCACGGTAAAGTATGATAAAGAACTTCATTGTGTTTTAGAGATTTGAGTTGTTGTTCTACAACACTCTTAGTAATTACAATGTCTGTCATCAATATTTCTAGATGTTTCTACATAAACGACTCAAGGTTTCTTAAATTTTTTTATTATTTTATTTTATTTATTTATTTGCATTGGTAGCTTTCATGAACCGCAAAATTTTGAATTAGGGAGAGCTTTCCTGATAATGCTTCAGAAGTTATTGAAAGTTACACGCACTGCCATCCTTGTTTCGATCCGTATTTGCCTACCTTCATGATATGATAGCGTTGTCCCTATTTTGGAGAATACGTAGATTCTAAAGAACTTTAATAATTTTTTACAGTGCTGTGAAAAAGTTCGGTGAATAGTCCTGTAACATTGACGTAGATGATTTACTAAAGACAGTTATCTTATTGTTCTTCGAAATAGTCACCTCCCATAACTATGCAACGCTGAGCTCTGCGATACATATCCTGGAAAGTTTCAACGAAGTCTTCTTTGAGATGGTGTTCAAAAGCCTTGCCAAGCTTCGTTGGCTGTGATGAATATCGTCAAATGTCTTTCGTTTCAAAGAGAGTTTGAGTAGAGGGAATAGCGAGAAGTCTGGAGGATTGAGATCCGGCGAGCATGGTGGATGTTCCAAATTGCAATACCCCCTTTTTTGCCAGGAACTGTTTGGGAATATTGGCTGTATATGGGTGAACGTTGTCGTGCAAAGTGAACATTCACCATACTCGCCCGATCTCAATCCTTCAGACTTCTTCCATTTTACTCGCCTCAAACTCGCTTTGAAAGGAAAGAGAGTTGACGATGTTCTTACCATCCAATGAAACGTGACGAGGCTTTTGTACACCATCGCAAAGGAAAAGCCGGCCGCGGTGGCCGAGGGTACTGAGGCGCTCCAGTCACGGTCTGCACGGCAACTACGGTCGGGGGTTCGAATCCCCCCTCGGGCATGGATATTTGTGCCGTCCTTAGGATTAACTAGTTCATAAGTAGTTTATAAGTTTAGGGACTGATGACCCCCATAAGCCCATAAGTCCCATAAGCTATACAAACATTTGATTTTTTGCAAAGGAAAACTCTGTGGAAAGTTTGCAGGATATGTATGAAATTAGATTAGTTGTTCGTTCCATAGATCCGTGGTGTTGAGAAGATCCTCGTGGATGTGCAACATGTGAATTATTTTTATTATTATTTTACAATCTGATAATATAATAATACTAATAGCATGGCTACAGATACATGCATCATTTGGTTCTATTTAAGAATTCGTCATTGGAGTATTCTTAAATAGAACCAAATGATGCATGTATCTGTATTAAGAATTCGTCATTGGAGTACCACCCCCATGAACCACAGACATTGCCGAGGTGGGGTGGCTTGCGTGCCTCAAAGATGCAGATAGCCGTACCGTAGGTGCAACCACAGCGGAGGGGTATCTCTGGAGAGGCCAGACAAACGTGTGGTTCCTGAAGAGGGGCAGCAGCCTTTTCAGTAGTTACAGGGGCAACAGTCTGGATGATTGACTGAGCTGGCCTTGTAACATCAGCTAATGTGGCTTTGCCACACACTTACTATGAACGGCTGAAAGCAAGGGGAAACTACAGCCGTTACATTTCCCGAGGACATGCGGCTCTACTGTATGAAAATATGATGATGGCATCCTCTCGGGTAAAATATTCCGGAGGTAAAATAGTCCCCCATTCGGATCTCCGGTCGGGGACTACTCAGGAGGATGTTGTCATCAGGAAAGATAATACTGGCATTCTACGGATCGGAGCGTGGTATGTTAGATCCCTTAATCGGGTAGGAAAATTAGAAAATTTAAAAAGGGAAATGGATAGGTTGAAGTTAGATATAGTGGGGATTAGTGAAGTTCGGTGGCAGGATGAACAGGATTTCTGGTCAGGTGAGTACAGAATTATAAGTACAAAATCAGTTGGGGGTATCACAGGAGTAGGACTGATAATGAATAAGAAAATAGGAATGCGGGTAAACTACTATGAGCAGCACAGTGATCGCATTATCATTGTCAAGATAGATACGAAGCCAACACCGACAACAGTAGTACAGGTTTATATGCCAACTAGCTCTGCCGATGATGAGGAGATAGAAGAAATATATGAGGAGCTAAAGGAAATTATTCAGACAATTAAGGGAGAGGAAAACTTAATTGTGATGGGAGACTGGAATTCGGTAGTAGGAAAAGGAAGAGAAGGAAAAATAGTAGGTGAGTATGGATTGGGCAAAAGGAATGAAAGAGGAAGCCGCCTGGTAGAATTTTCCACGGAACATGATTTAATCGTAACAAACACGTGGTTTAAGAATCACAAAAGAAGGTTGTATACTTGGAAGAGACCAGGAGACACCGGAAGGTATCAGATAGATTTTATAATGGTAAAACATAGATTCCGGAACCAAGTTATAAACTGTAAGGCATACCCAGGGGCAGATATAGACTCTGACCATAACCTGTTAGTCATGAACTGTAGGATGAAACTGAAAAAACTGCAGAAAGGTAGGAAAATAAGGAGATGGGACCTAGATAAATTGAAGGAACGTGAAGTTCTGGAGAATTTCAGAGGGAGATTTAGGCAACAATTGACAGAAACAGGGGGAAATAAAACAGTAGAAGAGGAATGGGTAGCATTGAGAGATGAAATAGTGAAGGCAGCAGAGGACAAAATAGGTAGAAAGGCAAGACCTACAAAAAATCCTTGGATATCACAGGAAATACTAAATTTAATTGATGAAAGGAGAAAATATAAAAATGCAGTAAATGAAACAGGCAAAATGGAATACAGACGACTAAGAAATGATATTGACAGGAAGTGCAAAATGGCTAAGCAGGAGTGGCTAGAAGCCAAATGCAAATCTGTAGAAGAATGTATAAGAAGGGGAAAAGTAGATACCGCCTACAGGAAACTAAAAGAGACATTTGGGGACAAGAAAAACAACTCTACCAATATCAAGCACTCAGATGGGAAACCAGTTATCAGCAAAGAAGGGAAAGCTGAAAGGTGGAAAGAGTACATAGAGCAGCTCTACAAAGGAAATGAACTTAGAGACGATGTTGTAGGAAGGGAAGAGGAAGTAGATCAAGATGAAATAGGAGATACTATACTGAGAGATGAATTTGACAGAGCCCTGAAAGACCTAGGTCGGAACAAGGCCCCAGGAGTAGATAACACACCCTCAGAGCTACTAAAGTCTCTGGGAGATCCAGCCATGACAAAACTATTTGAACTGGTGTGTAGGATGTATGAGACAGGCGAAATACCCTCAGACTTTAAGAAAAATATAATAATCCCCATTCCAAAGAAATCGGGTGCAGACAGGTGTTAAAATTACAGAACCATCCTGGTAGAATCTGACCTCGGGGAAGATCAGTTTGGATTCAGGAGGAACGCCGGAACCCGAGAGGCAATACTCACTTTACGTCTTATCTTAGAAGATAGATTAAGGAAAGGCAAACCTACATTTTTAGCTTTTGTAGATTTGGAGAAAGCGTTTGACAATGTTGACTGGAATACAGTCTTTCAAATTCTGAAGTCAGCAGGGGTAAAATATAGGGAAAGGAGAGTTATTTACAACTTGTACAAAAGCCAGACGGCAGTTATTAGACTCGAAGGGCATGAAAGGAAAGCATCAGTTGGGAAGGGAGTAAGACAGGGTTGTAGCCTTTCTCCGATATTATTCAATTTGTACATCGAGCAGGCGGTGAAGGAAAGCAAGGAAAAATTTGGAATAGGGATTAAAGTTCAGGTGGAAGAAATAAAAACATTGCGTTTTGTAATTCTGTCAGAGACAGCAAAGGACCTGGAAGAGCAGTTGAATGGAATGGACAGTGTGTTGAAGAGAGCGTATAAAATGAACATTAACAAGAGCAAAACAAAAATAATGGAATGCGGTCTTAGAAAATCAGGCGATGCTGAAGGAATTAGATTACGTAACGAAACAATGAAGGTGGTAGATGAGTTTTGTTACTTGGGTAGTAAAATAACATGCGATGCTCGCAGTACAGAAGATATAAAATGCAGAATGGCAATCGGAAGAAAAGCATTTTTGAAAAAGAGAAATTTGCTAACATCGAATATTAATTTAAGTGTAAGGAAGTCTTTTCTGAAGGCATTTGTGTGGAGTGTTGCCTTGTACGGGAGTGAAACATGGACGATAAGCAGTGCGGACAGGAAGAGAATAGAGGCTTTTGAAATGTGGTGCTACAGAAGAATGCTGAAGATTAGGTGGGTAGATCGCATAACTAATGAAGAGGTACTGAACAGAATTGGTGAGAAAAGGAATTTTTGGCATACCCTGACCAAAAGAAGGGATCGCTTGGTAGGACACATTCTTAGACATCGAGGAATCGTAAATTTAGCATTGGAGGGAAGTGCGTGGGGTAAAAATCGCAGAGGGAGACCAAGAGATTCGTATAGTAAGCAGATTCAAGTGGATGTGGGTTGCCGTTCTTATGAGGAGATGAAAAGGCTTGCTCAGGATAGAGTAGGGTGGGGAGCTGCATCAAACCAGTCTCCGGACTGAAGACCATAACAACATTGGAGTAGGAGTTGGCCACTAAAAGGACAAAAGGCTCCTCTTAAACTGATCTTTTTTTGCAGGTAAATTTTTTATGGTTGTTGGTGAATTATTGAAAATATGTGTTCGTGATTAGTAGAACCCTTCTTGAACTAAAGTAAGTGCTTTTAAGACCTTGTGTAGATCCTCTTTGTTCGTAATATTTTGTTGGGAAAAGGGATCTATTATTTATGACAAATTTCATTAAGGAATACATATACTGAGAGGCAGTAGTTAATATACCCAGTTCTTTGAACAGGCTTCTGCACTTGAATTTACACCACAAATTATACTTATTACCCGCTTTTGGATTCTGAAAACTTTCCGTTGACTTGAAGAGTTACCCCAAAATATTATACATTATGGAATGAAAGTAAGCAAAGTAGCAAGCTTTTTTTATTTTTATGTCTCCTACGTCTGATACCATTCGTATTGCAAATACAGATTTGTTAAGTTGTTTTTGCAGTTCTGTGGTGTGCTCCTTCCAATTGAATTTATTATCAAGCTGTAATCCCAGAAATTTTATACTGTTAACCTCTTCTATCTACGTAATGTTACAGGGCTATTCACCGAAGTGTATTGTCCGAGGTTGTAAAATATATACAGTATTAGTGCTGTTTGCAGTGCTATTAAGAACAGACGTTATTATAACGTTTATTCACTGACAACGCCTCCCGAAATCATATCCTGGTGTCATCTATAGCTCATCGAAGAGGTCGCGCACACTGCGACGGGGCATCACAAGCTCGACCTGCCACTAAACAATGTCCCGGAAACAGAAAGTGAGAATGTCTCACGGGCTGAAGACATACAAATGAACGCTGTGCAACGATACCGATTACAGTTAGCGGAAAATGAGATTTACAGAAAACACCCAAAACGGTGCATTTCTTGCTCTTACATTCGTACCATATGACATAAATAGAATCGTATCTCGTTAATTATACACCGTTCAGTGATACGATTTTGTAGGTACATTACTTTCTGAGGAATGTGTTTCGAATAGAATAGTAAAGAAGTAATGCCGGTCGCGGTGGCCGAGGGGACTGAGGCGCTCCAGTCACGGTCTGCACGGCAGCTACGGTCGGGAGTTCGAATCCCCCCTCGGGCATGGATATTTGTGCCGTCCTTAGGATTAGCTAGTTCGTAAGTAGTTTGTAAGTTTAGGGACTGATGACCCTGTAGTTAAGTCCCATAAGCTATACAAACATTTGAACATTTGAAAGACGTAATAAATCGAACGCTTATGAATGATGCAAGAGTGTTTGGGACGCATATCTGTATTTATGACGTCGTATTTCCTGCTCTGCGGGTCGAATAACAACATGATATTGCACGTACATTTTCAATAGTAAATGAAAATATCGCGTGCAAAATGCGTTCCGAATGAAGTTACTAGTATTTTCGAAATTCGTTCGGTCAAGACCACTAGGTTGCAAGGCCTCACAACAGCCCGTGTTACGTCACACCGACCACGCCGCGCCGCCAGCTGACTACTGGCCGATGGGGCCACAGAGTAACCTGCGATGGGGCACAGTCCACTGCTTCGTAGCAGCACAGAGTAACATATATATTTGTCTGTGGTAGCAGCCAGCCAGTCGGCTGCCACGTGGCCACGCCATGAAAATATCCTCAACATATCGAAAAACACAGATGGACGAAGAGGAGCTGAATCTGATGCACGTTCCTCCAAATTTTCCATAAAAAAAGTTTGCCATTGAAGGAGACAACGGAGAACCAATAGCCATTCCATTCCATCCGTCATTTCGTAAAATTTGCCGCCAATCAAGAAGTAGGTTGTCGTCATTACAAGGCAGAACAATTTTATTGTTTCAGGAGGAAAATGCTCTGCCAACAGTTTCAAGGTGTCTCCACAGGAACTTTCGTTAAAAGTGAGACCACATCCAAGCTGATTAAAATATCATTTGCTCCAACTCCAGTCCGTTTCAGTTTCTCTATGAACATCTCGGAGTTTCTAATGTGATGTTCGCAGTGGCCAACTATTGGTGCATTTAACTTGGTTAGTTATTTTGTTAACCTGTAAGCAGGAGATCCTAAGGCGCTCACAATCGGTCTCACTGGGACATCTTCCTTACGGAGCTTAGGTAACCCGTAAAATCTGGGAGGTCTAGGAGCTCGAGCTCTTGAGATTTTTCACATCTTCTTTTGGTAGGCCAGAATTCTTCAGTAGCTCCGACGTTTTCCTGCTGTATGACAGACTTTTTAGACATTTGTAGGTGCTGTCTTCTAACAACGATGCTATTTTATCTTTTACTGCATGGTAATTGGATAAAAAAGGAACGGTGAACGAGTATAAAATAACGGTTCCCGAAAAGGAACGATCACCAGTGAACTAGTACCCAAAAATGAACTAGTTTGGCCATCTCTTACAATTCACTTAATTCCCTTAAAATCTGGACTGGGGGCAGCGATGAGGGCTCCACATTCCACATGTGTTCTAAATGTGCGGAACCTATTGCTGTGGTCATCAGTCCCTAGACTTACAAAATAATTAAACTAACTTACACCAAGGACAACAGACACGCCCATGGCGGAGGGAGGCCTCAAACCTCCAGTGGGAACGGGCGCCCAGTCCGTAGCATGCCTTAGACCACTTGGCCATTCCGCGCGGCGATGTGTTCTAACAGGTTCAGATTTAGCGTCGTGAGAGTCCAGCAAATCAACCGCAAGTAACCACTGTGTTCTTCGAACCACTCAGTCTTTTTCCTGACCTTGTGGAGTGGCGCTTTATCTAGTTGATAAACGCCACTGCCGTTAGGAAACGTGATCGTCTAGAGCACCTGGATACAGACGGGCATACGCATTCGCCATTTTCGTTCCTTCGCATCGACGCGACAGGGCAGCATAGGCAGTCAGTAGACTTTCGGCACGGCGGGCTTTACTGTTCCGAATCGTTCTATGTTTTTCCGTTTCCAGTACACCGACAAGATCTTCAAAATTATGCGAAGTGGGTTAAATAATTTATAGTTATGCACAATTTCATCACGTTGTAAATGAGAGGTTTCAACATGTGTTTCTTAGTGAAGGATTCGAAGCTTCAACCTTTTGTTACATAATTTTATTTATACATGTATTAGCGACAACAAACAATATCTACATATAGACAATAACAATAGTAATTACTTTTGAATAATGCATACTCTTTTTTACCAGTTATAGTGACTCGTACTTGTAAACGATGTCTAAAGCTTCTGGGATGTTGACACTCACGATCTTCTCTGAGCCTACGAGGTAGCATTCATATAGTTTACTTGCAAAATAAATCAAAGGAAAGCAATTCGAACTTTGGAACTTAGTAAGGAATTTCGATATGAATAAATTGTACACCTGAAGATGCGTCTGTAATGACGTGTAACCGGTAGTGGATCTATAAGGAGTGATCTTAATAAAAACAGCTGATGCGGCACCAGAATTTATCTGTTTTATAAACTGACAATCCTTGAAGCTTTTTTTAAATGGTAGTTTTACCGATGATTTTAAAAAATTTACCATCTTTTTAAAATAATTGATAAATTTATTTATGAAAAATACTTGCAAAGTGTCTTAAGTCTCCATTACAAGTTTTTGATTCGACTATTGAAGGGAATCGGTTTTAAATTACTTGGGTGCGTTTTGTCATGAGCCGTAGTTTATATGTTAATATTTTAAATGAAAACCTCTTTAAAGTCTACGTTCTTTGTTATTAATTTATTGATATACCTGTTTTTAATTTTAAAGACAATCAGTTTGAGCAAAATAGAGCTGTTATTTGGAAACGTTTGAAATTATCAGCAATAACAACCATTTTAATGTTCCTAATCCTTCGCAACGGTTAATTGTTCGATGACCACTGAGAAGAAATCATGCTTCTAAAGTCTATGGACAGTCACAAAATAGAATTCGAAGACTTCAGGTAAGTTTTGATAGTATGCATGATCGCATTCGAAAACAGAGTTATCGTATGTGAGCGGAGTTTTGGTGGTGCATCTGTCGGACAAGTGCGAAAAAATTTCTCAGATTACACACCCATGCGACTGCTCCCCTACGGTGGTTCGAATCCTCCCTCGGGCTTGGATGTATGTATTGCCCGTAGCGTATGTTAGTATAAGTAGTAACGGGGTAATGTACAGCAATTTCCTTCAGAATGAACTGCCTGTTCTGCTCGACGATATTGATTTAAGAACGAGGCGAATGATGTGAATGCAACAGGATGGTGCACCCAGCCACTGCACTGCTTCTGCGCGCCCAGCTGCACGGGATTTTTTTTTAAAAAAAAAAAAAAAAAAAAAAAGTTCAAATGTTTGTATAGCTTATGGGACTTAACTACCTGGTCATCAGTCCCTAAACTTACAAACTACTTATGAACTAGCTAATACTAAGGACGGCACAAATATCCATGCCCGAGGGGGGATTCGAACCTCCGACCGTAGTGGCCGTGCAGACCATGACTGGAGCGCCTCAGTCCTCTCGGCCACCGCGGCCGGCTGCACGGGATCTTTTTCCCAGTAAGACAATAAGCAGAAATATGGATGTAATGGTCAGCTAGGTCGCCCGATCACTCGGTCCTCGACTTCTATTTCTGGAGTATAATAAAAGATATGGTGTACGCAGAAGAATGTGAAAACAGTGACGAGATGAACAATCGCGTCAGGCAGGCATTCTCTGTATTTGATGGGTCATATGATGTACTGCGCACTACTACTAGCATTCGTTCTAGACTGGAACGATGTAGAGAACAAGACGATGGTTTCTTCGAACACCTGCAGTAATGTACGGCCGCAATGAAATAGTGATAAAGTTTTGATTCCTCTTTCTCTGTCTCCATTAGTTGTGCCCTAAGCATTTGAAGGCTACTTTACTTAGACCTGATTATATGATTTTACTTATTGTATGTGGATTGTTAATGTATTACGTGTCCACAATGAAGAATCAATAGGCTCTGTGTTAAGTATAGAATGCAAATCAGTTACAGAAAATTGCTTTGTTAGCGACTAAGTACTGTATTGACTGTTTGGTTGCTTAGGAATTGCTTCGTAAATATACAGTATAATCTCGAATAAGTGCAATAACTAAGCTAAATTAAAACAAATTTATCTACTTTGTTCTGTGTTTTATTAATCTTTGACCTTCGTAAAATTCGATAGATATTATGGTGTTAGTTATACATAAGATGAAACGCGTGGCTGATGCGTGAAATCGTCTTGACAATAATAGTGTATTGTGCTGTATTATTGGTGTGGCTACTAGCATTGCTCTCAGCCGGTGTCCAAGCGCCTCGCCGCGACACACGCACCGCAACATGACGCTCTAGAATGCACGGCCTTTTCCACGCGAGTTGTTTTCCGACATCGACCGCCAGTTGTGTAATGGAAATACTAGCTTTTTGTTCGTGTCTATACGCAATTCATAACATTTGTTTGTGTGATCCTCAACGGTAGGTCCGTTGTTTCCTGTTCCAAGCGCCGATTCTCTGAAGGTCTTTCTGCATTTCACTACAATTTTCTGATCTTGCGTGTTTCTCCTATTTACAAATGTGCCTTTCGGTAAGCTTCGCAGAGCTTTCGAAATTATCCAATATGAACAGTTTTTCCGTTTTATTTTTTTTCCCCGATTACCTACGAAGTTCGGAACCTGAGAGGACGTGAACAGAGATAAGCGGAAGTATGATTTAGTAGTTTTTGGCATAATCAATGGAAGAAAAACGTATTCTGTGCTACGCTGCACTGCGTGATTTGCAGAAACCGAAGCAAATGTAGGTAAGAGAATAAACATGTGATAAATACGACGGTGAAGGTCAAGCGACGTCACACCATTCCTGTTTACTGTCTGCTTTGCAGTTGCTGCGCCAAGTTAAAAGGTCTGCGTTTCATCTCTTGCAGGAAGGGCCTGGCTTACGACATTCTGGTATAACGCAGTTTAAAAGAGACTGGCAAGTGAGCCGTACTGTATCCCTTCCCTTCTGTATTTTTCAAATACCTAGTTGTTTATTCATCTACGTCTCATATAACACAATACACAAAAATCTTTCAGTTTACAGCAGAATGTCCGTTGTTAAGAAACCTCGGGGCAGGTTAAAACTGAATGGCAAACCGGGATTCGAACACGGAACCACGACATGGCTACCAGGCACGACACACGACCCGCGCTCACAGCTTTACTTAGCTGCCAGTACTTTATGTTCTACTTTCAAAAGTTTTCTTGTATATCATGCGGGAGTAGCACTGCAGAAGGAAGCGATATTGAAGAGGAACTGCAAATTAGCAGCCTAGAGAAATTGTTTCCAAAAAGATCGAAAACATTTGATGGCTGAAAATACACAGGATAAAATTTTTATTATTCACACTTGATTTTGGCTTTATGCCGCGTTCTAACAGGGCATGAATCTCTAGCGAATGGGACGCTTTCGTGAAACACAACCCATGTATTTGGAGAGACGTAGGTTAGTTCTGACGATATACATGAGACACCGTGAGCCTACGTGGTCTCAGAGAAATAATATGTTTTGCGTTTCGTTAAAAGTAAAATCATTATAATAATTGGTACTTAATTTCATGAAGTGTATACAATAAATATTAAAATTACCCTTATAACGGACATGTGCGTAATTTCTACTTTGAATTCCTTTTTATAAGCCACAAGAGTTTAGAGTAGCACTTTTCATCTCAGTAATTTACTTATAGTGAAAGACAAAGTGGTATAAATCAAGAGTTATACCATTCTTATTATAAACGATTTGGTGAAGTTGAATATCAGAGAAGAAAAACGCTGTCTCTGACTCTTCATAATTGCAATGTACGTCTGAAATATAAACGTAATGTAACACTGAAAATGTAAATCTGTGCTTATTGTTCCCATTATGTAATTTTCTTTAACAAATGGAGTTTATTACTTGCATTATTTTTGTCAATTACAGAGGATGCTACCTGCCGAGTCTGTCTAATAGCACGGTAGAGCGTTCGTCTATGGAGTATAAATAAACCAGCTGAAAATGGTAAATAGGGTAAAAATTTTGAAGATTTGCAATGAATCGAAAGTATCGAAGCGACCATCCCCATAATTCGTTTTTTCGGTACCCAAAAATTACGGTTTTTTGAGATTTTCTCAGGAGCTGCCTATGAATGACTGGTGCTTTTGTAAGCCTTTACAGCCCACCATAGACTACACGTCATGTACGAAAGCCAACTGATTTGCTCAGTTTGGATGAGCTCCAGGAAGTGTTTAACTTTGAAAATTTTGACGATGTAGAGTATGATAGCTATAGTATACCAATTCTTCTAATATGTACACAAGTGATCAGTAGGCCAAGATCTATCCAGAACACTTTACCCCTTCACTCTGAGATGGGCCCCTACAGAATCGCAAATTCTCACGCGCCGTTTAAGAACATATGATTGTTGTTTTTAAATATCGATATTTCTTAAATTGTAATTCTTGCCATGCTGATAATTCAAGAAGTTTTATGATGGAGAATGTCGGTTTACTCGATTTCACCGTCCACGTCATCTTCCTCTGCTTAAGTGTCAAATATGTCCAGGTCCAGATTCCTGAGCCGAACTTGAGAGTTGGTTGAAGAAAGCCATGTACGAGAGAAGTGTCGTCATGTGTCTCCTGTTCACCTCCGTGACGGATACACAGTATTGTTGAAAGGGATGATTTGCACAATAACATCCGTTTTGAATGGGATGTCTGCATCAAGAAATTCTCTGTATAAATCGGGATGTGGGCAGTCTCTCTGGGAACGTAGCCGTCAGTCTTTGAAGCCAAATGAACTCTTCATTTTGCGTGTTTTCTTTCTCCATGGTATTCTTTTCTCTAGATTCTTTGTTTGAGACAAAATCATTAAGGGCAATTCTAGTTAGGATTGTTTTTTCCTTCCCTTTTGAATGACATTGCGCCAGTCGTCCGTAGTGAAATCTGAAGCGGTTCTTGATTTTTTTTCGATAACTCTGAAGTCGCGATCGTTTGGCAGAAGAGAATGTCCCGATAATATAATGGTCAACCATATGGATCTCATTTTTTGAGTTCTTTACAATCTCTATCCAAATCAGCATAAGTTTCGAATTCCGATTTTGATCAGTTGCTATTGTTGAGATGAGCGCCATGGTAATGGTGTTGTACATGCTTTAGAAGGCAGGAACTACTTCTTGGGAGCTTTTTCATGTGAAAGTCTCATCCCAAATGTAATAAAGCTATTGTCCATTTTGAGATCGTGAATGCTGCAGTTGTATACTTACAACGTCCTGAAATAATATAAGTTTAATGTTGAGACATTAAGAAAAGGCAGTGATTCCTGAAGATAAAAACGAAGGAAAGAAGAAAAAATTAGGCTTTAATGAAGATCAGAAGTTATGGTTACGATATTCACATTCTCATGGCGGAATTTGGTGTCCTCCGCCAAACAGTGTCGTGCTTTTTCTGCTGCTGTCCAATATTCATTTGTTTTTCCACTAATGCCGCTTTAACTGGTTCTTTTGCATTCAGAATTGCTGGACGCTGTTACTCGTCGCATTTATGTGCATCTGCTTTGGTCTTTTTAGCTCGTAAACACACTCTAGGGGACCTTCGCGATAGATGCTGCGCTCTAAGTCTTGACGGCTGAACCAGCAAACCGCAATTTTCCACACGGACGCATTAGAGCGTCAAGAAGGCGAGCGTGAAATGCAGCGAACAGTATTCCTCCATGAAACTTCCTGGGAGATTAAAAAACTGTGTGTCGGAACCTGAGACATTTGCCTTTCGCGGGCAAGCACTCTATCACTGAGCTATCCCAACACGACTCACGGTCTGTCCTAATAACTTTACTTCTGCCAGTACCTCGCCTCCTACTTTTGAAACTTCACAAACGTTCTCCTGGAAGAGCGCTTCTCCGCGAAAGGCAAAGGTCCAGGTTCGAGTCCCGGTTCCGGCACACAGTTTTAATCTGCCGGGAGTTTCATATCAGCGCACACTCCGCTGCAGAGTGATTGTTTCATTCTGAGTATTCCACCAATTTCACAAAAGTACAATTGCACTAAATGCAAAGAGTTTCTATGTCCAAACTACTTCGAAAGTTTCCACACAAAAAGGAAAATCTAACAGGAGGGACTCCGGAGGGCCCAAGCTTCACTGTGTCCACTCCAGGAACATGACTATTTTCTCTGTAATGGTAAATTTGAATAAATTTTTGTATTTTATGACAACAGACATTGTTCTTTACTATGAAAATCCCATTCCAACTTTACCCCTCGTTTTTTAATAATCAATGTGTCACAGGGTTAATGTGGTCCGCTACCATGTTGACAACTTCCTCGGAAATTCTGTTTTTGTAATATTTGTGCCTCTCTAATTATCTCCCAGTTCTTGTTTCTTTAGTGTTCCAGGTAATCGACCATTGAAAATGGAAAAGGTATCCAAGAATACATGTTTGCAAACAAGAATGGTTTCTGTTTTTACAGTCATAATGTATTTATATGTAACTGATTCTGGTCCCTCGCGCTTGCCTTCATCATCATATTTTGTTCGCTTCTGGTACAACACATGATAGCATTACTACGAAGGGTCATGCTACCATTTGACTGATCGTGTTCATTCCATGGTATAATGTTAGTTTACCAGTAGTGATGCTGTGTTCCAGGGTACTGGGTCGTTATTTACACACTCGCATCGAATGTATAGTGTGTATATACCGAGAAAAATATTGAAAAAAATAATTCCTTAAAATTATTATGCACTACTAGCAACAAAAAGTTCACAGCTGGTCAGCTATATAGAGCTTTCATGTTGTAACCGAGGCAGCAAATGTCTCACACCTTTCCAGAAAGTAACTCGTAATGTAACAGTAGTATCTGACTGACTACTTTTACATGGAAAAGGAGGAATACTAAAGTAAACAAACGCGCACGTTAGGATTAACTGAATGCAGCCGTCGAAATGATTCAGTAGCATTCTACAATTTATAATATATAGGATGAGCTACAAGCATATGGAACACTAAATACACAAACAGCTACAAATGATTGATCAGTTTGAGAAATGAGTTAGTAGCATTCTACAATTTACAATATATAGGACGAGCTACTAGCATATGGAACACTATGTACACAAACAGCTATAAATGATTGATCAGTATGAGAGATGATTCAGTAGCATTCTACAATTTATAATATATAGGACGAGCTACTAGCATATGGAACACTGTGTACACAAACAGCTACAAATGATTGATCAGTTTGAGAGATAATGGAAAAAATAAGGTATGTAGCTGATCAGCTACAGTGTATGTATTAAGGGGTTAAGCTATCTGTCAGGAAATGCTATCTGAAAGCATTTGTCTGGAGTGTAGTATGGGAATGAAACGTGGTCGACACGGAGTTCAGCTAGAGAGATAATAGATTCTTTTGAAATGTGGTGCTACAAACGAATGCTGAAGATTAGATGGATAGATCGTGTGAGTAATGAGGAAGGGGTGAACAGGACTGGGGAGAAAAGAAATTTCTGACATATCTTGACTAAGGGAAGGGGCCGACTGGCGGGGCACGTTCTGCAACATCAAGGAATTGTCAGTTTAGCATTGGAGAGCAGTGTGTGGGAGAGGGAGATTGAGAGACGAATACAATATAGTACGGTGCATTTAGCCCAAAAAACGTCCTAACACGGACATACAAAGTAAAAGTTTCCCTCCAACTCCAAACTGTTCTATACAGTTCTCATATTGTTTGTTAAAAAGTTACACCATTTCGAGGGTCAGGTTTGTGGGGGAGGGGGGTGAAACGTTAGCAGTTGTTATCAGTTTTTCTTAAATATTTAGGAGAAAGTGTCAAATAGATAAAAAATCTACATTAAATTCCGAACAAAAATGGTCCTACACATAAACTTGCTAAAGTGGACGGTTTGAAAGTTACGGAAGGTGAAGAAGTAGAAATTTCTGGAACTTTTTTGGATAAATGAAATTGTACAGAAATAACTAATCAATTTTAATAAAATATAATAGTGAACAATCGTATTGAGAGACTAGGAGCCAGCACGGAGGGTTAAAAGCATAGAAATACTGGGAACGCGAGAGTGGCCGCCAGAACCAAACTGACCATAAAAGCACAGACAAAAATATACAGACGGGAAACGCCCTAAGGGCCCGGTCACAACTCAGGGGTCCGGGGAGGGAATGTTCCGTAAGATTTCTCTCAAACTGGCCAAGTCAGGCGGCAGGAAGCGGCTGTCCCCACTACCACTTCCCCTCAAACGCCGGCACACCGGACTCAGCCGTGGCCTCGTGGAAGGCGGCACGAGTCCTCCCCTCAGTCTTCCCTCCATGCTACCCTCTGATGTGCGAGAGGCACCCTTAGAAGCGCCTCTAGTGTGGTCTATCAGTACTAAGCCAGGGAACCACCTGACATCTGCTGGCATCTTACAGAACTTCGAGGGGAGCGTAGGACAGAGGTTTAGCGGGGGGCTTCTTCTCTGTATATGTTACTCTGTGGTGCCGGGGAAGCGGGCTTCAGGGTGCAGGCCACAGAGTAAACTTTTGTCTGTGGTGCAGGCACAGCAGTCGGCAGGTCCCTTTTACCACAGAGTAACATATACAGAGAAGAAGCCCCCCCGCCCCCCCTAAACCTCTGTCTTAATCTCCTCTCAAAGTTCTGTAAGATGCCAGCAGATGTCAGGTGGTTCTCCAGCTTAGTACGGGTAGACCACACTAGAGGCGCTTCTGAGGGTGCCTCTCGCACATCTGAGGGTAGCATAGAGGGGAGGCTGAGAGGAGGGCTCGTGTCGCCTTCCATGAGGCCACCTCTGTGTCCGGTGTGCCGGCGATTGAGGGGAAGAGGTGGTGGGGACAGCCGCTACCTGCCGCCTGCTCTGGCCAGTTTAAAGGGCTGCTTCTGACCGCAGCGCCATCATGGGACATCTTACGGAACCTTCCCTCCCCGCACTCCTGAGCGTGTGACTAGGCCCTTAAGGACGTTTCCCGTCTGTATATTTTTGTCTGTGCCGGCACACACCATGTCACCCATTGTCTTCCCCTCAGTCATGTTGGGAGACCTGTTGAGTGCGTTTGTGTTATTTCTATTAAAGTTCTGCTCTAAGTTTTTTATTGTTTGTCTTTGGAATACTGGGCGAACTATGTGATAATCACTGGTGTGTAAATTGTCATAGAATGTGTGCTGAAACCTTATAAGAACAAGGGTGGTAAGGTAATTACTCTGAGCAGAAAGGCAGTGGACAAAATAATTTAGTGCATTGAAATTCGTAAAGATGGTGTTAAAGACAAGTTCCTGATAAATGAATCACTTCAGGTACATAATAAGTGTCAACAACTTATAAGCTACGTCCAGAGTCATCTCAACGCGACAAGGAACCTCCATCAAAGATTCCCCATGAATCATTTGATTTTAAAAACTTACATTTTTTTCTGGTCGCGAGTGTGTAGATGTTTCTAAATGCAGGAACCCAGCTGAAGAAAACTGGAGTTCAGTTGAGAATCTTGAACCGATTGAAAGCATCCGAACAGAAGCAAATGACAGGCACAAGTGGGGAAATGAGGTAACTGTGAGGCTCTCTCAGATCACAGACCTCGCCATTCCTGATGAGATATACCACTGGCACTGTTGACACACATTTTAAAAGCCAGAGAAAGGAGCGGCAACAACCAAAGGTGGGTCAAGTGCTGATACTAAAAGAGGAGACGCTTTTGAAAAGCTGTATGGTTAATGAAACTTCCAGGCAGATTAAAATTGTGTGCCGGAACCGGGACTCGAACCTGGGACCTTTGCCTTTCTCGGGCAAGCGCTCTACCGACTGAGCTATCCCGACACGACTCACGATGCTGTTTCACAACTTTACTTCCGCCAGTACCTCGCCTCCTACTTTCCCTTAGGCTTTGGCTAAGCCATGTCTCCTCCATATCTTTTCTTCCAGGAGTGCTAGTGTTTCAAGGTTCGCAGGAGAGCTTTTGTGAAGTTTGGAAAGTAGGAGGCGAGTACTGGCGGAAGTAAAGTTGTGAGACGGCATAGTGAGTCGTGTCGGGATAGCTCAGTCTGCCAGGAAGTTTCATATCAGCGCACACTCCGCTGCAGAGTGAAAGTTTCATTCTAAAATGATGAATTTCAGTAAGTTTTTGAAGAATTACAAATATTGTCCCTTCAACTGAGTCCCGAAGTTGAGCCATATATTGACAAACATATGAAAAGAAAACGTATCCAGCGCTATGGTAATAGCAAGAATTTAACAGAATTACCAGGGAAAAGAAGTGTGATTCGTTTCTCAGGAGTAACTAACTTATTTTACAGACACCTGGTATAGTAATCGGAACACTGATAGCAAAGCTCAGGAGGAACTGTGAGTGATCAAAACTGAAGCAGCTATTATTGCAGATGGGACAGTCTCAGTTTCCAACAATTGTAGAAATTTATAGAGGAGGAGCTGAACTGATACCTGAACTGCTCAATGTCTTGATAACTGAAATAATACAGCCAACTTCTAAAATACAAAGACTCGAGAACATTCAATGGACGAAACAAATTTCTGAAAGGAAAAAAACTTAAATGTGCCATAGTAAAATCAGCATTGTACGTCCAAGTTCATTTTTGTCCCCTGTCCAACTTGGAACGATTGTTACATTGGCTCAAATTTCTTAATCGACATCCTGTGCAATTTCGGTGTTTGTGTGCCGTAAAAGAAAGTTTTAAAATATGAGAGATTGGCCATTTACCAAGAGAACACGAGAACTGAGAACGGATACGTGCAATTTTTTTTCGATAATGCAGGCTACAATGTCCACACTGTGGATTGCCTTTACACTTTTCATGTCATGGGCGGAATTGCTTGCATAACACCTAAAACCGCCCTTCAGGTAGAGGACAATGTACTAAGAAAGATTATTACTGCTCTAGCTGTTGAAACACGAGGCCTGTTTGATTTGCAAACCTACAGAGCAACAAGTACATCTGGCTTATCCAAAATATTTGCTACAAACATGGCTTCCCTGAAAATGAAACCACTATTATATGTACATGGCCGAACACTTAGTTGAGTGGTACCTGGTTGGGAGGCCCAGAAGAATGTAAACCTGGTTGGAGTGGCTGCATTGAAATGTTGTATGCTGCGAGAGAGTTCCAAACTTCCGTTGTACTTCCTCTTCCATTCATCAACTTAGCCCTTTCAAGTCCGTCAACAATTTATACAGAGCTTCTTTAAGCTGCTACAAAAGGCAACAGCAATGGACAAAGCACAACAAAAGTGACTTTGATCAGCCTTTGTACGCCAAGGCTCGTGAAATAGTAGCAACAGCACCTGATGGCAGCTCACTGAAGTCACTCTTCATTCGACTAGGATGTGTTCACTTGTTAATGTTCCTTTTGTCAGCGATTGGATACATCATGAGAAGAGGTGGCCTGGAGAAGTTGTACAGTAATGTTTATGCCAAAAACACCGTTGAACATATGGTGAATGGGAAAGCTTAATCCAGGGTCATTCGTGCCCTCTTCCTTGTCGAAGAGGCACTCATTACTGTAGTGTTGAAAACTAGTGAAATTCTCATTAGTTGAGCTTAATTATGACTATTCAACTTTCAAGCGAGGTAATGCATCTTCTGAAGGGATTACTCAGCTGCAGTGAATTTGAAAAGGACTGACTATCTCACTTTTATTTAAGGCTATTTTCTAAAGAAAAACCTCCACAACCTTCAGTTTTTAATATATTGCGATTGATATGATACAATTATATATCGTAATTATTACTTAGACAATATTTTTATAATTTTAAATTATTTATGGTGGAAAGGTACTCATTCTTAACGCGGAGATGTCCAGAGCAAGTTCAGCGTGGGTTTCTTCGTGTCACAGGTGCAGCCTGCCTAGGTCTGTGGAAGCTTCTTTTTCCCTTAAAAAGGACCGAGCGAGGTGGCGCAGTGGTAACGCACTGGACTCTTATTCGGAAGAATGGTGGTTCAAATCCATCTCCTGCCACCAGATTTAGGTTTTCCGTGATTTCCCTAAATCGCTCCAGGCAAATGACAAAAAAAAAAAAAAAAAAAAAAAAAAAAAAAAAAAAAAAAAAAAAAAAAAAAAAAAAAAGTTTCCTTTATGATTTTCCAGAAGTCTAAAAAAATATGAAAAATTCGTACTTTGACAACTTTTGTAACTCTGAAACCGTTCACTGTAGCAAGATTACGCAAGCGACCATTTTTGTTGGCAATTTAATGTAGATTGTTTTTCTACTTGGCACTTTTCGTGCTAAACCGCATGGTTCTCTAAATAGTTAATGAATACCGATAAAAACTGTTGATTTCTAACTTTTCACCCCCCTCCCCCAAACATGACATTCAAAATGATGCAAGTTTTTACCAAACAATATGTAAACTATACATAACAATTTGGAACTGAAGGGAAACTTTTACTTTAGATGTCCGGATTTTGGTCCAATTGCACCGTACTAGTAAGCAGGTAGGATGCAGGTTGCGTTCTTATTCAGAGATGAAGAGGTTTGCTCGTGATACGGTAGCGTCGAGAGCTGCATCAAACCAGTCTCTGGATTGAAGCACACAACAATAGTTAGGCCGGGTAATGTCTCGTGTTCCTGGAGTTACATGTTTTTGTTCACTCCCTGTAGCCTTCTCACTTTGAAGTTCAGTGCAGCAAAGAATATAAGTTACTTGACGGCCATAATATTTTGTATTTTTAAAGTCTCTATTTAAAGTACTTATGAGAAGGAAAATGTCGGAATCTGCCTTAATTCTTTCAAATACAGTAACGAGAATACTTGTGATCGAAAGGCGGAACACGGGCCCGTTGGTAACAGAGACAGCCGGCCGCGGTGGCCGAGGTGTCTGAGGCGCTTCAGTCACGGTCAGCACGGCCACTACGGTCGGGGGTTCGAATCCCCCGTCGGGCATGGATAGTTGTGCCGTCCTAGTTCGTAAGTAGTTCTTAAGTAGTTTGTTAACTTAGGGACTGATGACCCCGTAGTTAAGTCCCATAAGCTTGACAAACATTTGAACATTTTAACAGAGACACGGGAAGAGCTTCTTAGCTCTGGAAGGTCCTACAGGGCGCCGGGCACCCGTCCAGAGCTGAGCAAGTCGGCAAGGACGACCGGTGTCCGCCGGCCACTGGTAAACAAGTCTCTGGAGGTGTGCCTGTTGCTACGTAGGGACCGGCCCCCTACCACGTGCTCGCCTCATGCTCACGTCTGTTTACAGTCTCTCGGTCGGCGAGCTTAAAAATATATATACATGTGACGTCTGTTCCGAAAGAACAGACGTCACTTCTGATCCTGCAGTTGTTATTATTTAATATTCACAGAATATAATATTCACAGAATATTAATATTCACAGAATATTAAATAATAACAACTGCAGGATCAGAAGTGACGTCTGTTCTTTCGGAATTCACAGAATTCTGTGAATATTAAATAATAACAACTGCAGGATCAGAAGTGACGTCTGTTCTTTCGGAACAGACGCCATATATATATATATATGTTGTTGTTGTGGTCTTCAGTCCGGAGACTGGTTTGATGCAGCTCTCCACCCTACTCTATCCTGAGCAAGCCTTTTCATCTCCTCATAAGAACGACAACCCACATCCTCTTGAATCTGCTTACTATACGCGTCTCTTGGCCTCCCTATGCGGTTTTTACCCCACACACTTCCCTCCAACGCTAAATTCACAATTCCTTGATGTCTAAGAATGTGTCCTACCAATCTATCCCTTCTTTTAGTCAAGGTATGCCAGAAATTTCTTTTCTCCCCAATTCGGTTCAGAACCTCCTCATTAGTTACGCGATCCACCCACCTAATCTTCAGCATTCTTCTGTAGCACCACATTTCAAAAGCCTCTATCCTCTTCCTGTCAGCACTGCTTATTGTCCATGTTTCACTCCCATACAAGGCAACACTCCATACAAATGCCTTCAGAAAGGACTTCCTTACGCTTAAATCAATATTCGATGTTAACAAATTTCTCTTTTTCAAAAACGCCATTCTACCCATTGCCATTCTGCATTTTATATCATCTGTACTGCGACCATCATTTGTTATTTTACTGCCCAAGTAACGAAACTCATCTACCTCCTTTATTGTTTCGTTACCTAATCTAATTCCTTCAGCATCACCTGATTTTCTTACACTGCACTCCATTACCCTAGTTTTACTCTTGTTAATGTTCATCTTATATGCACCTTTCAGCACACTGTCCATTCCGTTCAATTGCTCTTCCAGGTCCTTTGCTGTATCTGACAGAATTACTATGTCGTCGGCAAAACGCAATGTTTTTAATTCTTCACCCTGAACTTTAATTCCTTCTCCAAATTTCTCCTTGCTTTCCTTTATAGCTTGCTCAATGTACAAATTGAACAACATTGGGGAAAGGCTACAACCCTGTCTTACTCCCTTTCCAACCACTGCATCCCTTTCATGCCCTTCAACTCTGACGACCGCTGTCTGGTTGTTGTACAAGTTGTAAATAACCTTACGTTCCCTATATTTTACTCCTGCTTGCTTCAGAACTTGAAAGAGTTTATTCCAATCAACATTGTCAAAAGCCTTCTCCAAATCTACAAACGCTAGAAATGTTGGTTTGCCTTTTCTTAATCTATCTTCTAGGATAAGCCGTAAAGTGAGTATTGCCTCCTGTGTTCCTACATTTCTCCTGAACCCAAACTGATCTTCCCCAAGGTCGGCTTCTACCAGCTTTTCCATCCTTCTTTAAATAATTCGTGTTAATATTTTGCGCCTGAGGGTTCTTCGCCTGTCTCATACATCTTCCACACCAGGTGAAACAGAGACTTCAGTAGCTCTGATGGAATATCATCTACTCCAGGGGCCTTGTTTCGACTTAGATCTTTCAGTGCTCTGTCAAATTCATCTCTCAGTATAGTATCTCCTATTTCATCATCATCTACATCCTCTTCCCTTCCTACAATAGTGTCTCGAAGTTCATTTCCTTTGTAGAGCCCCTCTATATACTCTTTCCACCTTTCAGCTTTCCCTTCTTTGCTGAGAACTGGTTTTCCATCAGTGTCCTTGATATTCATAGAGCTGTTTTTCTTATCGCCAAATGTTTCTTTTATTTTCCGGTAGGCTGTATCTATTTTTCCCCTATTTATACATTCTTCTACATCCTTGCATTTGCCTTCTAGCCATTTCTGCTTAGCCATTTTGCACTTCCTGTCAATCTCATTTCTTAGTCGTCTGTACTCCATTTTGCCTGTTTCATTTACTGCATTTTTATACTTTCTCCTTTCATCGATTAAATTTAGTATCTCCTGTGATATCCAAGGATTCTTTGCAGGTCTTGCCTTCCTACCTATTTTGTCCTCTGCTGCCTTCACTATTTCATCTCTCAATTTTACCCAACCCTCCTCAACGGTTTTATTTTCCGCTGTTTCTGTCAATTGTTGCCTGAAGCTCCCTCTGAAATTCTTAAGAACTTCAGGTTCCTTCAATTTATCTAGGTCCCATCTCCTTATTTTCCTACCTTTCTGTAGTTTCTTCAGTTTCAGCCTACAGTTCATAACCAACAAGTTATGGTCAGAGTCTATGTCTGCCCCTGGGTATGTCCTACACTTCAAAACCTGGTTCCGAAATCTATGTCTTACCATTATAAAATCTATCTGGTATCTCCCGGTGTCTCCTGGTCTCTTCCACGTATACAACCTTCTTTTGTGATTCTTAAACCAGGTGTTTGTTATAACTAAATTATGTTCCGTGCAAAATTCTACCAGGCGGCTTCCTCTTTCATTCCTTTTGCCCAGACCATATTCACCCACTATCTTGCCTTCCCTTCCTTGTCCTACTACCGAATTCCAGTCTCCCATAACAATTAAGTTTTCCTCTCCCTTTATTGTCTGAATAATTTCCTTTAGCTCCTCATATATTTCTTCGATTTCCTCATCATCGGCAGAGCTAGTTGGCATATAAACCTGTACTACTGTTGTCGGTGTTGGCCTCGTATCTATCTTGACAATGATAATGCGATCGCTGTGCTGGTCATAGTAGTTTACCCGCATTCCTATTTTCTTATTCATTATCAATCCTACTCCTGTGATACCCCCAACTGATTTTGTATTTATAATCCTGTACTCACCTGACCAGAAATCCTGTTCATCCTGCCACCGAACTTCACTAATCCCCACTATATCTAACTTCAACCTATCCATTTCCCTTTTTAAATTTTCTAATTTTTCTACTCGATTAAGGGATCTAACATTCCACGCTCCGACCCGTAGAATGCCAGTATTGTCTTTCCTGATGATCACATCCTCCTGAGTAGTCCCCGCCCGGAGATCCGAATGGGGGACTATTTTACCTCCGGAATATTTTACCCGAGAGGATGCCATCATCATATGTTCATACAGTAGAGCTGCATGTCCTCGGGAAAAATAACGGCTGTAGTTTCCCCTTGCTTTCAGCCGTTCGCAGTAGCTGTGGGGCAAAGCCACATTAGCTGATGTTACAAGGCCAGCTCAGTCAATCATCCAGACTGTTGCCCCTGTAACTACTGAAAAGGCTGCTGCCCCTCTTCAGGAACCACACGTTTGTCTGGCCTCTCCACAGATACCCCTCCGCTGTGGTTGCACCTACGGTACGGCTATCTGTATCGTTGAGGCACGCAAGCCACCCCACCTCGGCAATGTCTGTGGTTCGTGGGAGTGGATATATATATATATATATATAATATGCCGGTGACGGGCAATGATCCTATCGTTTGTGGGGAGGGGTGGGCAAGTTTGAAGCCCTTACTCTTACGGGAATTAGTTTCATAACTACGAGTTTGAGTACTGTGGGCAGGGCGAAGCTGGGAATTTGTATCTGACGGGAGGCGTGCTTAGGTAGTCCTTGCAGGTGCGATGACCACTGTGTCCCCAGTGGTGTAGGGGTCAGCGCAACTGCCTAGAAAGCAGGAGACCCGGGTTCGAATCCCGGCTGGGTACACATTTTCAGCTTTGCCCAATAGCAGTTGATGTCATATATTCTGTGAATATTAAAGATCTTAAAAATGTTCAAATGTTTGTAAATCAATCGGACCAAACTGCGTGGTCATCAGTCCGTAGCTTACAAACTACTTAAACCTAGGTAAACTAACCTAAGGACAAACACACACACACCCATGCCCCAGGGAGGACTTGAACCTCCACGGCGAGCAACCGCGCGCTCCGCAGCGAGACGCTTTAGACCGCTCGGCTACTCCACCGCGGCTGTCTGTGTTTGAAACCAACCTGTAACTTTGCCCCTAGTCACGTGACTGAGTTTTCGTCGTTGTGAGCAACAGTTTTTCTAGTTTTCAAGTTAAGTATTGATTTTTAACAATAAAACTACTTTTGTACGCTCATGACACATGTAGGACGAAAGGTAATGTAGTTTTTCCACAATTATAGTAATATTAATGGGATGATAGTTTTTATACGTGACGAGTTGACACTTATTTGCAGTTCTTTTTACAAGAAATAGAATTACAGAGAGTTTTCTGTACAGCATATATATATATATATATATATATATATATATATATATATAACTTACAAATGTAATTATCGACGAGAGGACAATTCTAGCTGGTCTTGACTAAATTTATATTTCATCAAGTAAGTCATTTCTAGGGCGGATATGTTTTTAAAAGCGTTTGAATACAGAACATTCAGTATAGATATAAAAGTAGTTTTAGTTGTGTTTACACATCAATTATTCTAATGTAAATAGCTAGTACTTTGCAAGGTTTACGTATTTGCATCGCTGTATATGCGGAAGTCGTAAAATACAAACGTTTTTACTGTATAAAAAATCTGATATTATGGATCTAGACCGTTTTTAGTTCCTATAAAAGCTTAACTTTAACGCGTATTGTTGCGAAAACGTAAGAAAACCGATGCTGTTTGTAAAACTGTCATCTACTCCCATGGAGATTCGCAGAGCTACAAAAGAACTATTCACTCATTAAGAGAAAGTCATTTATACGTTTCACCTAGGCACAAGTAAAAACTATAACCTTGGCCTTAACATTAGGAACTGCGGCCAAATAACGTTAACTGTACTGCTAAAAGCGTTATAAGGATATGATTAGGTTTTGTTGTTAAAATAAACGTATCATTTCAGTTGTAAATGAGAAAAACTATATCTGTCAGCTCCACTTCTTATTTCTCGTAATAACGAAAACGGGTTCCTGCCCCGAGTCACGTGACGTAGATGTTGGTTTCAGTGTCTATATTATCTGTGGTCTATGTGGAAAACCCAGTGGGTGATACCATTGGGGTGGCTATAGTGCATCCGCGCGGCCGCCTCAGCTCGCTCACATCGATTTCAATCGAGCGTGCAACAAAGAATAATAATTAATGTTTCTTGTGCCGCTCTCAGCTCGCGGGTTATGAGGTTCCAACGCTGTGCGCTGCGCGTCGTATTTAATGGGAGCTCATGAAGACGTGCTAATCTCAAAACTGTTGAATGAAAGGCCGTTAATTCACTGTAGCTGAATTTTATTGAACTTTTGTAGACTCACACAATCGGTTGTGCAATGTCTTTAATTGCATCTTATTGTTCATATTGCTGCAAGAATACCAGTACTTTAATATAGCGAACAACTACACATCTTCTTCTAATATATAAAGCAGAGTGTCCGTATGTTTGTACGTGTTGCATACAAATCTACAGTTTTGATCCAATCTGTATGAAATTTTGTACACGTAAGATTCAATCCATGAGGACGGTCGCTGTAAGTGTAAGAATCACATACGATATATAGTTCACGGCATATGACGTCATAAACAATGAGATGCGCGAAAAACTGCTGCATTTTGCGAGAATGCTGCTCATTTTCTCCTAAACCATTGGACCGATTTCAACCAAATTTGGTACACACATTCCTTACCGTGAGGTAACAATTGCTGCATGATTAAGAATCACATACGACACATGGTTCAAAATATATTACGTCATAACCAATAGAATCGCAAAAAATGCAATAATATGCGGCGAGACTTTCAAAATACACAGTATGAGAATGACAGTACTTTACGACTTGCAACAAACTTTAAACACAATTTCAAACCTTTATTAAACTTTTTCTTGCAACCATAGTAAAACGATGAAAGGAAAAAAGTTTCTCGCTTACTACTTTTTCGCTGTTTATGGAGTGAAACTACGGTATTCGGTATGACGTTACAATTTTTAATTTCTACATTACAAATTGCAGCCGCAGGAAATTTTACAGACAGTATAACACGCGTATAGTTGAGTGTACCTTCTAAATCGCATCACTGTACGACACATAGTTAATGAGATATGAGCACATTAACAGTAACGTTCGTAGAAAACCGCCCCATCACGCACCAAGTTTTAATCTATTACTTCTTTACTCCTAATTGTATTCCAAAGAGATTTTACAGACACACAGGAATAAATAAATAAATACCCGGGCAATGCCGGGTTTTCAGCTAGTTCAAGATAATTTACGTGTAGATGGGTTATTTAGCTTAGAATATGAAATGGTGACTTCTTTGCTGAAGGTTGCACGTGAAATTGGCCTTTTTTTGTGAGGCAATAACACTAGGCTACTTTATTCATAATTACTTCGCTGTCATTCCATGTCAACTTACCAAAAAAAAAAAAAAAAAAGTTCGTGAACGGTATAATATGTCGGTATGTGATTACGAACCTTGACAGTGAAATAGATGTAACTGCTGTCCTATTATAATCTCAAAATACACACACTGTGACAGGTGGTACACTGTCAGTTACAATGTAATTTCAAGTAAAAACAATCTTGATTGCAAAGTGGTGTTATTAATTACCAATGACGCGTTTCGCCCTCACAGCAGGCCATCATCTTATCTGCATGACAAACGATACACAAGATTTACTACAACATTTAAAGTAGTGAAACGGGGGCTGTTGTAGTAATTTGCGTAACGTTTGTGCGATGATGCACAGCTGAGAGGCGAATTACTGTCCTTTTTTTATCCGAACTTGTTTGCCATTAATATTTTAAAACTAGGTTGAGAACTGGCCTCTGTCCCATATGAATTTTGCTATTTTTTAAAGTCATTTTCTGTTGGCTCGGGCATGTGCTTTATTACCAAGGTTGACTGACTGAGATGCAAGCTAGAGGCTTCAGTAGTTGTGTACATGGTGCGTCCAAGGAGAGCGCGCGACGCCAGCGCCCTCAAATTCAACACCCTGTTCGCTTTACTGGAGCGATGTATCGCTTTCTTTTCAGCTTTAAAAACAATTTCACGATGTTGGCTACATTTCGTAACAAGCTTTAGGCAACAATTGACAGAAACGGGGGAAAATAAAACAGTAGAGGAGGAATAGGTAGCATTGAGAGATGAAATAGTGAAGGCAGCAGAGGACAAAATAGGTAGGAAGGCAAGACCTACAAAAAATCCTTGGATATCACAGGAAATACTGAATTTAATTGATGAAAGGAGAAAATATAAAAATGCAGTAAATAAAACAGGCAAAATGTAGTACAGACGACTAAGAAATGAAATTGACAGGAATTGCAAAATGGCTAAACAGGAGTGGCTAGAAAGCAAATGCAAGGATGTAGAAGAATGTATAAATAGGGGAAAAATAGATATAGCCTACAGGAAAATAAAAGAAACATTTGGAGATAAGAAAAACAGCTCTATGAATATCAAGGACTCTGATGGAAAACCAGTTCTCAGCAAAGAAGGGAAAGCTGAAAGGTGGAAAGAGTATATAGAGAGGCTCTATGAAGGAAATGAACTTAGCGGCAATATTGTAGAAAGGGGAGAAGAAGTAGATGAGTATGAAATAGGAGATACTATATCGAGAGATGAATTTGACAGAGCACTGAAAGACCTACCTGGAGTAGACGACATTCCCTCAGAGCTACTGAAGTCTCTGGGAGAACCAGCCATGACAAAATTGTTTCACCTGGTGTGTAAGATGTATGAGACAGGTGAAGTACCCTCAGACTTTAAGAGAAATGTAATAACCCCTATTCCAAAGAAAGCAGGTGCAGACAGGTGTGAAAACTAGAGAACCATCAGTTTAATAAGTTCAAATGTTCAAATGTTTGTTAAGCTTAAGGGACTTAACTTCTGGGTCATCAGTCCCTAAACTTACAAACTACTTACGAACTAGCTAATACTAAACACGGCACAAATATCCATGCCCGAGGGGGGATTCGAACCCCCGACCGTAGTGGCCGTGCAGACCGTGACTGAAGCGCCTCAGTCCCCTCGGCCAGCGCGGCCGGCAGTTTAATAAGTCATGGTTGCAAAATATTAATACGAATTATTTACAGAAGGATGGAAAACCTGGTAGAAGCCGACCTCGGGGAAGATCAGTTTGGGTTCAGGAGAAATGTAGGAACTCGGGAGGCAATACTCACTTTACGGCTTATCCTAGAAGATAGATTAAGAAAAGCCAAACCTACATTTCTAGCTTTTGTAGATATGGAGAAGGCTTTTGACAGTGTTGATTGGAATAAACTCTTTCAAGTTCTGAAGCAAGCAGGAGTAAAATATAGGGAGCGTAAGGTTATTTACAACTTGTACAAAAACCAGACAGCTGTTGTCAGAGTTGAAGGGCATGAAAGGGATGCAGTGGTTGGAAAGGGAGTAAGACATGGTTGTAGCCTTTCTCCAATGTTGTCCAATTTGTACATTGAGCAAGCTATAAAGGAAAGCAAGGAGAAATTTGGTGAAGGAATTAAAGTTCAGGGGGAAGGATTAAAAACATTGCGTTTTGCCGACGACATAGTAATTCTGTCAGAGACAGCAAAGGACCTGGAAGAGCAATCGAACGGAATGGACAGTGTGCTGAAAGGTGCATGTAAGATGAACCTTAACAAGAGCAAAACTAGGGTAATGGAGTGCAGTCTAAGAAAATCAGGTGATGCTGAAGGAATTAGATTAGGTAACGAAGCAATAAGGGAGGTAGATGAGTTTTGTTACTTGGGCAGTAAAATAACAAATGATGGTCGCAGTACAGAGGATATAAAATGCAGAATGGCAATGGGTAGAAAAGCGTTCTTGAAAAAGAGAAATTTGTTAACATCGAATATTGATTTCAGCCTAAGGAAGTCCTTTCTGAAGGCATTTGTATGGAGTGTTGCCTTGCATGGGAGTGAGACATGGACGATAAACAGTGCGGAGAGGAAGAGGATTGAGGCTTTTGAAATGTGGTGTTCCAGAAGAATGCTGAAGATTAGGTGGGTGGATCGCGTAACTAATGAGGAGGTACTGAACAGAATTGGGGAGAAAAGAAATTTCTGGCATACCTTGACTAAAAGAAGGGATAGATTGGTAGGGCAGGAATTGTGAATTTAGCGTTGGAGGGAAGTGTGTGGGGTAAACACCGCAGAGGAAGACCAAGAGATGGATACAGTAAGCAGATTCAGACAGATGTAGGTGAGGAGAGGAAGAGGCTTGCTCAGGATAGGGTATTGTGGAGAGCTGCATCAAACCAGTCTCCGGACTCAAGACTACAACAACAGTGTAAACCTAAAGTAAACCAAACGTAAAGTAGTCAGCGACTATATTTTTCACTGCAAAAGTTTCAAATGTTATGCCATAGGTTAATTGGAAATTAAGTATCGTAATACCTATGGCGAATATTGAAAAAAAAAAGACACTCTGTTATGAAGTTGTTATGTTAGCCTGTAAGATGTGAAAAACTCAGTGATGTACGACAATTAGTTTCCTCAGAATCGAGTGAGATGTACCGGAAGAGGTGGTTTTTATTTTTTTACTTGAAAGGGAGAATTTTTATTGAGACACTGATACCAGAGTGCGATGTATCTTTCTTTGTTACACATGCAGTATTTTTTTCAGCAAGAAAATCGAAAAGTAATTTTGGTCCTGTATTGGGGTCAGCCGGCGCGCGGTTGGCTGCGCACTGTGGCCGCCACCAGCTGGCGACCGCTGCAGGTTAAGCGGCCGAGCATCTAGCGGGGAGCCGTTCACTATGGACGTACCCTAAGGGACCAAACTGCCGAGGTCATCGGTCCCTAGAAACTACTTAAACCAAGGACAAAACAATCACCCATGCCCGACGGAATACTCGAAACTCCTATGCGATCCGTAACGTGGCGTCCAGACCGCACGGCCATTCCCGCGCGGCGCGGCGTGTCTGGGAGGGTACTTCTTGCACCAGTATCGTGCCTCCCCGTCCTACTTTTCCTGTTCGATTCACGAATGTCGTATATAAATGTTTGTAAACCTATTGGACCAAACTGCTTTAGTCATCAGTCCATAGGCTTACAAACAACTGAAACTAAGAATGAAACTTTCACACTGCAGCGGAGTGTGCGTTGATATGAAACTTCCTGGCAGATTAAAATTGTGTGCTGGAACCGGGACTCGAACCTGGGACCTTTACCTTTCGCGGGCAAGAGCTCTACCAATTGGTAACCGTAAGCCATGTCGAGATAGCTCAATGGTAGAGCGCTTGCCCGCGAAAGGCAAAGGTCCCAGCTTCGAGTCCCGGTTCCGGCACGCAATTTTAATCTGCCGGGAAGTTTTCCACTTAAAATATGATGCACTAAGGTCAACACACTTACTCATGTCCGAGGGAGGACTTCAACCTCCGGCGGGGACGGCCACCCTGTCCTTAGCATGATGTCTAAGACCAAGCGGTTCATTCCGCATGGCGTCGCATATAAGAGTGATTATCCATGAACCTTCGTATTGCATGCAATTTCTCTAGCTTTCTCGTAGTGTTCATTCTGAGAGACATATGTTGAACGATGCAATACAGAGTGTTCCAAAAGTAATGCAAGTCCACTATTGATAACTATAATTATTTACGGTATTATAAAAGTAAGTGTACACACTGCGTCCTGCAATTATTCAGTAACAAGTACGATCAAGGGACTTGCATAAGGAGATAGTCCTTTATCCCCTCTTGATCAAGACTGTTTTTGTTTTTATCGAAAAGGGCGTACAGGCCTTTCCTTTAGAAATGTACTTTTTAATGTCACCACTAGCAGACGAGATCAATGCATGCTTAAAAAACATCATTGGCCACACATACAAATACTTCAACTAATAAAGTATGTGAGAGCTGACATTCCTCTGACATTCCTCTGACATTCTTTTACGAACTTATGAATGAAAAGGAAAAAACCACATAAACTGCTGAAGGTCGCCGGTTCAATACCTTCCGCCGGAAAAAATTATTTCTTTGTAATAAGCAATCCCAGAATGTTCTACATCTTTCTTACGTTCACTTGTAAATTCTACTTGTTTCTTATGTTAAATGTTCTTCTAATTTCTGGTACATTCTGTCTGCGTATAAATAGCAGAGCACTCCGCCCAAGAGACAGTTAGTGCTGCGTGTATGTTGAGTTCGTAATAAACCTGCTTTTAATATAAGTGCTGTGTTCAGTTGCCTTCGAAGTCAAGCCTGCTTCCATTTCAACGCGTCATTGTTTGGTGGAGGCGCCGGGTATCCTATGCAACATCTGCATCACCGTGGCTCTGATTAGGCAACGTAAAAGCCGTCGCTTACACGGACTGGAACCGGAATACAAGGGATATACCGGGTACATCCTTCCGAAAGTCCATATTATCAGAAGAACGATGGACACGAAACCAGCAGTAAGCCAGCTACACATCAGACACCCGTCAGTGTTCTCTGGAGATGCTGGACAGGACCCCAACAAATGGCTAAAAGGGTTCAACCGAGTCGCCAAGTACAAAAGGTGGGATCATACAAATGTGCTTGGCCAACGTTTATTTATACCTGGACGGAACAGCCCATCAATGGTTCAAAAACAACGAAGAGAAGCTGAATGACTGGGAAACGTTCCAGACGGAACTCAAGAAACAATGAATCAATAATGGTGGTAAATGAGTTTTGTTACTTGGGCAGTAAAATAACATATGATGGTCGCAGTACAGAGGATATAAAATGCAGAATGGCAATGGAAAGATACCAATTTTGAAAAAAGAGAAATTTATGAACATTGTATATTAATTTAGGTGTAAGGAAGTCCTTTCTGAAGGTATTTGTGTGGAGTGTTGTATGGGAGTGAAACATGTACGATAAACAGTGTGGACAGGAAGAGGATAGAGGCTTTTGAAATGTGGTGTTACAGAAGAATGCTGAAGATTAGGTGGGTGGATTGCATAACCAATGAGGAGGTAGTGAACAGAATTGGGGAAAAAAGGAATTTGTGCCATACCTTGACTAAAAGAAGGGATCGATTGGTAGGACACATTTTTAGACACCAAGGAATTGTGAATTTATAGTGTTGGAGGGAAGTGTGTGGGGTAAAAATTGCAGAGGGAGACCAAGAGATGAATACAGTTAGCAAATTCAAATGGATGTAGGTTGCCGTTGTTATGAGGAGATGAAGAGGCTTGCTCAGGATAGAGTAGGGTGGAGAGCTGCATCAAACCTGTCTCTGGGCTGAAGGCCACAACAGTGGAGGTGAGAAGGCAGCATGTAGAGGGAAGCAGAAAGGGAGGGGGATGAAAGGTGGGGTGGTGAATATGCCTGTACTGTCTCACAGAGTGTACTCTGACTGGCTGTTGGAGGCGGGGGGACAGGGAGGAAGGGGAGATGGAGACTGGAGTGTGTGGGAGCATGGAAGACATAAATAAGGCAAGAGTGTGGGAAGGAAATGGGAAGGGAGGGTGGTGGGGCAGGAACTAGTGAAGGCTGAGGCCTGGTGGACTTTAGGAGTGTAGGTTATATTGTATGGGGAGTTTCCACTTGTGAAATTAAAAAATAGCTGGTGTTTGTGGGGATACATATGGCACAGGCTGCCTAGCAGTTATTGAAATGAGCCACATCATTCAAGGCTGCATTCTCTCCAACAGGGTGGTCCAGCTGTCTCCTGGCACAGTTTGATTATGACCATTCATGCCTGTGCATAAAATGGTTTTGACAGGACTGGAGTAGGTGGTGGTGGGATGGTGGATAGGGCTGTTTTTGTGTTTAGGTCTATTGCAGGGATATGAACCATGGGGTAAGGATTTTGGAGTAGGGATGGAATAGGGATGGGCAAGGATGTTACGTAGGTTTGATGGATGGCAGATTACCACTGTAGAAGGGGTTGTGAAGGATAGTGAGTAAGGTATTTCCAATTTCAGGGCTTGATTAAAGGTAATCAAAACCTGGTGGAGAATGTGGTATTATTGCTCCAGTCCTGGGTGTTACTTGGTCACAAGAGGAGTGCTTCTTTGTGGGTGTGAGGAAGTTGGTGGATGACTGGACAGACAAGGCACATGAGATCTGTTTCTGGACAAGGTTGGGAGGATGATTACGATCAGTGAAGGACTCAGTGAGGCCTTTTGGAGAGGGACTGCTTATCACTGCAAAGCCAATGACCATGGATGTCTAGCCTAACACAAAAAATACCTTCCATACAGCTTAGCCACCTGTGTTCATCACACCTGCAGTGACAAGCAGTCCCTCTCCAATGTAACTTTGTAGGCTTTCCCGGCGTGACAAATCTTCGAAGTCTCTGTGGCAGGGCCGGCGCAAGCCCAAGTGCCGCCCCGTGCGAGCTGCTGATTGCCGCCCAACTTTTTTTTTTTTTACGGAATATTTGTGGAATTTTATCTAAACAAATCTGTGGGAAATACCAGCAATCAATCGAAATTTCTGTTTTTACTTTTCAGATTTACCTAGGAACCGTCATGAGAATAGCCACACTGTCCCCGAAATCTACGTAGAGCTGGAAAATTAAAACTAAAATTGCGACTGATTGGTGACATTCTCTACTGATTTGTACAAAACAGTCGCGGGACACCATCTCAAAAATGGAGTCAAACCTGATTGAAGAAATCTAGCTAATTTTAATAAGCCTTGGGAATTTACAAAAATGTTCAAATGTGTGCGAAATCTTATGGGACTTAACTGCTAAGGTCATCAGTCCCAAAGCTGACAAACTACTCAACCTACATTATTCTAAGGACAGACAGACAGACACACACACACACACACACACACACACACACACACACACACACACCCATGCCCGAGGGAAGACTCGAACGTCCGCCGGGACCAGCCGCACAGTCCATGACTGCAGCGCCTTAGACCGCTCGACTAATCCCGCGCGGCAAGAACTTACAGATAACGTAAGTAAATATATTTCAATGGTTGTGAACAGATAATGTATTCTACAGAAAACAGTATAGAGTTAATAAATGTTGGCAAAGTGATAGTGTGCGAGTAGTATTGCCAAACAAAAGTGCCGTCAGAATTTAATTGTTGTTCATGCAGGCGCAAACAGGTGTTTCATGGCTCAAAAACCAAAACGTCCGACTATCACTCAGAAGCGGTTAGCAGAAATTTTGAAAAATACATCGAACCCAAACTTATGCCACGCTTACTACCAATGTCTTTATCCCTTATAATTACTCGCAGCATATTTACCCATTCGGAATACTTCTAGTAATTGTAGTGTTTGACTGTAGTAAATGTTCAACTATTTTTTCCATAGAGCGGGAAGAATAAAACTCTCGGAAACTGCCATTGAAAGGCTTAGCAAAATTGCTTCAGGCTTAACACATAATCGCAGTATCGAACATTGCATTCGAATTTCCCAATTAGATTTCGTCTTCTTCAAAATTAGTTATGGTTAAAACGCATAACGTGTAACAGGCTGGCAGCGCTCCACGCCAGACTGCTTCCTCCTCTCTGTGCCTCCGGCATAAACACGACGGTACTGCCACAGTGGCGAGCAAGAAATCAGTCCCCCTCCCTCCCCTTGTTAACAGGGGCGGCGGGCAGGTAGTCGAGGCGCCATGCAACAGTTCCCGAAGCCGCTCTTTCCGAGGTTTGGTTTCGAATCCCCTCTTGGACATGAATGTTGAGTTTGTCCTAAAAAAGAAAAAAAAAGGGGGCGGCAGATTTGCCGCCCCTCGGGAAGTGCCGCCCTGTGCGGCCGCACGTTTCGCACGTGCCTTGCGCCGGCCCTGCTCTGTGGGTTTTCTGCCGGATAAGAAAATCAAACTGATTCAATATTTCGACAGTACAGCTGTCCGCCATCTTCAGGAAACTGCTGCTGCTGAGTCCCGCTGAATACCAACATAACGGCGTACTTAGAACTCTGGTACGCAGAGCAGAACTCTGGTACGCAGACAGTTTACCATCTGAACTGGAACATCTGATGTCTGGTTTTAAGGAAAATCGGTACTCTGAGAAACAGATTCGCCGTGCTATGCAGTTTGGACCGTCTCCAAAAGTTCTTGAAGAGGAGTATAGGGCTCTAGCCTACATTCCGTACACCAGGGGTGTTTCTTTTAAAATTGGAAGACTTTTAAAAAATTGTTACATTAAGACCGTTTTCCATCCGCCGTACAAGATTAGGGCATTGCTTGGCTCCGTCAAAGATGACCTCAGACTGAAGAAACCTGGTGTTTATAAAATACCGTGTGAGTGTGGCAAGGCATACAAGACTCTTGCAACTGGATAAATCGGCGGTAGCAGAACACTGTTTAACTGAAGGACACAAGATGATATATGATAAAACCCGCATAGTAACCAATACCTCCGGTTTCTGGAACAGTGTTTACAGAGAAGTCAGGGTGACAGACAATCTAATTAATAGAGACATGGGGTTTCCTCTTAGTAGAACATGGAATCCATTAAATAATATCAAATTGCAATGTTCAACCCGGATTCCAGCACCTGGGAATGATTAATGTAAGGAGCGATATATTGTTGTGCCTTGTACCACTAGGGGTGGCACCACCAGCCCTGTCTAGGAGGTAGAAACTCTGACGGCCAGTGCATGCGCCATGCGCGCGACCGACGCCTATATAGGATGCGGTACTTCGATCTTGCACCAGAATTCAGCAGGACTCAGCAGCAGCAGTTTTCTGAAGATAGCGGACAGCTGTAGCATCGAAATATTGAATCACTTTGAATTTATTATCTGGCAGAAAACCCGCAGAGTCTTCGAAGTCCCTCCCCAAATATTCCAAAGGTCTCACTGAGGCCTTCACTGACCATAATTACCCTACCATCATTGTTCAGAAACAGATCTTACACAGGAATGTTCAGGATCTAAAACTGGTAAACTGGCCATAGTGACAGTTCATGGCCTGAAGATAATATCAATGAAGTTTTGAAACTGGCTGCATAATAAAACAATAAAGTTAATTCACAATTTATGGCTGCTGGTTAATATATAAATATTTTGAACCACAACTCTCCATGACAGTTTGGCACTACTTGTGTATTCTTTTATGTATGCCTTTCTGCAAATCATCAAGATATCTCTGTAGTGAGTAGCAACCTATACCATCCAAAATATTTTTTGAATTTCCTGATTATTTTGTCATTTATCTTTGTTACCATTCCCTCAATTATTTTTTACTGAGAAATACAGATGTTGGCACAAGAATAGAAGGTATTCATAAGGCTTTCTTTGATATTGTCCTCTATCTACTTAACAAATAAATTCTCCAACTGTCATCAAGCAATTTTCATATTAACATAGAAAGTGTCCATTCTACAGTTGCATCATAAGTATGAAATAAATTCTAGGCATATTATAAGATGTAGTAAAAGTGAATTTGTCATGTATTACACCTCTATTTATGTCCTGTTACTTTAGCCAAGTCATCGTATTGGGGTGGCCATTGGAGATCAGATACTTGACCTGAGAGCCACACGCCATCTTTTCACAGGACCTCAACTGAAGGACAAGCAACATGTCTTTGAGGAGGTATGACCATTAACAATCCACCTCTCAAAACACACAAAAAAGAAATTTTATTTCTTTCAAAATATGGGACAAGACTAGACTCATCAGCTGTACTCTTTCCCTAAATAAGAAAACTCTTTTTCCACAAGTATCAGAACGAAGTCGCATATCAGCAGTTAACTAAATTTGCTTACTCATACTAAATTTGAACCATTTTCTCTTTTCCTTTACTGGATCTACAACATTGAAATATTGTCTTGTAGATTTAATAGTTTCATTTTAGTGATTTTCAACTGATGTTCAGGTAAGTGTATTACCTTTGTTGATATTCCACTTATCTTTTTTATTTTCCAGTGTTACAATTAAATTGCCAAAATATCTGCCCCTCTAAATCAACTTATTTGAATGATGAATAACTTTTTCTCTCCTCTCCTCTCCTCTCCTCTCCTCTCCTCTCCTCTCCTCTCCTCTCCTCTCCTCTCCTCTCCTCTCCTCTCCTCTCCTCTCCTCTCCTCTCCTCTCCTCTCCTCTCCTCTCATTCATTTATGCCTCACCAGCATGAAGTAAATCTTCAGATGTATAGACCAAATGAAGGATTATATTAGCAATGAGAAACCATTACAATAAAGTATTTTGTGTCTTATACTTAGCATTAAATGTACGTTAATGATATTCTATTTATTTGACCCCGAAAAGGTTATTTGCTTTACTGACTGTATTTTTAATAGCTTAATTGCAAGTGAATGGCTTATTTAAAACACGGAATAGTCACTCTAGGACACTGAAAATAATAGCTGGCATTTGAGTTACAGTGTGTCCATGTGATCTACAATTATGTATATCACATTTATTTATTTTATTATTTGTAAGAACATTTGTTAAAAAGAATTCAGCTGATAGAGGTGGGGGTAATAAAGTATACCCTCAATGAATTTTTTATTTTCTGGCTATTTTTGGCATCTGTCTAACAGCTTTAAACAACAATGGAAAGTCCAGGTTGGAATTCAACAATATAAGGAGGATAGTTTACAATTCACCCCAAAGATGTTCATCAAGCTGCAACAGGCACATAAAAGGGACTGTGGTAATATGCGGCATATATGTTTGAACGACACACCGCCCGTTGCCAGGACTGGCTAGGCTATCGTGCCGCACCCTGCCAGCCGCACGGCCGTTAAAGAGAGCTGCCGGGCCCAGCTGTGGCCACTTCTATCCAGTACGGTTTCAACAGTGTTTATGAACTAGCGTGTGCTTCGTAACTGTAGTTTGTGCTTTTTGCATGGACTGGAGTGGGAACTGCTTGCATTATAGATCCTCTGACTTCGAATGAGACAATTCAAGGCTTCTCTACAGGTCGCAGCTTACATAGCTTGCATAGGTGTGTTACTCATTATAACACAAGTGGCGATGAGTGTGGTATTTGACTTGGCGTGTGCTATGTCATGGACAATAGTGGAATACGAGGGATTGGATCCGACAAACTTTCAGCTGCCCCTATGGGCCCAAATTCACCAGCAATCTGTACAGACTGTAGTTGAGTCCATTCAATGGTTAACTATGATCGTGTCGGGTCTGGCGGAATGTTTCGATTCTCTTGTGTCACAGTTGCTGTCGGCTTCTCTGCTGGCAATTGCTTCGAGTTCTGTACCTAATGCTATGGCGTTCCCGCCTCCTTTCTCTGGTTTTGATGACTCATTAGAAGATTGGGACTCTTATGAAAACAAGCTGCACCAGCATTTCCTTGCATTCGGGGTATCAGACCTGGCTTTGTGTAAGGCTTTATTTCTCTCATGGGTCTCCCCTCACATCTATCAACTTTTGTGTCAACTTACTCCCCTGCAGGAACTGACTGCTTTGTCTTTCGATGAGATGTGTCATTTGTTGTCGGTTCATTACTGCCTGCGTACATATATTATTGCGGTGTGGGGTGAATTTTACCAGTCACATAAGAAACTGACTCAGTCCTATCAGTTGTAATGTTTGTAAAATCTATGAGACTTAACTACGGGGTCATCAGTCCCTAAACTTACAAACTACTTATGAACTACTTACGAACTAGGACGGCACAAATATCCATGCCCGAGGGGGGATTCGAACCCCCGACCGTAGTGGTCCTATCAGTTGTGGGCCGCAGAGCTGCACGGTCTCAGCCATTGTTGTATGTTCATTACTCCGACCCAAAAGGAACCATATGCGAACAATATGGTTCATGATGCAATTCTTAGGCTTGCTCCAGATAGGGAACTTCACCAACGTGCCTTACAATTGGAAAATCCAACCTTGATGGATGTTCTAAACATAGCGAAATCTTTTGAAGTCTCATGGGCTGCAGAGGGCCAAATTGAGACTTGGGGTGATGTAGCTGCAGTTTCTCAGTCTGGCTCAGGCCTTCGGATTGTGAGGATGTCACTATTGTATGGGGGCACCCCAATCGAAGCACGTGCGGTCGTAAACAGGCTGTGGCTTCGCAGCAACCACAGGCCACGTCGCACAATCCTGCTCGTACGCAATGTCCTTTACCATTGTGCCCCCTTTGTTTTGTACAGCATAACAGGGCAGACTGCTCCAAGAATTGGGTTGTATGTCACTTGTACAAGAAAAAGGGTCACATGGCTTCTGTTTGTCGTTCCCGTCCAACTGAGCAGGATGATGAGATGGATGTTAATCTTGTCCCGAATGCTCACTCTCCATCTCTCAAACTTTTTGTTGAAGTTCAGAATTTCAACAAGGAGGTTACCTTACTTGTAGATACGGGAGCTTCTGTTTCTCTTCTTAATTATCTTACATATATACAGCTAGGTTCTCACCCCTTGGCAGAAGTCACCCATTCTTTAGATGGCTATAGCCGCCAGCGCAACCCTATCTTGGGTAAATTTACGGCCTCCAAGGTGTATAAATCTGTTGTCAGGCCAGTCACTTTTCTTGTTGTTGATGACACTGCAGCTGCTAACATCTTTGGCCTTGATGCCTTTAATGTTTTTGGCTTTACTATCGATGATTCTGTCAATCTTCTTTCAGATTCGGTGCCTTTCCCAGACTTGGCTGCTCTTTGTTGAGAATTCTCTTCTGTGTTTTCTGGTGGGCTGGGTTGTGCCACAGGCTTTACCGCCCACATTACTATGAAACCAATGGCACGCCCCAGGTTTTTTTGCACGCACCAGGTGCCAGTGGCTCTGCATGACCAACTTAAGGCTGAATTGGATTGCCTCCAGGACTTACAGGTCTTAACTCCTATTTCTTCCAGTGAATGGGCTATGTCACTGGTTATTGTAAAGAAACCTGTGGGGTCTTTACGTATCTGAGTGGATTTTAAAGTTACGATCAATGCGTAGTCTGTGATTGACTCACTCCCCATGCCTCATACAGCTGAACTCCTAGCTTTACTTTCTGGTTCGCATTCTTTTTCTCATATAGATCTCACAGAAGCCTATCTTCAGTTTTTTTTGAACAATGATACAAAACGTCTCTTGGTCATAAACACTCCTTTTGGTTTATACCAATATCAATGGCTTCCTTTCGGGGTCGCTAGTGCCCCTGCTGTTTTTTAGTGTTACTTAGAGTTGCTCCTCCATCTGGTTTCTACTTAGATGATATTGTTGTGACTGACGCTTCACCCTACAAACATTTACAAAACCTATGGGCCCTTTTCTCTGTTCTCCAAGCAGCCGGCCTCTGCTGCAACCTGGCGAAGTCTCATTTTTTCCAACCTTCTATTCCTTATTTGGTGTTTGAAGTTACCAGGGGCTGCCTCGGTGGTGCACCCCTTAAACCATCTGCTTCACAAAAGTGTTCCCTTTGTCTGGTCTTCTGAGTGTGAACATGCGTTATGCACCTTAAAGCACTTATTGATTTATTGGTGCTGTTTCGGCTCATAAGTATTCCGATGGGTCAGAGCGGCCCATCGCGTACGCACCTAAGACATTGATGGCTACCCAGAAACGATACTCTCAAATTGGAAAAGAGGCTTTAGCCATTGTTTACTTGTATGTGCTCAAGTTCCATCTCATTACTGATCATAAGCCCTTGGTCTCTCTATTTCACCCTACAGCGGCGTTTCCTGACAAAGCAGGTCATAGATTGCAGTGCTGGGCTCTCTTTCTTTCTCATTATAATTATGAGATCCATTTCTGCCTGACAGTGCAACATACTAACGCGGATGCATTATCTTGCCTCTCGGAAGATTCTGATCCTGATTTTGCTAGAGAAGAACTTTTGTGCTTTTTTTCTGGGTGAGGAAGCTCAGGCTACTGTTGATGGTTTTGCTATTACTGCACTGTTCTTGGCTAAAGTTGTGATGTCCGATCCGGTGCTGCAGCACATTCTTCTCTAAATTTGTGTGGGCTGGCCAGATGCCCCTCCGCATAGAGCTTCAGATCCCCTCTGCAACTAGTACTCTTTCTCTTTTCATCTATCTGAATGGGACAGGGTTCTCCTTTTGGTTACAGACGGACAATCTCCATGAGTACTGATTCCGATGGAACTTCATTCAAAAGTACTTCATATGCTTCATGAAGGACACTGGGGAGTTTCCCGCATGAAAACATTGGCTCGCTGACATGTGTTTTGGCCCTGTATCGATGGTGACAATCCAAGGCTGGTGCTCATTGTGTGCTTCACAACAGGCGGCGCCTCGTGCATGTCTCTCTTCTTGGCCACACCCTCAACAGCCGCGGGAACAAGTACATACGGATTACATGGACCCTTCCTTAACACTTATTGGTTTTTTTTTCATGTGAATGCTTATTCAAATTTTCCATACTTTTTCGTTGTCCACTAGTGTAACTATTCAGTAACTGTCTAAAGTTTTTGCCTTGGAGGGTTTTCCGCATACACTTGTTTCAGATAATGGCACTCAATTCACTTCTTCTGTTTTTCAAGACTTTTGTACTTATCTGGTCATGCACCACATTATGGCTCCTCCATTTCATCTTCAGTCTAATGGTGAGGTGGAACGGCTTGTGTGTACTTTCAAAGTTCAAATGCGCAAATATGTGACCTCCTGCTCTGTGGTCAATGCCATTATCCATTTCTTGATTTCCTATCGATTCACGCCAGTGGGGGAACACAGCCCAGCGGAATTGCTTCATGGCAGGCAACCTTGCACTCTCTTCCATTTATTGTTGCCCCAGCCATCGAGTGCTCCGTCAGGACCACCGGGTCACTATGTTCCGGGTTCACTTGTGTGGGCGCGAGTTTTTGACCATCATCTTTGCTGGCTGCCGGGTACGGTGAAGACATATCTTGGCCGCTGCCTCTGCACTGTGGATACTACTGTGGGCACTCTTTGACATCACTGGGATCAGTTGTGTCCACAACTCCTAGCAGATTCGCAATTGCCACCTCCGCCCTCGCCGCCTCCAGGGCAAGTTCTGCAGACATGCACCGTGCCGACATCTTCGGTTGGGCCGGCTCCTGTACTGAGCACTGTGCCCACCTGAACACCATTGGCTGTACATGTGCCTTCTCCTTGTCCTGCACTGGCACTGGTTCTGGTGGTCACACCCTCGGGATCATGGGCAATGCCGTCTCCTGCACCCTTGTCTGCGCCTATGGTGCCTGACGGGGAGGGGGTGGGGTGCCACTGCTACCAAAGTCATGGACATCCTGACACCCGAAATAGACGTGAACCAACCTATAAGTACTAAAACCATTCCTTTTTTATCTCCAATGCTGGGATTAGATGGTGCGCCCTCCTCCCCGGTGATTGCGAGCAAAATTCGAAGATTGTACCAGCCACTCCCGGCAAGTAAGATCAGGACACTTATGGGTTAGTGCCAGCCTGAAGCTGGCAGCCAGATGTGGATGATGCATCCCCCATGGACATAGTGTGGGTGCATTCGGCACCCTGGAGATTACACCATGAAGGGGGAGGAATGTGGTAGTGCGTGGCACGTATATTAGAACGGCATGCCACCAGTTGCAAGGACTGGCCGTTGTGCGGCACTGGCTGGGCTATCAGCCTGCATCCTGCTGGTCGTACAGCCGTTAAAGAGAGCTACTGGGCCCAGCTGTCATCACTTCTATCAAGTATGGTTTCATCAGTGTTTATGAACTAGTGTGTGCTTCGTGACTATACTTTGTGCTGTTCGGACTGGAGTGGGAACTGCTCGCATTGTAGGTCCTCAGACCCTGAATGAGACAATTCAAGATTTCTGTACAGGTCACGGCTTACATAGCTTCCATAGGTGTGTTACTCATGATAAGAGGGACATTCATATGCACATAAGTCCAAAGTTTTCAGCAACAGCCTTCATCAGAAAAAGACCACACTCTGTTTCAAACACACAGACGCGCTTTACAGACACACAAAAATCATTTCCAGCTGCTGCATCGTGGATAGAGATGGGTAAATCCATTCTTTTCAGAAAGCAGACTATAACTAGTCACTCCGTGGAATGAACTAATTTATTTTGATGACTCACAACTACCATTCACACACAAAAATAAGTAAAAGATGGTACTTTACCTTTTAATTCAGGTCACTATACAAGTATAAAAAATAGACGAAGATTACTCACCAGGCGAAGGAGCACAGGTGTAACAGCATCACAAATAAATAAATGAATACACACACACACACACACACACACAAACGCTAGCTTCCGCAGCCTAGCTGCTTCATCAGGCAAAAGGGAAGGAGAGGAAAAAGGAAATGATGAGGGTTTCAAGGAAGGGGGTAAGGAGCCATTCCAATCACAGGACAGGAAAGACTTACCTTGGGGGAAAAATGGAGGGTAAACAAATGCACACACACCCACACATTCACACAGACACAAGCACGCCTAGGCAGACATACTTTAGAAAGCAAAGAAGTTAAGAAGTTAGACAGAGATACCACTTGAGGCAGAGGCTCTGTCCAGAGAACTGATGCAAAGATGTTAAGATGGTGGGTGGGATTTTGAATTTAGCGGAGGTTGAGACCAGGTGGGCAACGGGAAGAGAGAATATGCTGAAGGGCTAGTTCCCATCTCCGGAGTTCTGAAGGATTGGTGTCAGTGGGAAGTATCCAGATAACCCGGACGGTGTAGCACTGTGCCAAGATGTGCTGGCCGTGCACCAAGGCATGTTTAGCCACAGGGTGATCCTCGTTACCAACAAACACTGTCTGCCTGTGTCCATTCATGCGAATGGACAGTTTGTTGCTGGTCATTCCCACATAGAACGCTTCACAGTGCAGGCATGTCAGTTGGTAGATCACATGGGTACTATCGCAAGTGGCTCTGCCTTTGATCGTGTACACCTTCCGGGTTACGGGACTGGAGTAAGTGGTGGTGGAAGGGTGCATAGGGCAGGTTTTACAATGGGGGCAGTTACAAGGGTAGGAGCCAGAAGGTAGGGAAGGTGGTTTGGGGATTTCATAGGGGTGGACTAGGAGGTTACGGAGGTTAGGTGGGTGGCGGAAAGACACTCTCGGAGGAGTAGGAAGGATGTCATGAAGGGCAGATCTCATTTCGGGGCAGGATTTAAGGAAGTCGTATCCTTGCTGGAGAGCCACATTCAGAGTCCGCTCCAGTCCCGGAAAGTATCCGGTGACAAGAGGGGCACTTCTGGGATTCTTCTGTTGAAGGTTCTGAATTTGGGGGATGAGGAAGTGGCTCTGGCAATTTGTTTCTCTACCAGATTAGGAGGATCGCTGCGGGATGTGAAAGCTGTTATTAGTTTATTGGTGTACTGGTTCAGAGCTTCAGGACTGGAGCAGACCCGTTTGCCACGAAGACCTAAGCTGTAAGGAAGGGAACGTTTGATATGGAATGGATGGCAGCTGTCATAATGCAGGTACTGTTGTTTATTGATAGGTTTGATGTGGACGGATGTGTGGAGTTGACCGTTGGAGGTCGACATCGAGGAATGTGGCATGGGATTTGGAATAGAACCAGGTGAATTTGATGGGACCAAAGGGGTTGAGGTTGTTTAGGTCCCATCAAATTCACCTGGTCCTATTCCAAATCCCATGCCACATTCCTCGATGTCGACCTCCATCTGTCCCTTCCTTACAGCTTAGGTCTTCGTGGCAAATGAGTCTGCTCCAGTCCTGAAGCTCTGAACCAGTACACCAATAACCTAATAACAGCTTTCACATCCCGCAGCTATCCTCCTAATCTGGTAGAGAAACAAATTGCCAGAGCCACTTCCTCATCCCCCCAAATTCAGAACCTTCAACAGAAGAATCCCAGAAGTGCCCCTCTTGTCACCGGATACTTTCCGGGACTGGAGCGGACTCTGAATGTGGCTCTCCAGCAAGGATACGACTTCCTTAAATCCTACCCCGAAATGAGATCCGTCCTTCATGACATCCTTCCTACTCCTCCGAGAGTGTCTTTCCGCCACCCACCTAACCTCCGTAACCTCCTAGTCCACCCCTATGAAATCCCCAAACCACCTTCCCTACCTTCTGGCTCCTACCCTTGTAACCGCCCCCATTGTAAAACCTGCCCTATGCACCCTTCCACCACCACTTACTCCAGTCCCGTAACCCGGAAGGTGTACACGATCAAAGGCAGAGCCACTTGCAATAGTACCCACGTGATCTATCAACTGACATGCCTGCACTGTGAAGCGTTCGCTGTGGGAATGACCAGCAACAAACTGTCCATTCGCATGAATGGACACAGGCAGACAGTGTTTGTTGGTAACGAGGATCACCCTGTGGCTAAACATGCCTTGGTGCACGGCCAGCACATCTTGGCACAGTGCTACACCGTCCGGGTTATCTGGATACTTCCCACTGACACCAATCCTTCAGAACTCCGGAGATGGGAACTAGCCCTTCAGCATATTCTCTCCTCCCGTTGTCCACCTGGTCTCAACCTCCGCTAAATTCGAATCCCCACCCACTGTCTTAACATCTTTGCATCAGTTCTCTGCCAACTTCTTAACTTCTTTGCTTTCTAAAGTATGTCTGCCTAGGCGTACTTGTGTCTGTGTGAATGTGTGGGTGTGTGTGCATTTGTTTACCGTCCATTTTTTCCCCCAAGGTAAGTCTTTCCTGTCTCGTGATTGGAATGGCTCCTTACCCCCTTCCTTAAAACCCTCATCATTTCCTTTTTCCTCTCCTTCCCTTTTGCCTGATGAAGCAGCTAGGCTGCGGAAGCTAGCGTTTGTGTGTGTGTGTTTGTGTGTGTGTGTGTGTGTGTGTGTGTGTGTGTGTGTGTATTCATTTATTTATTTGTGATACTGTTACACCTGTGCTCCTTCGCCTGGTGAGTAATTTTCGTCTATTTTTTATATTTAATTTTTCCTGCTAGGAATTTTTTGTCTTAATATTCACTATACAAGTATTTTATCTTGTTTTATATTATTCTGAAACAACATAAATAGGAGTAAGATTTTTATATTATGCCCCTAGTTTTAAATTTCATCTGTTATAAAAATGAAAAATAATACAACTACATCCTAAATACTTTTATCAAGTGGAATTAAAAAAAAAAAAAAAAATTGAAGACTGGTTCTTTTTATTTTATGATATTTTTATTGGAATACTTTAATTGTTAAAACTGTATATCTCCAGTTGTCATTTACAGTCAGTATTAGCATCTATGTAGCCAACAGGAAAAATTGAACGGTATTGTAATTTATAAATAAAACTTTAAATAAAGTGTTTTGGTTTCATTCATTGGTGTAAATTTTCCTGCTTTTGAAAAGATTCACTCACAGAGTACTGGTGTAACTGGGATACATATTATTTTTATAAACGACTGGTACAGCATTCAGTGCAAGAATTTTCTTGGTTCTAACCAGTTTAATACAACATTACTCTTGGGCATATAATCCTGAGCTAAGTATTTGTCCAATTCAAAAATTTCCAAATGCTCTGGGTCATGACTTCCTTGAAATCTGACTAACAGTTTCATTGAACTACTCCCAGAAAGTGATCTCATGTGATACGGTGGTAACATAAACTGGAAATTAGCTACCAATGGTGATCTGGAAATTAGCTACAGCATTACCTGTTAGTGAGAGAATAGAACAAATAGCTGCAGAAGCTTGAATGATATCTCTCTGCTAAGCATAAGAGTATTGATTATGTTCTATAATAGCAATATGAGAGTAGCAGTAATTATTGAAAATATTCTGTTCTAAGAGGAAATGAATATTAGGAAAAGTAGACCATGCAAAGACAAGTTTGCTATTAAACAAATAATTGAGAAACACAGAGTTCTATAGAGACAACGTCAAAGTTTTTGATGAAGTAAATGAAGAAAAGCTATGGGAGATAATGAAGGAAAGAGGAACACTTCTGTACATTGCAATAGCTACTGGTAATAGTGAAACACATTGCAAAATGCTGTTCATGTTTTATCTGCAACAGCTAAGTTGTGTAGTCAAATAAAACAAAAGTGATGGTCTTCAATGGCCAGCAGCCAATTCCCAGCAAAATAACAAATGATCAAGAAATAGAAAGAGTAAATAAAAGCAACAAGAATGGAAGATGATAAAATACCAAAATTAATGATGATTATTTTCCAGTAGGCAGATGATTTTTGGAACATTGACAAACATCAATAATTTCAACCAACTCAGCATAACAGGTAAAAGCCAAATATATGCAAAGAGAAAAAGATGAGGACATTTGATATTCAAATAAAATTATTTACCGAGTGAGATAGTGCAGTAGTAATGCATTGGACTCGAATTTGGGAGGATGATGGTTTTCCATGATTGTTCTAAATCACTCCAGGCAAATGCCGGGATGGTTCCTTTCAAAGGGCATGGTCGCCTTCCTTTCTCATTCTTACCCAAAACTCTGAGCTTTAGCTCTGTCTCTAATGACCAAGCAGTCAACAGGACAGTAAACCCTAAGCTTCCTTCCTTCCTTCCACAAAATTATTTAAGTAACTGTCATGTAATAAGTTTAGTGAGCTTTATATATAAAATAGTGTCCGTGTGTTTGTGTTGCATACAGATCTAAAGTTTTGTTCCAATCTTTATAAAATTTTGCACATTTGACCTTCTAATGAAGAGGATGGATCACCTATAACACATAGTTCAGGAGATATGATTTCATAAACAATGAGATGGATGAAAAACTGCTACATCACATGACAATATTGCACATTTAATCCTAAACCACTGGACCAATTTCAACAAAATTTGGTACATGTATTCCTTAAATTGGCTATTTTATACATGGTGCAACTGTGGTTTATAGGTTAAAAAGGAAACAGCCACAAATTGCAGGGTTGCAGTTTTATTAACAACTGGTTTCAGGCAATTATTGCCCTTCTTTAACTAGTGTATTAATTGTACCACATGAGTGTTATTACACAGTGCTCTGAGGAAACATATAGGGCACAATTAATATACCTGATGAAGGCCAATTATTGCCTGAAATGGGTTGCAACCCTCCAACTGGTTGCTGTTTCCTTTTTACCCAACACATATACCTTCCTTTTTAACCAACACATATACCTTACCATATTACTTTTCCATATTACCAACACCCAATTTTGTGCTGCAATAATAATGTATAAAATCTTGCTTTGAAAGAGGGCCAGAATAGGAAGCATCATAATGCACTGTGGATAATATTAAAATTGCTTCCTTTTTCCTTGGAACATATGAACACAGAGGAACGTTATATTCGAAATGTAGATGACAGTTGTTGACATGACGAGTAGGGTTGCTTTTTTGGCAGTATATAGGTTTTGTTTCTTTTCACAGTACCAACTATGGACATATCATCAACACATCTACTAATGGTAGAGTTGTGAAAAAATTATCAATGACTATATTGCAGCCAGTACTTTTGAACTGGTAACATAAATCTTTTAGTACCGTCTCTCCTTGATTAGTTTCTCTTCTGGAACCAGATTTACCTGTATAAATTTTTCCAGTTGTTGGATAAGAATTTCTTGAATCACAAACACACCCAAACCTTCTGGCCAGATTCAGCTGGCTTTGAGAGTATGTACTGAGTAAATCTTATCTTTCCTTTGTAAGAAAAATGCTGTTCATCAACAGTTTTAATAAAGACTTCAATTTAGCATTTCAAGAATTCAGGTATTGCAGCAGCTTTGTCATTTGTCAAATGCTCACGCCTAGTGTTCACATTGTCAAATATTATAAATCTGCTTATCTGCCAAAACATGTTGAGCAATAGGCTAGCATTACACAGTGGGAACACATTTGTTTTCCACATTTCCTTTGTGTGTTCATTGTTGGAGAGTCTTACTTCAACTGTAATCAGTACACCAAGATATGAGTCAAATTCTTCAGTTGTCAGTGTCTTCTACATTTCACTGCTCCTTCTGAATTGATACTATAGTTTGTAAATACCTGATTTGCCTTCCTGTTGGTTTCCCACATTATTATATCACACATTTCTTCTGTAAATATACTCTTGAAAGTGTCTTTTATAGAAAGAGGTTTGATTGTAAGTGTTGGACCAGCCCTTTGCCGCAAAATATTGTGCTTCAGCAACTTTCTTGTCCCCAAAGGTTCCTTATGCCATTTGGTGTCATATTTACCATGTAGAATGCCTGCAAAAGTCACAATTGCTTCACTATTTTCATCATCTCTGTCATTTTCATCGCTACTAGTACCACTGGTCTCTACTTCAATATTACTACAAGCACCAATAGCATCTTCAATGTGTGAGGCAGCAGCATCCTTCTTACTCAGAATCCATTCGTCTGTACTGTGGCAGACTACGGCTGTCAGAGGGTGATGGCAAAACAAAATGAGGGCCCCCGTCCACTTGGAAATACATGTATTATTATAAAAAAGTAACTTCTGAGATTTGGTGCCCCCCCCCCCCCCCCCCCAAGTACAAGAGGCATGGGTCAGTCTAAAAAAATAGCTTTTGAGATTTGGAGGCATCAGAAAGAGAGGCTAAGGTGCTAAAAAGTGCTTTGGAGGTATCTGGAGGCCCCCCAAAGACGAGAGGCCTGGTGTGCCCCCCCCCCCCCCCTTAGTCCGCCAGTATGTCTGTAGAATTTCCCTCACTGAAATCTGAAGCATGCTCCTCTTCTGTATCAATAGACAATAGGTTTCTAATATATATTTCTTTTGCTTCATAGCTTAATGTGTTGTATTCAGATTTAGAGAGGTCCAGTTTAACATCCACGAGAATCTAGAGTAGATGTTCACATTTGTAAAGCTTGCACAATAATAAACAGTTAATAATGTCATAAAATAGCAGCAGTAGTAGCCAGCAACAATTAAATTTCTTGCTGCAATGATTGTTTATGTACCCAGGGAAGAGCCTTGCCACCATGACTGTTATGGCAATAAATTTGTTGGGTTACCCAGTTTACCTTGTTAGAACAAAGTATAAGTTTTTGAGTTTGGGCAAAGAGTTAACTTTTGTTCTTCTGCTACTCACTGCTCATCCCTTTTGGGATTTGGGTAGTACATTTTTCCCTGTTTTTATACAATTGCTCATATGATTTTACTGATGAGATTTGACTGATTTATTTAACTGCTTTATGACTGCAGTATAGTCTTCATTAATATAAATAAATAAAATCCAGAGCAATGCAATATTTTAGCCACCTGCAAAAGGAATAATTATTTCTCTGAGAATTTGACTAAATATAATAATTAAAGGTTTAATCACATTAAATACATCCATATATGTTCAACTAATTAAAACTGTTTGCCATCAGCCTGTTCTCAACAGCTTTATGGCACTGTCACCAGCTGCATGGAAAGAAGCCCGTGATACACTACAAACACTTTTATCTAGTGAAAACAGAATTTTGCAAGATGATTCTGAACTGAAGAAAAAGTAAGTAACAGATTGCTACATATTTCACGATTTCACTACTTCATAAATAAGTTTAAGTAATTTTTGTTAATTGCAGAATACAACTTTTTGTATGTTTGCCATGGTAGGAGATTCATTTAACACATAACTTCTGTTTTCACCTGTCCACTATCAGAAAAGTGCAATTTCCTGTCCACAGTGTCTTCTTAGTAGCTTCTTGTGGTTCCTTTGCAGACACTTGTAATGGAGGCCTACTCAGTTTGATTTTGTACTGAAGTTACTTTCCTTGGCCAATATGTAAGATTATGATAGTGTTCATTTTTATTCAAATAGTGTCATTTATGTTCACATCCTCTTTAGGAGCTAGAGTTTGTGGTGTAATTGTACAGCTGGAACATGGCACGACGTAAATTCAGTGTAGTGCTCACCCTACACCGATATCACTTTGAATTTTTATGTGTTTTCAGAAGTCTGGGTCCTACTATCGGTTCTAAGTTACCTAAGTTTGATAATATTGGACTTCATAGTGTAGCTTGTTTTACATTCTTGATTGGTGTCATCTTGCAGCACCTGAAAATTCTCTCTACAACCATGAAATAAAGTACTCTGATATCATTTATTAATTTTCACACAAATCTGGCTTTATTAGCCTCCAGACTCTCTAGTACTGAGAGAGAGTACATCTCGTATCGCAAGCAGGAATGAATTTACATTCCTAAAAACAAAAGACATACACAAACAATAATAGGACTCTAAGACTCACAATTTGCTATACATCTTCTGTGATGCGGTCAACACATAATTCCTAGCAGCATCTTCCCTGACAAGTTGCCACTCCCTTCTTCCTACTACTTGTGCGCAGACATTATACACCCGCACAAACAGAATTTCACACACAGTATCTGACCTTGAAACCTGTAATTCCACCAAACATAGATGATTTGATTACCTTGTGACAATATTATGACATGTAGTGTAGCTTGTTGCACATAAGTGTAAATCACATTATAAATAAAACTATTTTAATAGCTCCCATCATTTGGAAAAGAAAGATCTAAGCTGACATGTTTCATCTCACAACTTTCATAATGAATGCTATGGAACATACAATTAATAAATAAAGTAGATGGCACCACATAACATAATTAATAACCGTGCAGTAGTTGTGCGATTTTCTGCTTTTAGTTGCTGACAATTATCAATTTATAAGTAAAAATCAATAAAGTACTTTATATTTTATTATATTTAAATTTTAAATAACCAAGTACGTACCTTTTATAAAACAATACATTCTGTGAAATTTCACTGAAATTCTAAGTTACTTAATGCGGTGTTTCCTGCAAACAAATAGTGTTAATAACATTGTAAACAGAATGAAATACACATTTCAGTATTGTATGTCTGAGGTACATATTTATACCATTTCATAACCTAATGTTATCCAACATTCACTGGACCATTTGTGAAATTGCTAATGGCTTCCTCACCAGCAGACACACTGTTCTGTATTGGAATTTTCCAACTGTTCTTATCCTCATCTCTTTCTGTCACACTCATCAACACAGTCACTCTTGTAGTCACTCTCTGCCACAACAATATCAGCAAGCAATTTCCAAATTCTTTCAGATTCTAATAATGGAAAGTCTAAGTTGGAATTAAACCATATGAAAAGAACAGTTTACAACTCACTGCAAAGACGTGAGGATGAGCTGCAAAAGGTACATAAAAATGACACACACATACAACACTTAAGCTATCAACCATGGCTTTCTTCAGAAAATAGAACATTCAAGCAATCACACAGGCAAACAACACAGTCACACTACCATCATCTCTAGTTGCCACACTCAGAGTGTGATTTGGAGCGAAGGCACTGAAAACGTATGCCAAGCTGGATGAAAATTTGAGCCATCTCTTTTTCCTTCAATCCATTTATTAATCTAATGTATTGCATAGTTTATATTAGACAGTCTGAAAATATTTGCAGACACCTCTTTAGGGATATGGGGATTCTTATACAGGTACTTTTACTTGTTAATACTATGTGTAGTTAATAACAAAGGTGTGAACTTGACGGTTATTCCTCTTTAGCATTCAGAATGAGGTTTTACATTCTGGTGCAAAACTCAATTCAGTTTCCCAGTAAACACTAAACAGGAAATTGAAAATACAGTAAAACACTAATTATCGGAAGTACCATAATTGGGGGACAGGGATGTTTGGAGAACTGATTTATTCGGATAATCAAACTGTAAACTTTTATTTGCCAATAGGAAGTACTGTAAATTAAATGTATTTGTAACAACAGGCATCTCTTTTTAGTATTACAAAGTCAAGTACAAAGGCTAGTATAGTAGGAATAAAATATGTATGCATTTTGCATGAATGATACATAAAGTATACAAAATTAATACTTTAAAAATTCCTTAATTTTGGTCTGTTTAAGCAAGCTTACATGCTTACAAGCAGCTAAGTCAATGTTTTTTTTGGTACTGATATCTGATTCTGATCACTATCTTTAGCTTCAAACCATCAAAGGGTAGTATCTAAACAAGTGAATGCTTCAGAAGCATCTGGTATACCTCCATTTTCTCTTTCTGGGCAACTGGTTGATGAGACGTTGGGTGTGAACTTTATCAGGTTAATTTTGCTTTCCTGCATGATCTGGTGTCCTTGATCTGCATCATCAATATTCATCCATTCATGAATGTCTTTTTCATCACATTCATGGTGATTGATTTATTTTAGCACACTGAGAATTTCAGACACATCATTCTGTTTGTCATTTTCAATTATACTTTGTAAACTTCTTGAGTATAAAATTTTTATCTGGCCTTTTTTTTCAAATTCTCTGCCTTTACACTATTCCATGTTTTGCTGGTCATATAGGACACATAATTAAAATTAGTATTCTTATGATTTCTTAAGCCGCCATCAAGAATTTGATTCAGCCTGTGTCTATGCTTTTGTACTGAAGGTAATTAAAGTGTTGTTACACAGACAAGTATGTTTTCTGGGGCTCCCACCCCATGAAAATCTCACATTGGTGACCCCGTACTAAGATTCTTGTGTTACGGTGCATGTTCTAGTGTGTTTTGCTCACCCACTCTGGGTTAATTCACGAAGTACGACAGTACATGATTCGACTGTTGTGACCACAATGAGCACGCCAGTGTGAATTCCACTGGGCTTCATTGTGGCATCTCAACCATTGTTTGACTCACCACTGCCCTGCAATTTGTCGAGTGTATTTGTTTTGATGCCTCAGCACACAGCTCAGCAATTTTCTCTGGACTTCTTCATTTTGGCCACACAATGTACTTCAGCTTTGTGACCCTCAACTTGCATTCCAATGTGCAAATGGCGAACAATGCTCATGTTTTGCTATACTGTTTTGTGTGTGCACATTCCTACTGCACTGCACTGCCGACTGTGGATAGTTCAGTGTATTGTGCTTCAAATTTGAATTCACGGCCCACCACTGCTCCACCATGTGCACAAGTGTATGCATCCATGACTAATGTGCCTGGACATAGTTTGAACAATGGTACGCTGTTGCAGCCTGCATCTAATGATCTGCCTCACCCAAAGATGATTGTGAACTATTCGCTCAAAGTCGATTATGGCTATCACTGCCACAAGTTCAATTAAGCAGTCATTTGGTTGACCAATGTTCATATAATCGATGCTCTACTGTAACTAAGTGTTTCAAACAAAGTAAAACTGTACCTGATTAGCCATTCCTACAATTTTTCAGTTATAATTGGATTCAGTAATATAATTTCTGCATAACTCCAATTTTTCTATTGGGTAGAGTTTTGTCTTTTCAGTATTTAGATAGCAGGTAGTCATCTGTGTGAAGTTACATACTGTTTGAAATGAATTATTAGATAAAAACCAAAAGCTGTATAGTATATGATTAATAACTGTGGCTTTTTTCAAATTAGCTATTTTTGCTTATTGTACAAAAGCAAAGTAATTTAGAAGTAATTACCATAACTATTGGAGTACATTACACTACTCATAATTTTTTATATATACAGAAGTAAATGGTAGTGATTGGTGCTCACTGTTAATGTATAACTTGACTCTTCCAACACCCCTAACTGCTCTCCTTTATAGTGTGACTTATAGAATGAAGTGTGAATGAATGAATGAACAAATCAAGATGTACAAGGGAGAAAAAAAAATAAAAAAAAATACAGCTCTTACATCTCTGGGTTGTCAAATTTTTACCTATGAGCACCTCTGCTTTTAAAATATTCAAAGTATTTAAAAAAATCTCTCTGGATTGATTAATTTTGCTTTAATGACACATTTATGTACTGTTAACAAAGTGATACATCTTTTTCATAGAGCACTGATGCCACAATCAGAAGCTGAAATGCATCTCCCAGCTAATATTGGAGATTACACTGATTTTTACTCATCAATAAATCATGCCACAAATGTGGGTATAATGTTCCGTGGGCGAGAGAATGCATTGTTACCAAACTGGTAAGAATAAACAGTGTTTTCTGCCTTACATTTTCCTGAATGTACTTACACACAGAATTTCATTACACAAGGGTCATCCAGAAAGTAAAGAATGTTTTGGTATAACTAAGTAAAAGCAAAACAACAGTAAACATCAACACAAAACTTTACTTACAAATTTGTGATACCCAACTCTATTATTCAAAGAAGTCGTCATAGCTCTCAAGGCACTTACTGTCATGCAGAACAAATTTTTATTTCCTGTGCTGTGCTCCTATGCTGCCATAGGTTGATCCATGTAGAATTCATGCCAAGAATAGAAACAATCCATTTAGAGGCCTATTATGAAACTATTCAATAACTCTGGCATGCCAACCAAAGAAAGAGATTTGTAATGTTGTCAGTGAAGATGTTTTTGATTCATGACAGTGCATAGCCCCATGCATCAGCATGGACACAGAAAAAATTTCATTATCGTAAATGTGAAATTTTTGGACATACTCCTTACAGACTTTATTTGGTGCCATGAGACTTTCACATAGTCTTGAAACTAAATAAATGTTGTCGTGGACAAACTATGTTGACCTCAAACCAGCAGTGACATTTTGCTCAAATCTGTGATGGTAGAAGGGTGCAACAGGGACCTAACAATTTTGTCCTACATCTATGGCATCTGCATTGTAAAATAACTACTATAACTTCATACATTAATGTTTGTGTGGATATCTTTAATTGTTATTTAGTTGTGCCAAAACATTCTCTACTATCTGGATGGGCTGTATATTTCTGAACTTTTGTAGAGTTAAGAACCTAATAATATTTAGTAAACATGATTACATTTTTTGATATAGATGTATTATCTGTTACTAATATACTAGATTTGCATTAATAATGTGATGTAATTTTTGTTTAAATGATATGATGCTTAGTAGTCTAAATGATTTGAATGGATTGATTGTTTGATGGTATAACATAGTATTGATTCTCTGAAACTTAACATTTTCCACTAAATGACTTATAATTATTATTATAACAATCACAATTCTCTTTATCTTTATTCTTTATGACTTACAGCCCCTGGTTGGTTCTCCCGGGAACATAATCCTTTCCAACTTTTCCTGTCCTCCCATCACATTCTGTGAAATTTCAATCAGAAATTTAAGAAACCTTGTTTATAATGCATATATAAGTATTGCATGATGCTATGACAATTAAAGAATTTTTATTAATTTTGTAAGGGACAAAAACTTGTTCCCTTCTTTCAATTCTAGCATAGGTTCTCCAGCTCCATTTTGAATTTTACAAAGAATAAATGTATTTTGTCTATATCAGGAACCGTTGTTCAATCTGTTTTTAAAATAGCAACAAGCTGTTGGACTTAAGTGGTTGTTTTAGACCAGTTTCAGGCACTTAGTGCCCTTCTGCATACATGTGTCCTTCAACCATGTCCAGACTGAACATATAAGAGTGCCAATATAAGCCTAAAGAAAACACTGAGTGCTTGAAACCAGTCTAATAAAACAGATTTACATGCAACTGATAGCTGCTGTTTAAAAACCAAAGACTAAAGACTCATTTCCATATTGGCTCTTTATTTTTGAAATTAACTACTTTTCGTTTAGCCACAATTTACTAGTTTAGTATATGGACATTATCAGGTCAAACATGTTTCTTAGTGTTTGTGGATTTTCCATGTATTTTAATAAATGTGACTTCTATTAATACATTGTTACTAATATGTTACTGAATTACTGGAAATAAAACAGTAACTTTCTAAAAACCTTATATTATCTTCTATATATTTTGTAAGTTCAGTTCTTAACTACACTACTGGCCATTAAAATTGCTACACCAAGAATAAATGCAGATGATAAACAGGTATTCATTGGACAAATATATTATACTAGAACTGACATGTGATTACATTTGCACGCAATTTGGGTACATAGAGCCTGAGAAATCAGTACCCAGAACAACCACCTTTGGCCGTAATAATGGCCTTGATACGCCTGGGCATTGAGTCAAAGAGAGCTTGGATGGTGTGTACAGGTACAGATGCCCATGTAGCTTCAACATGATACCACAGTTCATCAAGAGTAGTGACTGGCGTATTGTGATGAGCCAGTTGCTCGGCCACCATTGACCAGACATTTTCAATTGGTGAGAGATCTGGAGAATTTGCTGGCCAGGGCAGCAGTTGGACATTTTCGATATCCAGAAAGGCCCGTACCAGACCTGCAACATGCGGTCATGCATCATCCTGCTGAAATGTAGGGTCTCGTAGGGATCAAATGAAGGGTAGAGCCACGGGTCGTAACACATCTGAAGTGTAACGACCACTGTTCAAAGTGCCGTCGATGCGAACAAGAGGTGACCAAGACGTGTAACCAGTGGCACCCTATACCATCACACCGGGTGATACGCCAGTATGGTGATGACAAATACATGCTTCCAATGTGCATTCACTGCCATGTCACCAAACACGGATGCGACCATCGTGAAGCTGTAAACAGAACCTGGATTCATCCGAAAAAATGATATTTTGCCATTCGTGCACCCAGGTTCGTCATTGCGTACACCATCGCAGGCGCTCCTGTCAGTTATGCACCATCAAGGGTAACCGTAGCCATGGTCTCAGAGCTGATAGTCCATGCTACTGCAAACATCGTCGAACTGTTCATGCAGATGGTTGTTGTCTTGCAAACGTTCCCATCTGTTGACTCGGGAATCGAGACATGGGTGCATGGTCCATTACAGCCATGCGGATAAGATACCTGTCATCTTGATTGATAATGACACGAGGCAGTTGGGATCCAGCATGGCATTCTGTATTGCCCTCCTGAACCCACTGATTCCATATTGAGCTAACAATTATTGGATCGTGCCCAACGTGAGCAGCAATGTCGCAATATGATAAACCGCAATTGCGATAGACTACAGTCCGACCTTTAGCAAAGTTGGAAACGTGATGGTACGCATTTTCCTCCTTATACGAGGCATTACAACAATGTTTCACCAGCAACACCGGTCAACTGCTGTTCGTGTATGAGAAATCGGTTGGAAACTTTCCTCATGTCAGCAAGTTGTAGGCGTCGCCACTGGTGCGTGAATGCTCTGAAAAGCTAATCATTTGCATATCACAGCATCTTTATTTCTGCCAGTTAGATTTCACATCTGTAGTATATCATCTTTGTGGTGTAGCAATTTTAATGGTCATGAGTACTTACTTTACTTTATCATGTCCGGACTATTTAAAGGATAAGGATAGCTGATAAGATTTCTTCTTTAGCTGTGGTGATACCCTCGATGTTTATGCTCGCTACTGTCAGTGTTGGTTCTGAGAAGAACCATTGTGGCTTTATGTTACTGCGCATCATCTTTAGCCCGGTATTGGAAGGATTGGCCATCTACTAGTAGACATTACCAGGGGACGCCGCCGATAGTATTTGCTAGCTGCAATTAATGTGGTGCTATCGGCCTCGTGGAGGCTCCTACCTTGTCCCCCCATGAGTGAATATAACTGTGATCTTTTTATGTGGTATGATGTCTTAGTAAAGGCGAATTGTTTTAAGAAATATTATTTTTGTACAGTTGAATTTTACTAATACATGACAATTTTAATAGCTTAATCCATATCAGTTACATAGCATCTTTAGATATGTACCATAAAGGTCTCTTATGCGAAGGAAAAGGGCTGTGAATCTTAATCTGCAAGATCACACTGAAGACATTATTTTATTGTAGTGGAAACATTCTGCAAAATAGCTATGAGATTCTCTGTGACCTGTAGATTGTGGTTTGCTGCCCCCATTCAGAAAACACATTTTTTCATTACTACTAATTTCTTGTTCTGTTCTATAAGCTAGTGCAGTTATGTAATTTCCATAAGATCTTCTAAATGACTTTCTCTGTTAGATCTGTATGTTGATTTTTGAAGGCTATCTAGAAAACTCATAAACATATCATAATTGTTTCTTCAGTCGTTAGTAATGAAGTGCATAATGCATGAGTTAAATCTATGGTTCCAGAGTCAATCTATGTTGGGATGCTGATATATCACTGTGAGCTGTGTTGTGAGTTCATTACAGAAAGTGCTGGGTTCCATGATTTATCCAAGGTGAAACCACTCTCTCTGTTAATTAAGTTCGACAGCAAGCTAATTTCAATTGCCTCATTCACCACTAATTCCCAAAAAGATGATGTATTTGCCAAAATTTCTATTTTGTGATACAATATATTGTGGCCAGTGCTAATACAGAGCTCTGCCGCTGCTTACTTGTTGGTTGTAAATGCCTTGTCTACCTCAGGTGAGCCGTACATCTTTTATGGACAATGCAAGTTGTCTATCAGATATAAGAAATGCCACATTCACAGGGAAGCAGCAAATAAATTTTCATGGAGCCCACAAGTGCAGCTGTCTTGGGTAGATGACGAAAAATCACTTTTTCTTCGTGTCTGCTGAGAATCTGCCCTATTTTCAATTATAGACTCCCCAGGAAAGGCATGGATTTAAATGTTTCTGCATTTTCTTCCACATTCCTTATGGCCTCATTTGCTTTCATTGCAGTGCCTTCTGTATCTGTTGTGAAGAATACTTTTTGGCTTCAAATATTTTCTGTAAGTGGAAAAGTTCATCTTGCAGACTGCTGTTGTCAGAAATAACTTGTGCTCTGTGGACCAAAGTTCTGAGAACATTGTGTGGGAAGTATGGTGGCATGTATCTGTATTTAAAGATATATATCGTATATTATAGAGGAAAAAATTCCTAACAGGAAAAATATATATATATAAAAAAAATAGATGAAGTCTACTTACCAGGCGAAGGAACACAGGCAGTGATAGTAACAAATAAACACACACACACACACACACACACACACACACCACACACACACACACACATACAAATGCTAGCTTTTGTGTCCCAGCCTCGTCGCCGCCCCTGTGTGTCGCCTCCGTCGCAGGTGTCGGTGGCTGAGTGGAATGACACCGACACAAGAATTAAGGTAGCACGCTTGTGCAGGTACGGAAGTGAGCAGCCAGAAACTAAAAACACTAGAGTAAATTAGAACGAGATATATATTGCACAGAACTTATACAATACTTAACTTTTACATAGTACTGCAGAATGCTGATACATAGTTGGGCCAGAGGTCTGCCCAGTGCCTAACCGATAGCCAAGTCCTCAATGGTGCCCGTCAGATTCCGAAGTGTTCACTGGTTGCTATCTCAGTCCCAAGTGACGATATCGTTCAGTGGTGGCCACGAGCGGAGTTGTAGCAGAGGGCGCTCGTGGCTGACGTCGTAAGAACGACGCGCCGTGCGTGCATGACGGCGCGCGGCGAAAGTAGGTGGTGCGCGCTTTGTACTTGTGCGACACCACACTAGCTTTCGCAGCCTAGCTGCTTCGTCAGGCAGAAGGGAAGGAGAGGGAAAAGGAAATGATGAGGGTTTAAAGGAGTGGGTGTGTGTGCATTTGTTTACCCTCCTTTTTTCCTCCAAGGAAAGTCTTTCCTATCCTGGGATTGGAATGACTCTTTACCCACTCCTTTAAACCCTCATCATTTCCTTTTCCCTCTCCTTCCCTTCTGCCTGATGAAGCAGCTAGGCTGCGAAAGCTAGCGTTTGTATGTATGTGTGTGTGTGTGTGTGTGTGTGTGTGTTTATTTGTTACTGTCACTACCTGTGCTCCTTCGCCCGGCAAGTAGACTTCATCTATTTTTTTACATATAAATATATATATCTGTATACATTGGATTCCAATGAACTTCATGTCCCAAAGCAGAATAATCTTTCTACCGAACCAAAACATCTAACAGTGTAAGACATCCCTACTTTTCAATGTCGATTGTAAACTTGATTTGATCATTGATTGAGCCCAGATATTTTAAAAAGTCTTCTAATTAGTCATGGGCCCATACTACAAAGGTGCTGTCGAAGTAGCTCCAGAATACTATTGTTTGCAAGACAGCAGATTCCAGCACCTTCTCCTTGATGTGTTCCCTTAACAAAATGGCCACCAAGGGAGATATGGGACTGCATATGATGAATCTGTCAGTTTGTACAAAAAATTCATAGTTAAATAAGAAGTACATCAAGGACATAACATGTTTTAATGAAGCTGAAATCTCTTTATAAAAAATCATTTCAATAAAAGTTAATGATTTTGAAGCAGAACCTTTATCAATAAAGACACCACACCAAAACTATCTTGTATGTCAGAAGTGTTGAGTTTCAGTGATTTTAGTTTACCAATGAAGCCAACAGTTTTTATTGCTTATGAGGCCTCAATAACAACAGAAGTATTTGTCATAGTCATAATTCTGAGAGCCTATGTTGCTCACTATAGGACAGAGAGGAATATCTTTCATACAGACCTTTGGTAATCCATAAAGTCGTGGAGGTATCACACCACTAGGTTTCAATCTTCAATTTCTGGTGGGAAGGGAAGGTCACTCAGAAGCAAAACAGTTTTCCTCACCACTTGATGAGCAGGGTCTTTGCTGAAATCCAGTACAAGCTGTCATAATAAATGGTACATTTTATCATGGTATTTTTTCTGAGACTTTACCTTTACCTGCTGGAAGAACCATCATCTGAATATCCTAACAAAGCTAACATAGGGCCACAGATATATTGCTCTATTGTGGGCAAGTCTTAATAACTACACAGCATGTTTCATGTCTTATTTCCCATGCTAAATCTGAGAGAAGTGGTTGAACAGCTTCTTCAATTGCACTGATTAACACTGGTATCGGCAATACCATTGGTGTAAGTGCAGAGTTAACTTGTATACCATCACTGTAAGCATCTTCCAGATCTCTATCTGTCATATTAATATATGTTTCTGGCTGCGGTGACAACTCAAGCTGGCAATATTGCAGTTTGTCTCAATGTGACCACCGCGTGACCCTGTCTGATTTCACCCATGTTTTATGATCTATCCAATTCCAAGAATCATATGGTATCTCCACAGACCTCTACAGGCACAGGCAATAAAGCTGTTCAGAAACTAGGCCTAACTTTTGGTGAGTATATTAGACCCTCTCCTTATCAATAGTAGAACCTGCTTTTCTTAAAATCTTATTCATAGATGCCAGTTTATGAAATATCCTAACCAATATTGAGGCCTCTCATGGGAGACATCTCTGCTGACATCATTGGTAAACTAAAATCACTAAAACTCAAGACCCAAGTTAGTTTTGACGTCATGTCTTTATTCACAAAGGAACTGCTCCCAGAATCTTTAAGTCTTACTGAAAGAATTTTTGATAAAGAGATTCAGCTTTATTTAAACAAGTTATGACCTCAACATAATTCTTATTTAACAATTTTTTGAACAGACTGACAGTCACTATGGGTAGTCCCTTATCTCTCTTCATAGCCAATTTTTTTTATAGAAGACTCAGAAGAGAAGGCACTGGAATCCAACCAATAGTATTTTGACGACACCTTTTTATTATGGTCTCATGGTGAAGATATATTACAACCCCGTTTTGAAACATCTTAACTCCACCCCTGATCAAATCAGTTTACAATGGAAACTGAAAAGTAGGGATGCCTTCCATTGTTGGATGTTTGGTGCAAAGATGATGGCACTTTGGGACATGAAGTTTATCGAAAAGTGACACACATGGATTTGTAATTAAGTGCAAGTAGCTGCCCATTCTTCCCAGATGATGAGTCTTCTCAGGGAGAACATTTATTTCTGACAAAAGCAGTCTGCAAGATGATCTTTTTCATTTACAGATAGTATTTGAGGCTAATGGGTATTCTCCACAACAGATACAGAAGGCACTACAAATTAAACCAAAGGAGGCCACAAGGAATGTTAAATAAGACACAGAAACATTTAAATCCCTTTTTTCCTGCCACATATGGATAGCCTATCATTGAAAATATTACAAATTCCCAACAGACACAAAGTGAAAGTGATGTTTCGTCCTCCACCCAAGACAGTTGCACTCTTGAGCTCTGTGAAAGATGATTTGCTGCTCCAAAAATATGGAGTTTCCAAGATTCCCAGCAAATGTTGCTTTTAATACATCAAATAGCAACTGACACTGTCCATGAAAGATGTGTGGATCACTGGAGGTGCATGCAGCTTTTACAGCCTAACTAGTCGGTCATGTCATAGCACTGTATTGACACTGGTCACACTACAAAGTACAACTACATCAAAGTTTTGGCACATCGTTTTGGGACTCAGTGGGAAGGAAGCAGTTGAAATTTGCTTATTGACAAACTAAATTAACATAGATAGTGGCTTCACCTAAGATAAATCATGTAACCCGGCAGTTTCTCTAATAAATTTACAAAGACACCATCACAGTGCAGCTCACAGTGATATGTCAACATCCCAACATATATCAATCATGGAGCCATAGATTTAATTCATGCATTATGCTTTTCTTTGCTGCTGACTAATGACTGTGACACATATGTATCTTTGGCCACATGTGCAGTGCTGTGGTCCATGAGTTTAAATGGACGATGTGAGCACTGGAGCAGTCTTACGGCTCACTCTGAGGATGGCTAAATGTTATACACCCAAAATAATAAAAGGAGAAAGAGAATTCTTGTGGCTGCAGTCCTAAAATTTGTTGGAGCAAAATTTGAAGATAGCTGCAACATTCTTAGATTTCAGGACCTATCTGACAGTTTACATCAAAGATGCACTACAGAGCCAGAAAATAATTGAATATTTATTGACTTTGAAAATTTTAGTAAATTGGTAAAACTTTGTTAATGTGTGGATCCATAGACAACTGCAACAAGGAGAAGACAAAAGGATAGCAGTATGACCTATAGAACAAAACGAAGTGAGCCATGAAAGCTGATCTACAGTTCGTCTGAGATCACTAAATAAGTATATTTCACCCTGCAGTTGTGTGATTTTTTACATGCCATTAGTAGTGACTGATGACTGTTAACTGGCATGGAGATAATGATTTATTAATAAAAATTAACAAAGTAAATGACACTATCTAATTTACCATGTTTAAATTTTAGTTTGGTAAGTATGTACGTTTTATAAATTTAGGCATTATATCCAGTTTCAGTGACATTGTAAGTTTCATAATAGATTATATGTGTTTCATATTGATAAACAAATATTGCATAATTATACCATAAAGAGGATCAAAGGGGCATATTGATTACTACAGTATTTCAGTCTACCCTTCTTAGACATTCCGAATAAACAACTACTCCATTATGCCCTTACTGTTAGGTCTCATTTTGCTAAAACTTCAGCAGTTAACATTCTGATCCTTTCAAGCTCTTTCATATGGACCTATTCTGTAAAAAACATAGAGGAATAGAACAAATAACTAACCTGCATTGTGACCTAATTTCAGTCACCTAATCATAAAAAAGTCACAATATTTTACATTTGTAACAATGCATTTATTGGAAACCTCTTGTGGATAAACTGCAACAAAGTTATATTGTTCACCTTTTACTGATTCTCATAAAGTGACAAAGCAAAATAATTCAAACTCTGTTGGAGTGCAGGACTGTCTACATCTACATCTACATCTACATCGATACTCTGCAAATCACATTTAAGTGCCTGGCAGATGGCTCATTAACCACTTTCATAACTTTTCTCTACCGTTCCATTCTCTAATAGCGCGCGGGAAGAAAGAACACCTAAATCGTTCCGTTTTCGATCTGATTTCTCTTATTTTATTGGGATGGTCATGTCTCCCTAAGTAGGTGGGTGCTAGCAAAATATTTTCACATTCAGAACTAAAAGTCGGTGATTGAAACTTCGCAAACAGATCACGCCGCAATGAATAACGTCTTTCTTTTAATGATTTCCACCCCAATTCGTGCAACATTTCCGTGACGCTTTCCCCCCCGTAACGTGATAAAACAAAACAAGCTGCCCTTCTCTGAACCTTCTCAATATCTTCCGTCAGTCCCACCTGGTGAGGGTCCCACAAGGGGCAACAGTACTCCAAGAGAGGACGCACAAGTGTGATGTAGGCAGTCTCTTTGGTGGAGCTGGTGCATCGTCTAAGCGTTCTGCCAATGAAACGTAACCTTTGGTTCGCCTTCCCCACAATATTTTCTAAGTGTTCTCTCCCGTCAAAGTTGTTCGTAATTGTAACTCCTAGGTATTTGGTAGAATTTACGACCTTAAGGTTTGACTGATTTATCGCGTAATTGAAGTTCAGCGGATTTCTTTTAGTGGTCATGTGTATTACTTCACACTTTTCTTTATTTAGTGTCAATTGCCAATTTTCGCACAAAGTAGAAATTTTGTCTAAATCGCTTTGCAGTTGCTTTTGATCCTCTGTTGACTTCACTAACCGATAAACGACAGCATCATCCGCGAACAGTCTAAGGGAGCTATTCAGATTATCTCCTAAATCGTTTATAAACACGAGGAAGAGTAGGGGACCAATAACGTTTCCCTGTGGAACGCCAGATATCACTTCTGTTTTACTCGATGACTTACCGTCAATTACAACGAACTGTGTCCTTTCTGATAGGAAATCGTGAATCCAATCGCACAATTGGGGAGATATTCCATAAGCACGCAATTTCATTAGAAGCCGCTTGTGGGGTACAGTATCAAAAGCCTTCCGGAAATCCAGAAATATGGAATCGATTTGAGATCCCTTGTCGATGGCACTTAACACTTCATGTGAATAAAGGGCAAGCTGTGTTTCGCAAGAGCGATACTTTCTGAATCCGTGCTGACTATTGGTTAATAGGTCGTTCTCTTCGAGGTAGTACATAATATTCGAACAAAGTATATGTTCCAAAATCCTACTGCAAATCGACGTCAATGAGATAGGCCTGTAATTTTGGGGATCACTCCTATTGCCTTTCTTGAATATTGGAGTAATTTGGGCAACTTTCCAGTCTTTGGGTACGGATCTTTCGCTGAGTGATCGGTTGTAAATTATAGCTAAGTACGGAGCTATTTCATCAGCATACTCTGAGAGGAATCTAGTTGGTATACAATCTGGCCCGGGAGATTTATTTTTGTTTAGTGACTTAAGTTGTTTTACTACTCCAGGAACATCTACTTCTAAGTTTCGCATGCTGGCAGCTGTTCTTGGATTGAATACTGGAGTGTTCACTTCGTCTTCTTTGGTGAAAGAATTTCGGAAAGCTGTGTTTAGTAATTCTGCCTTAGCAGTACTGTCGTCGGTAGTATTACCATTGCTATCGCGTAGTGAAGGTATTGTTTGTGTTTTGCCGCTAGTGTACCTCACATATGACCAGAATTTCTTTGGATTTTCTGCAAGATTACGAGACAGGATTTCGTTGTGGAAACAACTATAAGATTCTCGCATTGAAGTCCGCGCTAGGTTGCGAGTTTCAGTAAAAGATTGCCAGTCTTGCGGATTCTGTGTCTTTTTAAATTTTGCATGCGTTTTCCTTTGTTTCTGCAACAGTGATCTGACCTGTTTTGTGTACCACGGGGGGTCAGCCCCCTCTTTTATTAATTTATTTGGTATAAATCTCTCGATTGCTACTGATATTATGTCTTTGAATGTAAGCCACAACTGATCTACACTCGCATTTTTAGTTTTGAAGGACTGGAGACTATCACTGAGGAAAGCGTGAAGCGAATTTTTATCTGCTTTATTGAATAGATATATTTTTCGTTTATTTTTGGTGCATTTGGGAATTTCGATATTCAGTCTCGCTACTACAACTCGATGTTCGCTAATCCCTGTATCTGTTTTGATGCTCTTTACTATCTCGGGATTATTTGTTGCTAGGAGATCAAGAGTATTTTCGCAACCACGTACTATTCTAGTGGGTTCATGAACTAACTGTTCGAAGTAGTTCTCAGAAAAAGTATTCAGAACTAGTTCGGACGATGTTTTATATTTGCCCCCGGTTTTGAATACGTAATTATGCCAACATATCGAGGGTAAATTAAAGTCGCCACCGATTATAACAGTATGCTTCGGATACCTATTTGAAATATAATTCAAGCTTTCTTTGAACATTTCTGCAACCGCATCATCTGAGTCAGGGGGCCGATAAAAAGATCCAATTATTAATTTATTTCGGTGGTCAGGTATAACCTCTACCCAGACCAATTCACAGGAAGTATCTGCCTCAATTTCGTTGCAGGATAAACCGTTTGTAACAGCAATAAACACGCCACCCCCTGTTTTATTTATTCTATCCTTTCTGAAGACCATAACTGCTGATAATTCCCCCACCCTTGCTCTAATACAAAAGAAACAAAGAAATATTGTAGTATTGCTAATTGTAGGAAAGTTCTTGGATAATGTGCTCACTGGTTTCACAAGAATTTAAAGTGAAGAAAAATATACTTCAATGCTTCAGTGCACATGAGACTGATGCAGGGCTAATAGTTGGAAAAAGTTCATTTTAAATAGAACCTTCTTTGGATTTACAAAATGTGTTTAATTGTAAAAATTTTGGGGTACATTTCTTACAACACTTTCTAGAGAAAGATCAGTGAATGTTATGTAAAGAAAACACCATCTACTGTTGTATTTAGTTTCACAAGTTTAGAAGAATTGAGTAGCTGCTATGTAATTTGATGTGCTGGATTATATGCTCATATTTACAAGATGACAGGTGACCTTCCCACTCATACTATTTGTTCTCTGAAGCAGAACTAGATTAGGCTTTATGATCACATGGTTGTATGAATGACAATATTGTTATACATATTTGTGAGCTGATGATGATAAATCTGTGACATTTATGGCCATTAGACCCCAACTGGGGTCATGTTCATGCTGCCTAGTGCAAATCTTTTAAGCTGGTGCCAGTTGAGCAACTTGGGTGTCAACAATGGTGAAATGATTATAAAGGAGGACACAGCACCCAGTCCTGAAGCGGAGAAAATCTCTGATCCGGCAGGAATCGAACCTGGGCCTGAGAACCTGTGTTTGATTCCTGGCATGAAACTGGATATTTTGTATTGTTCCTCCTCATCATTCCATCATCATCAACATGCAGGTCACTGAATTGGCATCAAATAAAAAGACTTGTACTAGTTGGCTGAATACCTGTTGGGGATTTCCTGGCCAATAATGGGATTTCAATAATAATAATAATAAAAACAACAAACACTAGCCAGTATAAATATTACAGCTTGTTCTAAATTCTTGTAGGAAACATCTGCCAGTTGGTTATCATGGCCGTGCGTCATCAATTGTAGTGTCAGGAACACCAATACACCGACCAAATGGTCAAACTTGTCCAGTTGAAGGAGCAGCTCCAGTGTTTGGCCCCTGTAAACTAATGGATTTTGAACTAGAGATGGCGTTTTTTGTTGGAGGGCCTCCCAACAAACTTGGGAAGCCAATTCCCATTAATGAGGCACAGGATCATATCTTTGGAATGGTTCTCATGAATGACTGGAGTGGTATGTTTTTCAATGTATTATCATTCACAATCCTTATAATATTGAATTATATTGAGGCAGTGAAGAATTAAAGTAGTTAATACTGTAATGATTTTTCTTGTGTGTTGACAGCTCGAGACATTCAGAAGTGGGAATATCAGCCCCTTGGGCCATTTCTATCGAAGAATTTAGGTACAACTATCAGTCCATGGGTTGTAACTATACTGGCTCTGGAACCATTTAAAGTTGATAATTTCCCACAGGACCCCAAACCTTTTCCATATCTTCAGCACAGTGATAAATTCAACTTCGATATTAAACTGGAAATATTCATTACTCGTAAGTTGCAAATTTAAATTAATGTAACTTATAGTCTAATTTATAGGCTTTTAGTTTAAATAATGCAAATTGATTTTGTTTCAGCTGAAGGCTCTACCACTCCTCACAAAATATCTCAGACAAACTACAAGGAAATGTACTGGACAGCAAAACAACAACTGGCACATCACACAATTACTGGATGTAATGTCAACCCAGGTGACCTCATGGCATCTGGCACAATCAGTGGCACAGTAAGAATTGCACTAGCAAAAAATACTGCAGAAGTAGAATATATTTATTCTTTTTACTGTTTTAAACACAGAAGCCAGTTAATGATATTCCTGTACATAAGTGACCTGTGAAAGTAGGGAGAGATGGAAAAACAAAATAGTATAAAACAGTGTGATAGTAAAGAATTTGTTCACCTTTGATCATATCTACATGATATTATTGTTGCATGAAGTACTGTATATATACAGTAATGTAAGGTAAACCATAAGTAAACAAAAAAAGTTTTGTTTTAAACCAGTCTTTGTTGTAACAAGTGTTTCCCTATTGTCTAGTACCATTTACAGTGCCTTAACAGCTGGACCTTAAGGCTCTTATTAATATTCTTTGTAAAAGTATTTTGTGCAAAATAAAAATGTATGTTACATGGAATAGCCATTCTTTGTTACATTATAATTATATAAAACAAAATAGTTTGCATAACAAATTGTTCACCACTTCATTACTACAATACCTCAAAGTATATAATTGTAATAAACTATTTTGGTATCCCCATCAGAGGACAACCCAATGGAGGCTGAGTAGTTGGCATGGCTAGAGAAGAGAATGAACAGCAAAAGCTGTCATGACAGGCACAAACAATGCATGCTTGACAAGAAACTCTGGTGGATGTGTTTGTGTGTGAGCAGCACTAGGCCAGCCAGACAGTGTTTGCATGCTTTACAGTACAATGGAATGCACCATAATGACTAGTGCCATGTAACATTCCTTCGAGTGCAATACTTCATGGTCATTGCACCTGCTGTGTGTGTGTGTGTGTGCGTGCCTTACTGTGCTCATCTCTACATCATTTCAGATCTCTGTTTCCTACGATTGGCTCAAATGGCAAGTTTCCTTTCTCTCAAGGAGTTTTGTTCCCATTTGGTGTCTAGTCACCATCAGCCCATAAACTCACATAGCATTTGTGTGTGGCATGGATTAAAAAAAAAAAAAATAATAATAATAATAATTACTCCCATTCAAAAGTCTCATCTACAGACGTACACCCAATTTTAACAGTGGAAACAGTGCTTTTCAACTAATCTCTCCCACAAAAGCAAACCTCATTTCTAAATGCAAACCACAATCAATCTGTGATCCTTCCTCATTGCCATTTAACTGCACTTGGTCACCTTCCTGGAATTCCTCACCTCCAATTTCATCTCACCATCATTCTCAAAGTCCCTTCCTATAAATACCAATCTTCTGGCAGAGGAACGGACAGCTTTACACAACCTCTAAATAGATCCCAACCTATTCATCCTACCTGCAGACAAAGGTTCCACCACTTTTGTGATGAACACAGTGACTACGTAGCAGAAGGCCTTCACTAATTGTCTGATTCTTCTACCTACAAGTTGTGCCAGGATGACTCCATCCAAAAAGTCCAACATAACCTACAATCCCTGATAAAAACCAATTGCCTTTACCAGAACCCCTCCCCCATATCCATCTCCCTTATCACCTATCACCGCAACAATACCCTGTACACCTACCTTGTACATGCTCCCATCACTCCACAAACTTAATAATCCTGAACATCCATTTGTGGCTGCTTACTCTGCTCCCACAGATCTTGGTGGCCAGCACTTCCAATCAATTGTTCAAAATCTAATGTCCCACATCGAAGATACCAACCACTTAATCACTGGCTCTCCACCATCCCCACCAGTTTATCTTCTGGATCCTAACTTGTCACTGTTATGCACCAATATCCCACATGCCCATGATCTTGCTGCTCTCAAACACCTCCTCTCCCAGCATCCTTCAGACTCCAAGTCATATACCTTATTCTTTATAAGCCTTACCAATTACATACCGAACAAACAATTACTGTTCCTTTGAAGAAAAAGTATGCAATCAAACATTTACCCAGGTGGAACCCTTTTATGCCAGCCTAATTATGAGCTGTCTAGAGGAAACATTCATAGCCTCCCCAAACCCCTGGTCTGGTTCAGGTTCATTGATGATATCTTTATGTTTCGGGCTCAGGGCCAGGACACCCTGTCCTCATTTCTTCACAACCTCAAGTCCTTCCCTTCCATCAGTTTCATGCGGTCCTCCTCAACCCAGCATGCCACCCAGCTGGATGTTAACTTCCATCTCACTGAAAGCTCCATCCACACTTCTGTACACTTTAAATCTCCTAATTAAAAGCCGTGGTGGAGTGGCTGAGCGGTCTAAAGCGTCTCGCTGCGGAGTGTGCGGTTGCTCGCCGTAGAGGTTCGAGTCCTCGCTGGGGCATGGGTGTGTTGTCCTTAGGTTAGTTTACCTAGGTTTAAGTAGTTTGTAAGCTACGGACTGATGACCATGCAGTTTGGTCCGATAGATAAACAAACATTTTTTTTACTAATTAAAAACATTACTTGAACTATGACAACCGCCATACATTCCACATCAAAAAATCACTCTGACCACCTCTCCACCTAGGGATGGCAAATTTGCAGTGATGAGAAGTCTCTTATACAATATTCTGAAGGCCACACAAAGGCCTATACATAGACATTCTCCTCTTGACGTAGTTCATAAACAGATTTCCCTTGCCATGTACCCACATACCACCAACCCTCTCTCCACCACTAGTAACCAGACACAAAGGCGTGTCCCTCTTTTTACCCAATACCACCCCAGACTGGAATACCTAAAGGAACATCTTTCATGAGGACTTTGATTATTTGTCATCATGCACTGAAGGAAAAGACATCATACCCAAGATCCTTATGATCCCTTCTAAAGTGGTGTTCTGTCACTCATTCAATCTCCACAACATTCTAGTCCATCCCTATGCCACTCCCAAACTGAATCCCTTACCAAAGGAATTGTATTCCTGTGGGAGACTCCAATGCAAGACTTGCCTAATCTAGTCACCCAGCACTTTCTATGCCAGTCCTATCACACCGAGTGAGGTGGCGCAGTGTTAATGAAATGGACTCGCATTCAGGAGAACGGTGGTTCAAATCCACCTGTGGCCATCCTGATAAGTCCAGGCAAATGCTGGGATGGATCAATTAAAGGGCACAGCCAAATTCCTTCCCAATCCTTACCCAAAAACTCTGAGCATTAGCTTCATCTCTAATGACCAATCTGTTGATGGGACATTAAACCCTAAGCTTCCTTCCTTCCTTCCAACTAAAATAATGAGAGTCCTGTCACAGGCTTGTCCTACTCCATCAGTGGCCAGGCTACCTGTGAAAGCAGCCATGTGATTTTACATTGCTGCACCAATTATTACACAGCTTTATACATTGGTATGACAACAGGCCACCTGTCCATCAGAATGAATGACAAAATTTGTGGCAAAAAGCCAGATGGACCACCCTGTGGCAGAGCATGCAGATGGACACAACACACTTGATTTCATTGGCTGCTTTACAGTGCAGGCCACCTGGCCACCACCAGCAGCTCTTCTGGACTGCACCCATTCCTAACAGCCCTCTCCCCCTCACTGTCCTCTATCCTTCCAATTCATGTAATAATGGAAAGTCCAGGTTGGAATAAATAATATAGTGAGGACAGTTTACAACTCACCGCAAAGACGTGGCGACGAGCTGCGACAGGCACATACAAAAGACACACACATACAACACATTCAGCTATCGGCCATGGCCTTCTTCAGAAAATAGAGCACTCACGCAATCACACAGGCACACAACATAGTCATACAACCATCACCTCCGACTGCCACACTTCGAATCACGCTCTGCAGCGAATCGGGGACGGGAGGGGAGGGGAGGGGGAGGGGATAGAAAGGTTACGTCACGGTGGTGGGGATAGGTTAGATGGGAATAACGAGATGCAGCTTAGGAATGGAGTGGGGAGGCGGGTGAGCGGAGAAAATAAAATAAAATAAAGTAAAATAACATATATATATATATATATATATATATATATATATATATATATATATATATATATAAAAAATGCATGCACACTGCAAGTACACAAGACCGCATACACACACACGCACACACACACACACACACACACACACACACACACATATATACATATACACACACACACACACACACACACACACACACACACACACATATATATATATATATATATATATATATATATATATATATATATATATATATATATATATATATATATATATACACACACATACGCATATATATACACATACACACACACACATATATATATATATACAAACACACGATCACACATTCACACACCACTCAAAATAGGTGAGGTTTGGGATAGAGAGGTAGGAACTGTAAGGTATGGAAAAATATATATATAGGGAAGTTATCGTAGGTTGAGGCCTAGTTGATTTCGGGATCGGAGAATGTATTGTAGGGATAACTCCCATCTGTGCAGTTCAGAAAAGCTGGTGGTGGATGGGAGGATCCAGATGGCCCGGGTTGTGAAGCAGCCATTGAAATCAAGCATGTGCTCCGCTGCATGCTGTGCCACAGGGTGGTCCACCTTGTTTTTGGCCACAGTTTGGCGGTGGCCATTCATCCTAATGGACAGCTGGTTGGTGGTCATGCCAATATAGAAAGCTGTACAGTGCTTGCAGCACAGTTGGTAAATTACGTGGCTGCTTTCACAAGTGGCCCGGCCTCTGATAGGGTAGGATAAGCCTGTGACAGGACTGGAATAGGAAGTGCTGGGTGGGTGGATTGGACAGGTCTTGCAGCGGGGTCTTCCACAAGGATATGATCCCTGTGGCAGTGAGCTGGGTTTCGGGGTGGCATAAGGATGAACTAGGATGTTGTGAAGGTTGGGAGGGCGACGGAACACCACTTTAGGAGGGGTGGGAAGGATCTTTGGCAGGATGTCTCTCATTTCAGGGCACGAGGATAGAAAATCAAAACCTTGGCGAAGGATGGAATTTAGTTGTTCGAGACCAGGGTAGTACTGGGTGACAAGGGGAGCGCTCTTTTGTGGATGGTTACTGGTGTTAGGAAGAGGATTTGGGGTGTGTGAGGATATGGCACGGGAGATTTGTTTGTGGACTAGGTCTGTGGGGTAGTTTCTGTTTGTGAAGGCCTTTGTGAGACCTTCAGCATATTCAGAAAGGGAATTCTTGTCACTGCAGATATGCCGTCCACGGGTGGCTAGGCTGTAAGGGAGGGATTTTTTGACGTGGAAGGGATGGCAACTGTCAAAATGTAGGTACTGTTGGTGGTTGGTAGGTTTAATATGGGACGGAAGTGTGAATGGAGCCATCAGTGAGGTGGAGGTTGACATCCAGGAATGTGGCATGGTTGGTTGAGGAAGACCAGGTGAAGTGGATGGGAGAGAAGGAATTGAGGTTCTGAAGAAAGGAGGATAGGGTGTCCTGGCCCTGAGTCCAGATCATGAAAATATCATCAATGAACCGGAACCAGGCCAGAGGCTTGAGGTTTTGGGATGCTAGGAAGGATTCCTCCAGACGGCCCATGAACAGGTTGGCATAGGAGGGTGCCATGCGGGTGCCCATGGCTGTGCCTTGGATTTGATGGTAAACTTTCCCCTCAAAGGAAAAGTAGTTGTTAAGTAGGATGAAATTGGTAAGGGTTATGAGGAATGAGGTATCAGGCTTGCGTTCAGAGGGACGTTGGGAGAGGTAGTGTTCCAGAGCGGCAAGGCCATGGGCATGTGGGATGTTGGTGTATAGGGAGGTGGCATCCACTGTGACAAGTAAAGATCCAGGAGGCAAAGGGGTGGGAATGGTGGAGAGTCGGTGAAGGAAGTGGTTGGTATCCTTGATGTGGGAAGGTAGATTTTGAACAATAGGTTGGAGGTGTTGGTCAACTAGGGCTGAAATTCGTTCGGTAGGAGCACAGTAACCAGCCACAATAGGGCGTCCAGGATTATTAGGTTTGTGAATTTTGGGGAGCATGTAAAAGGTGGGTGTGCGGGGTGTTGCTGGGGTGAGGAGGGAGATGGATTCAGGGGAGAGTTTCTGGGAGGGGCCATAGGATTTTAGTAGGGATTGGAGATCTTGTTGGACTTTGGGGATGGGGTCAATCTGGCACAACTTGTAGGTGGAGGAGTCAGAGAGTTGGCGGAGCCCTTCTGCCAGGTAGTCACTGTGATCCATGACTACAGTGGTGGAACCTTTATCAGCAGGGAGGATGATGATGTTGATGTTGATGATGTTGATGATGTCAGGATTAGTTTTAAGGTTTCTCATCATCCTCCCTGCTGATAAAGGTTCCACCACTGTAGTCATGGATGCTCCCAAACACCGATAAACATAACAGTCCTGGACACCCAGTTGTGGTTGGTTACTGTGTTCCCACTGAAATAATTTCAGATCTTGTTGACCAGCACCTCCAACCAATTGTTTGAAACCTAGTGACCCCATCCAAGAACGAACCACTTCCTTCACCAACTGTTCACCATCCCCACAATCATGGGCACCCATATGGCACCCTCCTAAGCCAACCTACTTATGCACCATTTAGAGGAAACCTTCCTACACTCACAAAACCCCAAACCCGTGGTCTGGTTTATGTTCATTGATGATATTTTTAAGATTTGGGCTCAGGGCTAGGACATGTTATTCTTGTTCCTTCACAACCTCAACTCCTTCTCTCCCATCAGTTTCAGGTCCTTGTCAACCTGTCATGCAACCTTCCTGGATCTTAACCTCCACCTCACTGATGCACATCAAATTTGCAGTGATGAGAAGTCTCTTGCCCAATATGCTGACAGCCTCACAAAGGATTTCACAGGCAGCTATTACCTCCTGACCTAGTCCTTAAACAGATTTCTCTTGCCACATCTCCACACACCACCAGTCCTCCCGCCATCATCAGTAACTAGGCACAAAGATGTGTCCTTCTTGCCACCCAATACCACCCTGGACTGGAACAATTAAATCACATCCTTTTGATTACCTGTCATCATGTCCTGAAATGTGGGACATCCTACCCAAGATCATTCTGACCTCTCTTAAAGTGGTGTTCAGCCATGTACTCAACCTACCTATCCCTTTACCATTTTCAATCCCTACCCCTGACCACCTACCCATTCCATGCACCCAACACTTCTGATTCCAGTCTTGTCACAGTCTTATCCTATGCCATCAGAGGTCAGGCCACCTGTAAAATCAGCCGTGTGATATACCAACTCTGCTGCAAGCACTGCACAGCATTTTACATTGGCATGACAACAAACCAGCTGTCCATCACAATGAATGACCACCATCAAACTGTGGCAAAAAGCAAGAGGGGCCACTTTGTGTCACAGCATGTGGATGAACACAACCTTGTTGATTTCAATAACTGCTGTACTACACAGGCCATCTGGATCCTCCTCTCCACCACAAGCTCTTCTGGAGTCAACCTAAGATAATTTGCCATCCCTACACCCTATGCCTAACATCACCTCTCACTTCCCCAATCATTATTCTGTATCCCTCCAATTCATATATTCCTTCTGCCCCTTACAATATACCTTTAATTAATTACTTTTTTATTCTTATATTTTTTCCTTATTATTTTTATAGTTTCAGATCCCCGACCCCTCTTCCTCTTCACACCCCTCTCACACACCCTCCCTTCACTGAAGCTCATGTTCCCACCTACTAGAGCCTATACTTAGTAATACATTTTAATACACTTGTGCTTAGTAATAACCTATGAAAGGTTAGAAGTATACTTGTTAAACAATTTCTATCATATTGTACATGCCTAAAATAAATATATATTAATGACATAATGCATGGCATGGTAGAAAATAGAACAAAAATTCTGTACTGGTTCATTTATTAAGAAGTAATATTGTCCAACATTTGAGGATATCCATACAATTTATTTTATTTTATGGGTGAATCAATCAATTGATTTATCAATCTAATATTTGAAAGCTAATGTGAATGCTGTTTATGCAAACTAAAAGGTTGCCAAATTGCATGATGAGGTAGAGATTAAATATTACAGCGCAAATAAAAAAGGTCCCTATATCCATAGGCCGTTCTTTCATTCTCTTTATGGTAACTTTGCTGTCATGAGTATTATGTCATTCATTTTGACATTGCTGTGAATTACAAAATACCTATACAATGACATAAATTTTTGATTGTGATGATGTCACTCTCTCTTCTATCGAAGGAATAAATTTGTTTTCAGGTCGCTAATTCTTATGGATCCCTGCTTGAACTTAGTTGGAAGGGAACCAATCCTGTGGAGTTGCCTGGTGGTAACTATCGAAAGTTTTTGGTGGATGGAGATGTGGTAACATTGAAAGGTAACTTACTTGGGTTTCAAAACTGAGAATCTTCATTGATTTCATTGTGTGATATGCAGCATTCAGTAGACTGATTGGCAGTATGCATATTATTCTTTCCATAAAATTTATATTCCTTTTTATGTTGCAGGACACTGTCAAGGTCAAGGGTACAGAGTTGGATTTGGGCCATGCATGGGAAAGCTCCTGCCAGCCTTGGGTTTACAATAACTTGATGTGCAAAAACCTTTGTAACATAAGCAGTAAATAAAGATAAACTTTTTGTAGTGTAAAGAATTTAGCTTTTGATGAAATGTTCTCTGCTTTAACTTTGCAATTTTCTTCTCAAACTATTACTGCTTCATTACAGATATTTAATGGAACCACATGACATAAAGAATCAAGACTTTTATTCAACATAGGTAATTTACAATGATAATGGTTTCAACATCAGAATATCATACAGGATGTAGTATTGCATACTTGATGATAAAATAAGCAAATGTAGAAAAAATTACACATTTTAAATGCAGCTATAATAATATACACCAGGAAAGCTTTTAAAAGTTAATCCTGTAAGCTATACTATAGTACAGTGTACAGAAATCCTGTCCATAGTACTGGCATATTATGAAGTGATGAGTGCTTTCAACAAGGGATCTCAAATCAATTCCACATTTCTAGGTTTCCGGAAGGCTTTTGACACTGTATCTCACAAGCAACTTCCAATCAATTTGCCTGCTTATGGAATATCACCACAGTTCTGTGATTGGATTTATGATTTCCTGTTAGAAAGGACACAATAAGTACAAATAGATGGAAAGTCATCAAGTAAAACAGAAGTGATATCTGGCATTCCCCAGGGAAGTGTTATAGGGCCCCTACCATTCCTTCCATTTAAAAACATTTTAGGAGATGATGTAAGAAGCTCTCGTAGACTGTTTTTGGGTGATGCTGTCATTTATTGGCCAGTAAAGTCATCAGGAGACTAAGAGCAACTGCAAAATGATTTAGATAAGATATCTGTATGGTGCAAAAATCAAATCAATCAAATCTACAGGCTGAAAATTCAACTAAATACATAGGAATAACAATTATGAACAAATTTAATTGGAGAGAACAAATAGAAGACTTTGTGGGGAAGACGAACCAAAGGCTAGGTTTCATTGGCAGAACACTTGTAAGATGCAACAGTTTGACTAAAGAAACTTCCTCCACTAAACTTGTGCATCCTGTTTGGGAGTACGGGATCCCTATCTAGTGGGACTGATGGTGGATATAGAGAAAGTTCATAGAAGTGCAGCTCATTTTGTATTATTGTGATGTTGAGGGGAGAATGTCACAGAAATGATGCACGAATTGGGGTGGAAATCATTAAAAGAAAGGTGTTAGTGCCCACATTGAAAATGTAAAGTAAAATTGATGCCTGAGGACCAGGAATATTATACGGACTATAGGAAATGATTTGGATCCATTCAGACTAATGTTTGATGACGAATGCAGCTGAATCACTTATTATTCACAAATTAAAACATTACATGATGATGTCGCGTACAAGGTGCGCGGGCCACACACACAGCTACACCTACTGACCTACTGGCTCCATTCGCTAGTGGTGACTGCCAACACCTCTCACTGTGGTGAGGGTACTTTTGGTGCTCTGGGAGGGTTGGACTGCTGGTCAATGTTCCACAGGTACCAGACAGGTAAGGAGAGGGCAGCACTCTCTAGGACTGAACAATAGGCGTTATTCGTTGCGGTGAGATTTATTTGTGAAATTTCTTTCACCAACTTTATCTTCCAAATGTGAACATATTTTCTTAGCACCCACCTACATGATAATCATAATAAAACAAAAATCAGATCGAAAATGGAAGTATTATGGTGTTCCTTTTTCCTCATGCGCTTTTGAAGAGTGGAACAGTAGAGTAGTATCATAAAAGTGGTTTGATGAACCCTCTGCCAGGCACCCCAGTGTGATTTTTCAGAGTACTTATGTAGCTGCAGATGTATATATACAGTAAAATAATTATATAAGTGTTAACCATAGCACATAAAAATGTGATAAACTGCAGAAAATATTTAAATGCTAATATCCTTCTCCAACACTTCAAGGAATTCTTTAATGTTGTAAAATGGGTGATTTGATGGCTAGCTATACCACTTAATTAAAAAAAATAGAGCTATGGACCTAGTATGGTTTGGTAGTTTGTTGAAGATTTTAAGTGGGTTAACTACAAAAATTTCTATATCTAATTTAGTCACACCTCTGGTGTTGTATTCATACATTTCCCCTTCAGTAACAACTTCTGAAATATTATTTTTAATAGACAGATCAATGTATAAATTTATTGTTTTCAGTATCCTTAGTCTGGAGGAAATAGGATGTCAGTGTTTCCTATGACCTCTTTTATACATTGTGCATAACACTTTTCTTTTTTATTATTAATATTATTCTTAATGTTAGAGGAGTCTCATACTATCAGACCATATGACCCTATCAGATCCTAAGATAGATACTCCAAGCTCACTTAATCCTTAAGTTTCAAAATAATGTATGCCACAAAAGTTATTTTTTCACATTTGCGACTGATATGTTTTGAGTCAACTGAAAGGTTTTACTGATTTATTGTCTACTTGATTTGATATTCCACTTAAAAGGATTTCATAAGTATTGCACAGGTGTCTCTTGGCTGTGTAGCAGTCAAGGGTCTTATCAATAGTTTCTTTGTTACGTTATTCAGACATGTAATGTTACGAGGGGTAGTAAGAAGTGTTGTGTCATGAGAATAACATACAACAGAGTAGTCAATGTTATAATGTAAATCATTGATTGCTGCAATGAAAAAGAGGAGTTCTAGAATAATTCATTTTGGAATGCCTGTGCTCAACTCAAGATTCCTTTGTAGTTTTTCAAAGCTTTATTTAGGTTACATAATACCAGGTATGTTATTGTCATCAAAAGCTGCTAAGATTTGTATCGTGATTTCCAAGACATCCTCTGTTGTGTTACTCTCTTGTGAAAAGAAAATTGATTGCTACATAATACACTACTAGCCATTAAAATTGCTACAGCAATAAGAAATGGAGATGATAAAAGGGTATTTGTTGGACAAATATATTATACTAGAACTGACATGTGATTACATTGTCACACAATTTGGGTGCATACATCCTGAGAAATCAGTGCCCAGAACTACCACCTCTGCCCGTAATAACTGCCTTGATATGCCTGGAGATTGAGTGAAACAGAGCTAGGATGGCATGTGGAGATGCCCATGCAGCTTCAACACGGTACCACAGTTCATCAAGAGTAGTGACTGGAGTATTATGACGAGCCAGTTGCTCGGCCACCATTGACCAGACGTTTTCAATTGGTGAGAGATCTGGAGAATGTGCTGGCCAGGGCAGCAGTCGAACATTTTCCGTATCCAAAAAGACCTGTACAGGACCTGCAACATGCAGTCGTCAGTTATCCTGCTAAAATGTAGGGTTTAGCAGGGATCGAATGAAGAATAGAGCAATGGGTCATAACACATCTGAAATGTAACGGCCACTGTTCAAAGTGGTGTCGATGCAAACAAGAGGTGACCGAGACGTGTAAACTAGGGCACCCCATACCATCACGCCGGGTTTTACGCCAGTATGGCGATGACAAATGCAGGCTTCCAATGTGCATTTACTGCGATGTTGCCAAACATGGATGCGACCATCATGATGCTGTAAACAGAACCTGGATTCATCCGGAAAAAAAAAAAAGACGTTTTGCCATTCGTATACCCAGGTTCGTCGTTACGTACACCATCGCAGGCACTCCTGTCTGTGATGCAGTATCAAGGGTAACCGCAGCCATGGTCTCCGAGCTGACAGTCCATGCTACTGCAATAGCGTCAAACTGTTCATGCAGATGGTTGTTATCTTGGAAACGACCCCATCTATTGACTCAGGGATCGAGATGTGGCTGCACGATCCATTAGAGCCATGCGGATAAGATGTCTGTCATCTTAACTGCTAGTGATACGAGGCTGTTGGAATCCAGCATGGCGTTCCGTATTGCCCTCCTGAACCATATTCTGCTAACAGTCATTGGATCGTGACTAATGCAAGCAGCAATGTCATGATATGGGAAACTGTAATCGGGATAAGCTACAATCTGACCTTTATCAAAGTCGGAAACGTGATGGTATGCATTTCTCCTCCTTACACGAGGCATCACAACAATGTTTTACCAGGCAACACTGGTCAACTGCTATTTGTGTATGAGAAATCGGTTGGAAACTTTTCTCATGTCACCACGTTGTAGGTGTCACCACTGGCGCCAACCTTGTGTGGATGCTTTGAAAAGCTAATCATTTGTGGTGTATCAATTTTAATGGCCAGGATTGTATATTGTGTTTGTCAAAGTAGCTGCTTAATTGTGTGTGTACCAGTGTCACAAATATCTTTGAGAATACTGGAACAATGGAGAATGGTCAACAGGTTACAGGAAGTTGTTTTTCCGCCTTTTAGAAGCTGGAACAACTTTTGATACCTTAAGTGTGCTGAAAAAACACTAAATTCCACAAATTTATAAACCCTTTATTGCTAATGATGTGTATATGTGGCAGCAGTCAATAGTGTCATGAGTTAAAATGTCAGATATATATGTTTCGATGTTTTGTCACAATAAACATGCATAAGCTGAACTACTGCGCCTCTTGTGTTTTCTAGTTATACTAATAGCTTTACACTTCAGCTTACAGATTGCAGGAGGTGCTACTTTTGTTTACCTATTTCAGGTTTTGGCAGTATTACAATGTCAGTGTGTGTACAAACCAGTTAGAAAATGTGTAATTGCAGGAAGTTGAATGCCAAGGTATAAAGGTTGCTTATAAAGAGTTACATTGAGGATCAATTTAATTTTATTTCATCTTCTGATGAGTATTGTTGCCCCTCAACAGTGCTTTCCAATTGTCAAACTGATTATGATCAAGAGTGATGATAGCACAGAGTGGTTGCCACCAGTGAAATGAAAAGTCAAGTGTTAACACAGTGTTAAGTGGCAGAGATGCTCAGAGCCTCACAAACAGCTGGCACATAGAAGCAAACAGCTCTGCAGTGAAAGGGTTGAAAACAAAGGCTTCTGATATGGAGATGGAATATACTGTCTTTTTAATGATGTACTTCAATAAAAAATAAGAGTCAATAATTTTATAGCTTGAAAATTTAGACAAAGCTCTTCTATCAGCAGAAGTGACAACCCTCCAGTCAAACACCTGGTCACCTCCCAGTGGTGCTTCAGACAGGTCTACCAAAATAGAATTTATTGTTTTAATGCTGTTTTTCCTTTAACCAAATTTAAAAAATGCTGTTTTTCCTTTAACCAAATTTTAAAAAGTAGTCATTTAATCACTGAGAATCAAACAGAACTGTTTGTGTGTTAAATTCAAATGTTCGTAAATCTATCAGACCAAACTGCGTGGTCATCAACCTAGGTAAACTAACCTAAGGAGAAACACACACACCCATGCCCCAGGGAGGACTCGAACCTCCATGGCGAGCAACCGCGCGCTACGCAGCGAGACGCTTTAGACCGCTCGGCTACTCCACCGCGGCAACTGTTTGTATGTAGTTTAGAGTATTCTCTTGTTTTATTATTTGCAATACTGCCTTACCCTTATTGGGAGCCCTTGTTTAGCATTTTCACCATACAGAGCTTAGTTTCTTTTTACAATTAATTGCATTTAAGATATGATGTATGGGATTTTAATGACTTGTAGGCCAAAGAACAAACTCCTTTTGTATAGGGAAGAACATCATGTCCCCCCCTCCCCCACCCCACAGTATGGAGCACTCCTCAGAGGTGGGGCGGGTGAAGGGGGGAAGAGCAATTGCGTCATCTGTCGCTGTGTTTAAAGGTAAGTGCCCTATTGACAGTTTGCAAGTGTCATTTGTCAGAGTTGTCTGGTGGCAACATGGGTGTGAAAACGGACACTTTACCTCATAATCTGCCAAATGGCAGGGGCAGTGAGTGGCGCTTGCAGGTCAAATAGGAGTCAGCTGGGATGCTGACCCAGGTGGTGGCTGTTGCAGCTAGTATTTCTCCCGATGATAGTGCGAGGTGTTGACCATGGGGGTATGGTGATGCATTTCAGTAGGTGACACTTGAGCGTGAGAGGAGGGTTCATAACACTTGAAGTGACATACATCATGTAGAGGAGATTGTAATGTAGCATGAGGAACAGTTGTGGTAGTAGCTCGGGAGGTATAGGTACAATATATTCAATTGCTGGTGCGGAGGGTGGGTTTAGAGTAGAGAAATCTCGAGAGGCAGGCATCGTAGGAGATACCCTCGACATAGGGGTGGAAGATTGGAACACTCAACAAAGTTTTTAGTGAGTTTGAAACACTCAGTGGAGTAGCAGTATGATTCGTAGCACTCGACAGAGTAGTAGCATGGTTGTAGGACACAATGGAGTTGCGTGTGCATTTGTAGCACTTAACAGAGCAGCATTAGAGGGTGTTTTGTGAACAATAAGCAGAGTTGATCGTCCTTGTGTCTCCTTGACTTGAGGGGGTGTGGTGGACTCAATGTGAGTGATCTTAACTCTATGCAATGAGACTGATGTCAGGTTTTTTGTTTATTTCGATGTCAAATGTTGTTGTCCATGCATCTGATACATGGTGAGGGCCTGAATAAGGAGGCTGCAATGCTGTGTGCACTGCATCATCCCTTAGCATGCCAAGTGAGCAAGTTGTTAAAGTTTGTGGTTCAAGGCTGAAAGATACAGGTTGAGTTATTGTTGCAAAATGTATTTTGATGTGGTCCAACAGCGTGGGCATTCAGATAGTTCTGGGCGAAGTTGTGGGTGGACAAGCTCACCTGGTAGCACCAGCTGTTGACCATACATGAATTTGGCAAAAGTGCCCTGGAGGTCCTCCTTGTAAGTGGTACCTAGGCCTAACAGAATCCATGGGAGGGCATCTGTCCAAAAGCTTGTGTGGCACCTAATAGCAGTTTTAAATTTCTTGTGTCACTGTTCCACTAGTCCACTAGCCTGTTGGCTTGCGGGAGTTAGGTGGTGAAGGAATTTTTTTAATGCTGCACAACTGGCAAATGTTTGTGAACAGAGCTGATTCAAATTTCTGACCTCGGTTGGTAGTAACAACAATGGGGCAGCAAATTTTCATGGAACAATTGGAGCAATGGAAGTAGAAGCTGCAAAAATAATTTTTTTCCAGATCAGAGGAGTGATTCTAAGGGATATAAAACTGTAGAGGAACTCAAATCTTGTGGCAACAAAATTTACATTAAAAAACAGGAATGCACTGGTCATCCACAGAAGCGCATGGGAGCTCGCTTGCGCAAATTGAACAGACATGAGCATCCCTGAAGGTTAGTGATGGTAAGACCCTTGGAGGAAGAGGAAGATTGACAGATGAAACAATTGACAGATTGTAGAGGTATTACTGTTGTACAAATAGGCAAAATACAGGAATCACTGAGCATATGAGGAAAACAGCGTGGACATTATTTTTTCATACTGCATCAACAAATGAGCACCTACAACATGCCTTATGTCCCACAGATGAAGTACCAATCAGGAAAGGAATATGACCATAAAAACAGTTTATAAAATGCTGTAATTGATGTAATTAAGTCCATATTCAGAGATTTGTCACAGCCAAATTTATTGGAAAAGTGCCTACGTAGGCAAAAACAAAATCCCAATGCATGTATGAACAATTTCATTTGGATTAGGCTTCCAAAAACAGTGTTTGCACAGATAAAAACATTGCACTTTGGAATGTATGATGCAGTTGCAACTTACAGTGCTGGAAAACTTATAAAATGTGATGTGCTGAAAGATTTTCAACCAGAAAACAACACCATTTCCACAACTTGGCAAATTGATGAAGAAATATTAAGAGGTGCAGCAAGAACAGACAAATGTCTACAACATGCAGCAGAAGGGAAAAGAAACATGTGAAAAGATGACTAACACTAGAAACATAAGAAGATGCTGATGATCCGTCATATGGAGTGGAAATGTACTAAAAAACTTTGAAAGCCATTTCCCTCAAGTTTCAAATTTTTATATTTAAAGAACATTTTCTCAGTAACTACTAACAGTAGATCAATAATATCTATACATATTATTGTTTATTTCAATTCCTTCCTTGTTATAACAAATTGTAAAAAAAAGTTTTGGAGTTATGGAAGACACACACACACACACACACACACACACACACACACACACACACACACACACCAACCTGGCAACATTTAATAAAAATTGTAAAACAAAAACCAATAAATATTTCTTAGCTTGGCATTATAACTTTGTCGAGAAATACTCATTGAAATATTGTCAAAATTTCAGAGCCATGTGGTTTAAGAAAAAATGTTCTTTGTATTTGCTGAAATTAACATGGAGGAGATAGAACATTTCCATTCCCCTTAAATACTGACAATGGGTTCTCACACTCAGAAGAATTTTATTCCTTGGTACAATGGCTATTGAATCCTATACTTGTAGTAAAATGCAGTTATAAAACTGACAGAAGTCAACAAAATATCTGTTGAGAGTATGTGTTCATAATAATTTTGATTTATATAGAAATCATGTTATTCTTTTCATTACTAGCATTTACAGAGCATTTAGACTTCAAGTGCAGTTAAATTACAAGTGCACTTTTAGAATACGAAATTCTAAAGTCATCAAAAATGGAAATGTCTACCAATACTAATGTGGAAACTTCTAGAAATTGGACTTCCATATTTAAATGTTACAGTATTTTACATTAAAGATTACAGACAATTGGTATCAGATAATACAGTATAAGTATATACTTCTATAGTCCCAAACTTGCTTGTCATGTTACAAGATACACTGCCTCTAATCATTAAAAACTATTTTTTTCTTAATGAGTCCCTCTCATTCTATGTGATTGATTACCAACATTAGCACACTACGATGCCAATGCAGTAAGTAAAATTTTACCATAAATAGCTTAATATTTTAGTGAGCAGTTCAGCCTTTTGTTGCCTGACATGTTTTTATGAAGATATCCTGGCAATTTAGTTAGTATCTGCACTTAGTTTTACTCAAAATGATGTAAATACTTTGTAACATAAAATTTATGAGCCCTTAGGGCTTTCATAGCAACCTGTATTCTGATCAAAGCCGGGTGAATACTTTCACATGTATTAGGCGTATAATAATTTCTTGTCAGTAGGACTCCAGTATCCATTACATGAGATGCGTCAAGTCTGCGTGTGGACACATATACTCAGTTTCAGATTTTTAGCCCATTTTCAAATCAACAAAATTAATTTCTACAGCACACCCATTGGCCACATAGTTCTTTTTTCTGGGTTGACAGTAGATCTTTCGTTGGCAACTATGTGTTAGTTTGTAGAGCTAGTAGTTTTGAAGGTTTTTCACTGAGAGAACAGATTTGTCTGTAACTAGGACAAAGAGGCAAAGTAGTTGTGACGAAATATCCTTGTCTACCGAATTAGGGCGAACCTTAAAGTATTTCAAGATCCATCAATACAAATTAACTTAATGGTTCCTTTACCGATAATGATGTAGCTAGGATTACATTGCATATCGAAGTAGAACGCGTCTCACTTCATATAGAGCATAGGGACGAGGACACCGGACAGTCTCGCTAATGTGCGTAAAACACGGGAAGGAGCGTCACAACTTCACTGCTACCTATTCCTCGATGTTGACGCATTACAGTGGTTGAAATAATTTAAATTGAAAGTTTATTCGCAATATCAAATTTCCAACTCCTGTATTAGGTATAGATGTACTACCCAGGGCAGGCATAGGAAAATTTGTGCCTAGATGCGACTCGGACCAGGATTTACTGCTTTTCGTGATCAGCCGCCTTGTAACTTTTGGCTATCTGATGACCTTTCCAGGACCGACCGAAATTTCTGTGTACCACAGTGACCATATATACGACAGTCACTATCTTCAGAATTCATTCGTCTCTAATGTCCTATGTATCATGTCAAATAGAAAGCAACGAAACAAATAAACTTTTGCTATTGATATAAGATTTAAGAAGATTTGGTCTATATGTATGAAATAACATTAATTACTTGTAATCTCCTTTTACTGTTGTGGCAGCCAAGACACTTCACTGTCAGTGCCTCATACCTGCAATCGGCCACTCCCCTTTGACCATACCACACACGAGCGATTTTGAAAGCAATTGCAATTATTATTCCGAACGTCTCTGGGTCACAAAATTCTGTCACGAACTGCTATGTTTAGGAGCGGTTTCACTGATTTGCATATGTTGTTCACTAATATGTGCAAAACATGGAAAGAAAGTCGTTTAACTTGTTTCAGAATGCTTTTATTCTGAACTACGCTATCTTACACAATATAATGCACTTTAAATTGACATCAAGTGTGTCAAATTTTTACAATCTGTATTTGCGAAATAAAACTCTGGAAACCTCTTGTTTTTAAATCAAACTAAGTAAATAACATCTATGGCATCGGTGAAGAATCCCTGAAAATATATTCCTTTTTACATATTATTTTCGCCCAGGAATGAATATTATAGCGATCTGATATCAAGAGAATTGACTTATTTAGAAGTAGGAAATATTTTTCATAGCACAACAAAAAATTAGGGGAGGTCAAAAATATATCTGAATGCAACATAATAAACACACCTTTTATTTTCCTGACAAATCTGTGTTTTTGTACTCTTCCTTATAGACAGTGTACTTGATATCGCCGAGTAAGACCCAGCTCGGCCGCTTCCTGCCACCCCGCTGTGACGGAGTGACCGAGCGCATTGAGGTGCTATGCTCCGATACGCGAGGCTGTTCCTCGTTAGCAGTTCGAATCCTCCCTCTGGAATGGATGTTTGTGCTGTCTTTAGTATAAGTTAGTTTATAGGTACCGGTAGTTTGTAAGTTTAGGGACTGCTGAGGCCCCAGTTAAGTCCCATAAGCTTGACAATCATTTGAACCTGTCGTCCCCAAATATGTACCGCCCGGGGCCATGGCCTCCCGGCACCCCCCACGCTAAGCCACTGGTTGGTTCCTGCAGAGGAGTTTTCCAAAATGGGGACTGATATGGACTCCAGTTAAAATAGCGAAGCTTGATTGAATTCATTACTACTGAAGATAATGCGTCGTTTGAAATGCATCAACGCTTGCTGAAGGTAAACGGAGACCAACAATGGACGTGAGCATTGCGGTGTCGCCACTACGAGCCAGTATCCAAATGACAGTCCTTGGAGTGGAAAGATGCGAATTCTCCAACAAAGAAGAAATTGAAGACTCAGTCATCTGCAGGCCAAGTGATGTGCAAAGTCTTCTGGGATAGCCAGGGTGTGATTCATTTGTGTGATTTTCATACCTGGGGATACCCCCAGCCCCAGTCCCACACACTTGGCTATCTCCACCCCCTAGGGACCCACCACCTCCACCCCTCCACCCCTGAGAGAAGCCCCACTTACCCAACCTCCACCCCCAATTAATTTAATTAAATTTGCTTATCAGTTCAAATCTGAAATAGCGTAAACACTCACCCTCGCCACCGCCAGGCTAGTGCCACCCCGACATCTCCAGACCTGTGGACCTCCACCAGACTGGCACCACCTTCGATCGCCCCCGCAAGCCGACCGCCTCACACCCACCGACCCAATTGATTTTATTAAATTTGCATTTCAATTTAATTTTGAACAATTTAACCACCATCACCCGCCTCCGTCCTCGTCTCCGCCGCTGCCCCCACCGACAGCCCTAAAGATTGCCACCCCCGCTTGATCTGGTTCAGGATTCGAACCCGAGCTCCTATAATAAAAAAAAATGATTTTAACAAAACTTATTACTTATCGACGTACAGGTTGTATTAAACCAACATTGGAAAAAAAGGAGCCAACTATTCTGTACTTCTGACAGTACAATTACAAAGAATAATAACTAATCATGTACCTGAGAGTTTCATAAACAAATCACTAGCGACCCCGCCCGCCGCCAGGCCATTCATCACCGCCACCAATTATTTTTTTAATTCCCAATTTACACATTATCGCGACAATTGCTACACCAAGAAGAAATGCAGATGATAAACGGGTATTCACTGGACAAATATATTATACTAAACCGACATGTGATTACATTTTCACGCTATTTGGGTGCATAGATCCTGAAAAATCAGTACCCAGAACAACCACCTTCAATCGTAATAACTCTGGGCATTGAGTCAAACAGAGCTTGGATGGCGTGTACAGGTACAAATGCCTATGCAGCTTCAACACAATACCACAGTTCATCAAGAGTAGTGACTGTTGTATTGTGACGAGCCAGTTGCTCGGCCACCATTTTCCAAACGTATTTAGTTGGTGAAAGATCTGGAGAATGGCTACGGCAGGAGTTGAACATTTTCCGTATCCAGAAAGGCCCGTACAAGACCTGCAACACGCGGTCGTGCATTATCCTGCTGCAATGTAAGGTTTCACAGGGATCGAATGAAGGGTACAGCCACAGGTCGTAACACATCTGAAATGTAACGGCCACTATTCAAAGTGCCGTCGATGGGAACAAGAGATAACCGAGACGTGTAATCAGTGGCACCCCATACCATCATGATGGGTGATACGCCAGTATGGCGATGACGAGTACACGCTGCCGATGTGTGTTCAACGTGATGTCACGAAACATGGATGCGACGATCATGATGCTATAAACAGAACCTGGATTCATCCGAAAAAATTACATATAGCCGTTCGTGCACTCTGTCTGTGATGCAGCATCAAGGGTATCCGCACCCATGGTCTCCGAGCTGATAGTCCATGCTGTTGCAAACATCGTCTAACTGTTCGTGCAAATGGTTGTTGTCTTGCAAAGATCCCCATCTGTTGACTCAGGGATCGAGACGTGGCTTCACGATCCGTTACAGCCATGCGGATAAGATGCCTGTCATCTCGACTGTTAGTGATACGAGGTCGTTGGGCTCCAGCACGGCATTCTGTATTGCCCTCCTGAACCCACCAATTCCATATTCTGGTAACAGTCATTGCATCGCGACCAACGCGAGCAGCAATGTCATGATACGATATACCGCAATTGCGATATGCTACAATCCGACCTTTATCAAAGTCAGAAACGTGATGGTACACATTTCTACTCTTTACACGAGGCATCACAACAACGTTTACCAGGCAACGCCGGTCAACAACTATTTGTGTATGAGAAATCGGTTGGAAGCTTTCCTCATTTCAGTAAGTTGTAGGTGTCGCCAGTGGCGCCAACCTTGTGTGAATGCTCTGAAAAGTTAATCACCTGCATATCACAGCATCTTCTTCCCGTCGGTTAAATTTCGCGTCTGTAGCACATCATCTTCGTGGTGTAGGAATTTTAATAGCCAGGAATGTATGTTTCGATTATAACATTACACTGGAACATAACGTAATACATCAAACCTTAAGTACAACTCGCAATTTTGTTGTTAAATATAGACACAGCATTAAGAAATTCAGTGTTCTGCTACGGATAGGTCTTGTACATTTATCGTCAATTATTTTAAAACAAACATTTAGGACTATCGAAGAAAAATAATTGGTCTGTCTCTTCACCTCCTAAGGTTCCTGGGAAAAACAAAGATAGCACACGTTAGAATGTAACGGTAACGGCCGTCACAAACTTGTGTGTAAAACACTGTAGATGTGTAACACATCTATCTTAAACAATTTCTCGCGATAGACACCACGGAAACAGTACGAACGATCCTTGTTTTAAAAAATAAAAATGCCTTACAGTAACGTAGTTCGATCTCCAATGCGATCACAAACACACAGTGTTCTCTCGGCAGGCTACATAAAACATTACTATAAATATATGCATAATGCTGAAGGAATTAGATTAGGTAAAGAAACAATAAAGGAGGTAGATGAGTTTTGTTACTTGGGCAGTAATATAACAAATGATGGTCGCAGTACAGAGGATATAAAATGCAGAATGGCAATGGGTAGAAAAGCGTTCTTGAAAAAGAGAAATTTGTTAACTTCGAATATTGATTTAAGCCTAAGAAAGTCCTTTCTGAAGGCATTTGTGTGGAGTGTTGCCTTGTATGGGAGTGAAACATGGACGATAAACAGTGCGGACAGGAAGAGGGTAGAGGCTTTTGAAATGGCCGGCCGCGGTAGCCGAGGGGACTGAGGCGCTCCAGTCACGGTCTGCACGGCCCCTACGGTCGGGGGTTCGAATCCCCCCTCGGGCATGGATATTTGTGCCGTCCTTAGGATTAGGTAGTTCATAAGTAGTTTGTAAGTTTAGGGACTGATGACCCCGTAGTTAAGTCCCATAAGTTTTACGGACATTTTTTTTTTTTTTTTTTTTTTTTTTAATGTGGTGCTACCGAAGAATGCTGAAGATTAAGTGGGTGGATCCCTAACTAATGAGGAGGTACTGAACAAAATTGGGGAGGAAAGGAATTTCTGGCATACCTTGACTACAAGAAGGGATCGATTGGTAGGACACATTCTTAGACATCAAGGAATCGTGAATTTAGCATTGGAGGGAAGTGTATGGGGTAAAAACCGCAGAGGAAGACCAAGAGCTGGATACAGTAAGCAGATTCAGACAGATGTAATTTGCCGTTCTGATGTGGAGTTGAAGAGGCTTGCTCAGAATAGGGTATTGCGGAGAGCTGCATCATACCAGTCTCCGGACTGAAGACCACAACAACCACAATGTTTAAACAAAATATCATAACGTTTTATTATTTTAAGTATCTCTCTCCATGCTATACACGACCATAAGTCTTTATTGTAGATACATTAGAAGCAAAGAGGTGTCATCCATCACTGTTACGGCGAGGCAGACGGATGGATAAACAGACACGTCTGCACCAGTGTCCACCAAAAAATTGGAGTTTAGTGTAGAGGTCAGTGACAAACAATCTACGGCTGCTGTCTGGAAAGCCAGTTGCCGTCATTACTGACCTCCTGTCTCGTTTTCCATTTCACTTGCCGGCGCACATTTCTTTGATTGAGGTCCAAACCTTCTATGATACCAGCATATTTTATTTGATGAAGGTGATCGGCTGCGTTTTCGTGATGAGCGATGTCGCTGAGGTCGACGACTGGACAATTGAGTTTTGAGTACAGCGACTTGTGCAGTAAGCTTCGCAATCTGTGTTTGTAATGACGCTGTAGCAGAATCTGGTGGTGAACTAACAGCCGCTATTGTTGATGGCGGTTACATCTCTACAATGCGGTCTGAAGTCTGCGCAAGTGCATCCAGATCTTCAGCACACACTGTAAGAATCTTCTGTACGTCTGAGGGAAGACTTAAGAGCCAGATGTTCCTTAGAATATCTTCACTAACAGCATTGCCCGCTAGTGTCCGTAGTTGTCGCAGCAACTGCGAGGGAGTGCGGTCTCCTAACTCCTCTGTTCGCAGTAGCTTCTCCAGTCGTTTTGCTTCTGATTGCGATAGACGCGTAATTAGAGCACTCTTCAGAGCCGTGTATCAGACCGTTCTTGGTGGGAGGACCAAAATATCTTGCACTTCGAGAGCCATGTCCTCACTAAGTGCGACGACAGCTTTACTGTACTTAGTTTCGACAGCTGTGATATTTACGAGCACGAATTGACTCTCGAGTTGTGCGAACCATAACACTGTGTTCTGCTGCCAGAAAGGTGGTGGTTTGACAGCTACTCCATTAACTGAAGCGCTCGGAGTTGCGTCGACGTTTGGTGCCGGGTTCGACATTGCTATATTTAATACACGGAATAAGCGTGGCGCGGATGACGCGGTAGATAGTACTTGACTTCGAAATACCGGGTGATCAAAAAGTCAGTATAAATTTCAAAACTTAATAAATCACGGAGTAATATAGATAGAGAGGTAAAATTTGACACACACGCTTGAAATGACACGAGGTTTTATTAGAAAAAAAAGTATTGTTAGACGCATGAAAGATCTCTTGCGCGCGTCGTTTGGTGATGATCTTGTGCTCAGCCGCCACTTCCGTCATGTGTGGCCTCCCAGGTCCCCAGACCTCAGTCCGTGCGATTATTGGCTTTGGGGTTACCTGAAGTCGCGTGTATCGTGTATCGACTGACATCTCTAGGGATGCTGAAAGACAACATCCGACGCCAATGCCACAACTCCGGACATGCTTTGCAATGTTGTTAACAATATTATTCCTCGACTACATCTATTGTTGAGGAAATGATGGTGAACATATTGAGCATTTCCTGTAAAGAACATCATCTTTGCTTTGTCTTAATTTGTTATGCTAATTATTGCTTTTCTGATCAGATGACGCGCCATCTGTCGGACATTTTTTGAACTTTTTTGAACTTTTAAAAAATTTGTTATTATTATTATTATTATTATCATTCTAATAAAACTCCATGTCATTCTAAGCATGTGTGTCAATTTTTACCTATCTACAATATTCCGTGATTTATTAAGTTTTCAAATTTACACTGACTTTTTGATCACCCGGTAAGTCGGCGACGCGATACGCGAATGAAGCGCGGTGCGGATGGCATGCACTTAATGTTTAGAATGATACGGAACAGACACAACGTTCGTTAATGTCGGCTGTCGTATTTAATGACGTCGCGCGGCGCAATTGTTTCGTATTTGTCACGCCGGGGTCACCAAAAAAGTTGCGCCGCGGTGGAGTAGCCGAGCGGTCTAAAGCGTCTCGCTGCGGAGCGCGCGGTTGCTCGCCGTGGAGGTTCGAGTCCTCCCTGCGGCATGGGTGTGTGTGTTTGTCCTTCAGTTAGTTTACCTAGGTTTAAGTAGTTTGTAAGCTACTGATGACCACGCAGTTTGGTCCGATAGATGTACAAACATTTGAACATTTTTGAAAAAAGTTGCGACTCGTAATAAATTAATTTCACAGCAACATATCTTGAGCAACATAAACGTATATTTCCATCACAGAATACAGAAACAGAAAATATACAATAACAGAAAAAACACATATAGAAAAATGAATGAGCAATAGCAAAGATATTACGTGAATGTAATCTCTGTTCGACTTGCGCACGTCTATGTCTCGCTGTATAGCACTGCACAAACTTAACGCCACCACTACAAGTCCATCTGAAACCTCCGTAAGCTATTTTTCTTTTTACTACTTTATTCAACTACACTGAAAGGTACTCTTTGGTTTCATTTGCAATAGCAGTATTAGTAACATTTCGTGTAGAATCGATAGCTCAATCCAAAGAGTAAACAGCACAAGTCAAAGAAGTTAAATATCCAGTTGTACCTCTAGCAGTTCATGGTTATACACTGGTCAAAACAATTAGGAGATCAGTTGAGATATCTAGGTTCTGAAGTATTGTCGTCGAGTGTGTGGACTAAAATGATTCGACATCATTCTGTCGGTTTTACGGAGTGGAGACAACAACATTACGGCACCCGAAGTAGTGGTAATAATAGAAAGTTGCTGCATAGGGGGTTGGTGTTGACTTGTGTTTACCAATCGATTGCACAAGCAGTTCGGTTCAGATAGTGTAGCGAGCAGGTAGTGCAATACAACAACAACGTAGCCTACCTGGACTATGGCATGGAGAGCCAAAAGAAGGTTAGACACAGAGGGAGGTGGCTGCAGCGATCGGAGTGTCCCAAAACGTAATTTCCAGGACCTGGACGCGATTTCAAACAACAGGAAGCGTTAAAAGAAGACAAGGTTAAGGTCGTCCATGGGTGATAACAGTACGAGATTGCAGTTATGTCCAGTTAACAACCCGTCGAGACAGGAGGCTGAATGAAACTCAGTTGCAATGCACCCTCCAGGCCAGTGGCGTAACTAGGAGTTCGATTTTGGGGGGGGGGGGGGGGAATAGATCTGCTTGAGGAGCAAAATTTTAGTCACTTTCCAGATAGACTACCATCTACCACTCCTGTTGAAGAAACTAATTCACTACCATCCAATGAAAACTTATGGTAAAACACCCCAAGTTTCCAAACTTTACCTTTACCAGATTGCTGTAAAACTTTTTTTTTTTTTTTGGGTTCTGGGTGGGGGTTCTATCCCCCTCATACACCCCCCCCCCCCCCAATAGTTACGCCACTGCTCCAGGCAGCAACAGGACGCGCAGTATCAGTACTAACATCCGAAATCGCCTTAGGGAATGTGGCCTCTACGAACGAAGGCCTATAGTGTGTGTCCCATTAAAAACCAGGACACCATTTAGCCTGCAGAAACTGTGCGGAGTAAGATCAAGATTGGAGTCGTAACGAATGGTGCCGGGTTCTGTTCACAGATGAGTCAAGATCGTGTGTTCAGCCAGACAATCGTCGTTCCCTCATCTGGAGAGAACGTGGGACTAGGAACAATCCGTCTTATGCACAGGAAACATCACCATTATCATGAAACTTCCTGGCAGATTAAAATCGTGTGCCGGAACCGGGACTCGAACCTCGGACCTTTGCCTCTCGCGGGCAAGCACTCTACCACTGAGCTATCCCGACACGACGCACGGTTCCGCCCCACAACTTCAATTCTGCCACTCCTCGCCTCCTACTTTACAAACTAAGCCATGTCTCCTCCATATCCATTCTTCCAGGAGTGCTAGTCTTGAAAGTTTCGCAGGAGAACTTCTGTGAAGTTTGGAAAGTAGGAGGCGAGGTACTGACAAAATTGAAGTTATGGGCGGCACCGTGAGTCGTGTCGGGATACCTCAGTGGTAGAGCACTTGCCCGCGAAAGGCGTCCCAGGTTCGATTCCCGGTTCCGGCACAAGATTTTAATCTGCTATGAAGTTTCATATCAGCGCACACTCCGCTACAGAGTGAAAGTTTCATTCTATCACCATATAATGGTGGTGGGCGAATGATGTGGGCAGGAGTCAGTATTGGCGGACATACGGACCTCTATTTCGTTCAGAATGGCGCTTTGACTGTATAGAGGTACAGAGAAGAGTTGCTTGGACCTTTTGTTGTGTCCTATGCGGTGCCACAGTGTCATTTGCAAAATGTTTTCTAAAAGCGACACACATGTAGATATGCTTATAATGAACCTCTGAACTTTACACAGCAATCATCACAGAGAAAGTTAATTGCAGTAAACACCCATGGGACTCACGGTTCGAGTACGTGTGTGGCGAGCACGCGGCCCCGAGCTAATGCAGTCTTCCTTCCTTCTTTACTTCCTGAACTGCATTTCATTTCCCCCTCCCCTCCTTTCCTATCCTCACTCCTTTCCCTCCCCATCAGGGGACTGATAACCTCAGTACTTTAGTCCCCCTATCCCAACCAAACAACCCAACCCAATTGCAAATTCAAATGTTTGTTAAGCTTATTGGACTTAACTACGGGGTCATCAGTCCCTAAACTTACAAACTACTTATCAACTACCTTATACTAAGGACGGCAGAAATATCCATGCCCGAGGGGGGATTCGAACCCCCGACCGTAGTGGCCGTGCAGACCATGACTGGAGCGCCACCGCGGCCGGTACCCAATTGCAGCAATATGTTTTGTATGTACAATGTGATGATGAGCTGCTAGGCAGCTCGAAACCGGTTATGATCAATAAATAACTTCATAAAAAAGGGTGACTAGTTGCAGTAATTTAAGACACCTATCACGACTTAAATCCAATTTCTTATGATAACCCGAAGTACGGCAATTTTTGATGTAGTTTCCAATCTCAAGTTTTTTGACGTACCAGACCAGCTTGTCACCAAAATAACGACAAGCCAACACCGCTGGCTATATAACGATACAGACAGCAGATTTTGCGCATTACAGCGCAATTAAGCACAACCCGACTTCGACGCAGCCTTCAGAATTTCCCTCGCTCGAGACGCGATGGAAAGCACTGCAGTCGTCGCTGGAGGCGCAGTAATTTTCCAACTCGGCGTCGCCTGTTGCGACGGCTGGTGGCTATTGGGGTGGAAAGCGCACATTAGCACCAGGATGCGGCAGGGGAAAGCCGAGTTGCACTGGGGGTGAAAGCGGCAGGCAGCGCCCCCTGTAGAGACACGGCGAGCAGCCACCACGGGCAGTCGGCACGATGTCTCCGCTGCTGTTGGTTGTGGCGCTGTGCGCGGCGGTGGGCCCCCGCGCCGCCTCCGCCCGCCCCCAGGAGCCGCCCCCGCAGGCGCTGCCGCGCGCCCTCGCCGCCGCCAGCAGGGGCTCCACGCACCACCTGGCCAGGGTGCTCGCAGACGACGCCTTCGTGCGCAGGCAGATCGACTGCGTGCTCGCCGACGCCGGCTGCGACGCAATCGGCCGCAACCTCAAGCGTGAGTGCCTCTATGTTTACAGCGTATTAAAAAAAATTGCATTGACGTGTTTCCGGCCTACTTAGGTTTCCCTGTAGTTATGTGATTTTTGAAAATGTTTCGGACTCAAAATAATAAAAATGCCAAGAATATAAAACTACCAGGTGATCCAAAAGTCAGTATAAATTTGAAAACTTAATAAATCACGGAATAATGTAGATAGAGAGGTAAATATTGACACACATGCTTGGAATGACATGGGGTTTTATTAGAACCAAAACCAACAAAAGTTCAAAAAAATGTCCGACAGATCAGAAAAGTAATAATTTGCGTAACAAATTAAGACAAAGAAAAGATGATGTTCTTTACAGGAAATGCTCATTATGTTCACCATCATTACTCTACAATAGCTGTAGTCGAGGAATAATGTTGTGAACAGCACTGTAAAACATGTCCGGAGGCATTGGCGTCGGATGTTGTCTTTCAGCATCGCTAGAGATGTCGGTCGATCACGATACACCTGCGACTTCAGGTTACCCCAAAGCCAATAATCGCACGGACTGAGGTCTGGGGACCAGGGAGGCCAAGCGTGACGAAAGTGGCGGCTGAGCACACGATCATCACCAAACGACGCGCGCAAAAGATCTTTCACGCGTCTAAAAATGCTACCTTTTTTGTGTTCTAATAAAACCCCATGTCATTCCAAGCATGTGTGTCAATTTTTACCTCTCCATCTCTGTGATATATTAAGCTTTCAAATTTATACTCACTTTTTGATCACCCGGTACACACATAAAAAATAATCTCTAAACAGGATGTCCAATTTATCTTGACCACCCGAAATATCTCTGGAAGAACAACGGCTACTGTAAAACGAATTTCACCAGTATCAATGTAAGGCGGAGGCTGATGAATATAAATATTTTGAAAATGTTCAAATGTTTGTATAGCTTATGGAACTTATCTAGGGTTCATCAGTCCCTAAACTTACAAACTACTTACGAATTAGCTAACACTAAGGACGGCACAAATTTCCATGCCCGAGGGGGGATTCGAACCCACGACCGTAGTGGCCGTGCAGACCGTGACGGGCGCGCCGCAGTCCCCTCGGCCACCGCGGCCGGCGAATATTTTGAAACACTTTGAAAAATCATTCTTATGCCAAGGCTGCAAAATATTTTTATTTGTTACATTCTAACGGTTTCGGCAGTTCCTGCCATCAACAGGAAAGTAACAAGATATCTATAATTGAATGTTTGTATATCCTCTATGTGTTCATAAACCATTCATTCGATTGCAATGAAACTTTGGTGAACTGTTCCCGTACGCCCACGAATGTTCCTGACCCAAAAACAAAAGAGCACGACACATAGCTCAGGAGATATGACGTCATAAATAATGAGAGGCCACCGCGTGAGAATACCCAGATTTATGCGTCAATTATTGGAAAATGGGAGTAATTAGGGACCTGCAACAAAGTTTACGTGTAATTTCGGACGTTTATGAAGCGTTTTTGTAACTGAACCCTCCCATCTCCCACCCACACACAAAATGATGAAACGAAAAGAAGTCTACCGCTCACAACAGTTTCGATGTAGATGCCGTAAAACTGCCGCATCAGACATGACCTTATGATGTTTTGCTTGATTACTGCTGACAGTCTTGGCATATAGTATCGATATGTATCACTAAATGTGCCGTCAAATTTATATCACTGTACGACACATACTTCATGACATATCTAATCAATAAAAATTAATGTTTGTTTGTTTCTCTTTTTGTTCGTATTTTATGCACGACCATATCGTACTTTGTCCATTCGCGCGAAGGTTATAAGCATACTAAAATTAACTTCGTATGGTGCATGGCGGAGGGTGCTTCACATTTAGTTAATTCCTTTCTTACGACTTCACGCTGAAATGGTTGGAAGGATATGAATAAAATTTGGAATAGAGGTAGCTTATACCTTGATTAATACATGGGCTACCTTTCGTAACCCTCCGTAGGTGCATGGCGTAGGGTACATTACAACAAACATCCAAATTGTTTGACTGGTCACCATGAAAGAGAGCTCATAAATGTATATTTTCATGAAGGAGATGGACAGTGACAGGAGTAGGAGAAGTACTAACTTAAGGCTGGTATGAATGAATAAATAAATAAATACCGGGCAAGCCGGGTTTTCAGCTAGTTTACAATAAAATATTATGATTGTTTCTAAAAGCCCAATCATTTTACATCGTGTAATAGGTATTAAAAATGAGGAAATTCTTTCGATACAGTCTCTAACAATATGTAAAGATGACATTATTGGAACAGATTTGTATACGCATTGTTTGTATCGAAAGAATTTCCTCATTTGCAATAGTTAAAGTTTGATTAAAGGAATACCTACTACATTATGTAAAATGGAAAGGCTTTTAGCAAAAAAATCACAATATTTTATTGTAAATTAGACGTTGCTGTACTCAGTAAAATTGTTATATTGTTTGTTTCGATGTAAAATATCTTGTTGATTTCCTGTTGATGGCAACAACTGCCGAAACCGGTAGAATATAATAAATAAAAATATTTTTCTGTCTTGGCATAAGAATGATTTTTTCAAAGTACATCACGGCTGTAGATTGCCATCTAAAAAAATATTTTGAAGCACAATAAACAAAACCATATGTGTTTTTTAACTCAAACTTATGTATTTTTAAGTGGACACCCCATATTATTTCATCGGCAATCTATAGCGAGACAAGTCACAATCAACAAGGCCGTTGATTGTATCGCAGTACGCCAATGACATCCCGAGATATTGCGAAGCGAAGTTGACGCTTGAAATACGTGAAACGCGCGGCTAGCGCTCGTCCTGAGCAGCATGCGGTTCTGGCCTGTCTCAGAACGTGCGTTAGCCGGGCGTTTCGCGTATTTCAAACCTCAACTTCGCTTCGCAATATCTCAGGATGTCATTGGCGCATTGCGATGGAATCAACGCCATTGTTTATGAGATTTGTAATGCTATAGATTGCTGATGAAATAATATAGGGTGTCCATTTGAAAACACACAAGTTTGTATTAAAAACACGTATGCTTTTGTTATAGACTGTTTCAAAATATCAACTACAATACATTTTCCTTGAGACAACATTGTCTCGTTATACCGAAGGAATTAAACATAGGGAGAGGCATTGAATTAAAATTTGTGTTGTGGCTGGGATTCGAACGCGGGACCTCGTACTTACAAGGGAGGCGCTTTAGACCGATTTTTTTCTTTTTTTTGCTCTATGGGTAGTTCTTGTCCTTTGCGGACGCTGATCCTGTTTGTTCGTTTTGGTTCTACGTGTTCTTTGGCTCAGCTTTTTTATTACAGAGAGCGTTTAGCCCCTCTGACCGGGCGCGCTGATCCACGGCGCCCGGTGCCCGCACAGCTAACACAGCGTTGCAGACAAAGCGACTACACGGACTGTCTTGCACCACGTCTCCCTCCACACTACATACTTTAATTCTGCCTCAATGTTCCCATTCACGTTCTTTGCTAGGGTGCTATTCCAATATAGTAGAGCCCTGGTAATTTGATACGCATTTCATGTGGAACATGTTTATTAATTGTGAAAATAATAACAAATTTTCAGCTTGATGTTTGATATAATATATATATTTAAAAATATCGCATCTTGATCGCGTTCAACTATTGAACATCGTCAGTGCAGTTTCGAGTCCTCAGGATTCGTGTACGCCGCAAACAGATTTTTCTACCGTCAAGATCCATAAAAGATATAAAGAAACAATGCCTGTCGAGTGCGTGTTACATGTTACAATCGAGTTGAAACTTATAACACACACTGGACAGTCCTTTTTTATTTATACTTTTGTGGATCTTAACGGTAGAAATGTTTTCATGTGGTGTACATGAGTCCAAAATCAAATGTTTGTAGGACTTATGGGGCTTAACTACGGGGTCATCAGTCCCTAAGCTTACAAACTACTTATGAACTAGCTAAGACTAAGGACGGCACAAATATCCATGCCCGAGGGGGGATTCGAACCCCCGACCGCAGTGGCCGTGCAGACCGTGACTGGAGCGCCTCAGTCTCCTCGGCCACCGCGGCCGGCACACATGAGTCCTCGGGGTTGGAAAATGCACTGTTGATGTTCAGTAGTTGAATGAAATCGATATGCTATATTTTTAACTAAATGTTTTATATCAAACCACCAAGCTAAAAAGTTATTATTATAATATTGCTGTGGTTGGACATACAACCCTTTGAGGAATCAAGATATATTAATTGAGATTAATATCTCTTTATAAATCGTCATTGTTCGTTCATAAATAAAACAAAATACAGATATTTGTTTCTCTGATTATTCAAGTATAAGAAAACGTCTTTCAAAATAACAGTTAGAAAAAAAACTAGCATCATCACAAAACAAACATAGATATAATAGAATCTTACACATTCATGTATAGGTACTAGGACGGTACCTTCTTATACCTCAGACTTTTGGTATTTATCAAAAGCTTCCAGAACGATTTCGTTACTTAAATTTATAATAATGCAATTAAATTCTCGGAAATTATATGTAGTTTGTATGAATAATGCAATTGTTTCAGTGTTCAATAAATTTCTTTCTTTTGTTCACTGCTGATTAATAAGTGAAAACTCTCAATGTTTGCATTAAGAGAAGATTTAAAAAATAGCTCTGTGTTCAAGTGTGCATTCGGCGTTCTAAAGAGATACAACTAGCGTTAATTTGCCGACAAAAGTTTGTCTTACTAGCTTATATTTTATTATAACATTTCCAATACCCACTCTTGAAACAGTTCAGTGTCGTCGTTAATAACATTCCTGTCATTTAAATACAAAACAGTGCTTTCTATTACGTTGCAATCTGTATTCTCGTTTATATTAGGCAAAAACATCCAAATGAATGTACCAAATTATTTCAAAGGTTTTATGCAGCCTTCAGAGTAAGTTTTTTTATTTAGCTATAAAAATTCAAAGAACATATCTAAAACTCGATTTTGGAGCATTCGTTTGGTTGGTTTACAATACTCTGAACCTTCAGAGGCAAACATTTCGTTAATTAAGTTGTTTAAGCACTTTATCGTTGTGAGAAGCAAAATATTTTTAACAAGCAATAATGTAAATTTAATTTTCGCGAATGAAATTGACAGGAAGCATAAATAACCACTTACTAAACAATCACAATAAATTCTTGGGAAATAGCATTTTATAAAACGAAATAAATAGTAAGGGACATTCCAAAGATTCCTCTACACTCATTTTTCACGATAAAACTGAAAGGTACGAGAACTTTGTTTACGAAACAAAAGGAATGATGCCATGCGGCATCTTTGAGGCCGTTAGATCCCAGCTAGGGTAGTTTTTGGTCTTTTTATTTATTTACTTATTTTAGTTAGATCGATATTTTGTGGTCGTTTGTTCATATTCGTTCTGGGTTGTTCGTTGAGTATTTGACTCAGATTGTTTATTACAGAAGGCATTACACCCACCGACCGAGCGCACTGAGCAACCACATCCGGCGTCACTGAATTACGGAGAGGGGCAACACAGAAATGAAAACCATTCTCACTGGAGATGTGCATCTGACTCATGATTCGTCCTTCCTTTTTTTCCCCATTTATCGCGTCGATAGATCCATCTACACCTCACTTAAAAACGCCAACACTATAACTGCACTTCAACGAAGTTTTAGAGCTAGTAGACGTTAATAAATTGAATAGCGCGGTTCGGTGTATGCTGAATGGGGCCAGTGATTTTTAAAATCACCTAATTGCCACTAGTCAGTAGATGCAAAATATGCACACTACTCTGCTACTCAAACCCAGCAGATTTAGTGGGAAACCCACTAACTTACCAACACTGCTCATCAAGAACATAAAGCATTTAATTTTACTAGTCTTGACTGTGGTTAAAATTCGACCAAATGTATTTATAAAGTAACGAAAATCTATATTTTTATTGTTTTTCATTATTGTTTCTCAATTTCCTATTAAAGGGCGGTCTAGCAGCGCAAGCAGGCGACCTTCAGCCTACAGAATTAATAAACTTTACCTAGGAGACAATTACAACATGTAACGGTGGTAAAATCTGCAGACTATAATGCAAAAGACATGACGACTGTAATGGAAGACATAAACAAGTTGAAAGACGTAGCGCACATCTATATTTAAAAAAATGATTGGAATTTAATGTATGCTGATTCTTAGTTCCTCCTCATTAGTTACATGATCTACCCATCTAATCTTCATCATTCGTCTGTAGCACCACATTTCAAAAGCTTCTATCATCTTTTTATCTGAACTTTTTATCGTCCACGTTTCACTCCCATACAATGCTACACTCCAGACAAATGCTTTCAGAAACGACTTCCTAACATTTAAATTAATATTGGATGTTAACAAGTTTCGCTTCTTTAGAAAGGCTTTTCTCCCCATAGCCATTCTATATTTTATATCTTCTTTACTTCGGCCATCAGAAGTTATCTTGCTACCCAAATAACAAAAATCATCTACTACTTTTATTGTCTCATTACCTAATTTAATTCCTTCAGAATCACCTGATTTTCTGACATTGCATTCCATTATCTTCGTCTTATATCTTCCTTTCAAGACACTGTCCATTCCATTCAATTGATCTTCCAGATCTTTTGCGGTCTCTGACAGAATTACTATGTCATCGGCAAACCGCAAACTTTTTATTTCTTCTCCCTGAACTTTAATTCCCTCTCCAAATTTCTCCGTCCATTCCCTTACTGCTTTCTCAATGTACAGATTGAACAACATTGGGGAAAGGCTACAACCCTGTCTTACTCCCTTCCCAATCTCTGCGTCCCTTTTTTGCCCTTCAACTCTAATAACCGCTGTCTGGTTTTTGTATAGGTTGAGTATAACTCTTCGTTCCCTATATTTCACCCCTGATACCTTCAGAATTTGGAAGAGTGTATTCCAGTCGACATTGTCAAAAGCTTTCTCCAAATCTACAAACGCTAAAAACGTAGATTTCCCTTTCCTTAGCCTATCTTCTAAGATAAGTCGTAATGTGAGTATTGCCTCCCGTGTTCCTACATTTCTCCTAAATCCAAACTGATCTTCCCCGAGGTCGGATTCCACAAGTTTTTCCATTCGTCTGTAAATAATTCGTGTTAGTATTTTGCACCCATGACTTATTAAACTGATAGTTCTGTTATTTTCACACTTGTCTGCACTTGCTTTCTTTGGAATTGGAATTACAATATTCTTCTTGAAGTCAGAGGGTATTTCCCCTGTCTCATACATCTTGTATACCAGGTGATACAATTTTTTCACGACTGGCTCTCCTAACGACATCAGCAGTTCAGACGGAATATCATCTACTCCAGGGGACTTGTTTCGACTCAAGTACTTCAGCGCTCTGTCAAATTCTTCTCGCAATATCATATCTCCTGTCTCATCTTCCTCCACTTCGTCTTCCATTTCTAGAATACTGCCTTCGAGTTTACTTCCTTTGTATAGGCCCTCTATATATTCCTTCCACAGTTCAGCTTTCCCCTTGCCTTTGGTTAGGGTATATGGAGTTTTGAGTTTTGGAGCTGCCTTCTTTTTGCTCCAAAGTGAATGAAAAAGTCTTTGTAGGACCATTTTCCCACAATTAATCATATTTCAGTTGGAAAACATTTATTAATAACGAAAGTACAACGTTATTGGCATAGTACATCAGTCCAGTTTTCCTTCAGCCTTCTAACTCCCCCTCAGTGTCTTCAGGATTGTTTGAATAATTACTTTGAAACTGGCCGTAAAATCACATTTAGATTTGCCCGACATACTTTGTGGCCAGGTCTTTACTTCTTTAAACTATTGATCTTTAAGCGGGAGTATACAATAATAAGGTTAATAAAGGTAGTTCCTTTTTATGAGACTCGTAGGTCCTTGGTTGCAAACTTGCGTATTATTGAAGACAGTCATTCCTACACTCGCACTACATTCAATACTCCGTTTACTGATGTGTGGCTGTTCATAGTCCGGCGAGGTATATTTTTTTTCCACTTATGCTCTTGTATTGCTTTCCGTCAACGTTCTGCTGATTTCTTCTGTTCAATTCCCATTGCTCCTTGTGCTATTCTGTTTTCCTGTTCAGTGAGCCAACAACTGTGTCTCTGCTTCTTCGATCTTCTTCTGAATCAGAAGACGTCTCATATTGATCTGATTTGTAGTTTTATGGAGAGTCACAATTAAACAGTCCTTCCTCTTCTGATTAACTCATATTGACAGAAACCGTGAAATCAAATGACGATGAAAGCACAAAACAGATAGTAAACCTGACGAAAAATATCCCTCACAGAGAACGCGTAATGTTTACATCGGTCTGCCTTTGTAGACACTAGATAATCATTTATCGTACGAAGAACGACGTGTTTTTGTTAATTCTTCAGTGCACCATTGCTTTGAAATGACAACGTGTAAGTTACAATAAGAAAATCATCAAATACGCAACGCAAGACGGCGTATGGCAGAGAGAGTTCTGGGCGACGTCTGCGAACGGCTGGTTTTCGTTAATTCAATGGAGGGTGTCAAAACTCCGTTATTTTTGTAAATATCTCTCAAACGATACGAGATATGAAAAAAAAAAAAAAACATAAGGGAATAAAGTTGTAGAGAATTTTCTCCTCTACAAATTCGTTTATTCAATTTTCGCGGCAGATGAACGGTTTATTTGCAATTAAAATTATATTACAGACGGCTTTTTGTTGGTATTACTAACGTATTTCTTGTTCGAAATATTTCAAAAAGCGAGGTTCTGGTCTCTGGTAGCCAACAATTATGTCTGTAAAATTTGGTGCCGATCGGTTGAACAGTTCGACCTAAAAAGTGGCAACACGTTACAGCCAGACAGACATCGACAAATCGCCGTAATTTTTGCAAATATCTCTGCAGCGATGCAAGATATGAAAAAACATAATAGAGCGAAGTTGTAGAGAATTTTCCCCTCTACCACTAGGTTATTCAATTTTCGTGTCATGTGAACGGTTCGTTTGCAATTACAATTATATTACAAACGGCTTTTTTGTATTACTACCGTATTTTTTGTCCGAAAAATTTGAAAAAGGGAGGTACTGGTCTCTGAACACGTTACGGACAGACAGACAGACATACATCCCAAAATCGCCGTTCTTTTTGCAAATATCTCGGAAACGATATGAGCTATGAAAAAAATGAAAGAAAAAACATAAGAGAGCAAAGTTGTAGAGAATTTTCTCCCCTAAAAATACGGTTATTCAATTTTCGTGTCAGATGAATGGTTAAGCCGTTATTTTCATTTAAATTTCGAGCTGTCAAAAGACGATCGCAAAGGCCCACTTTTAGTGTTACTACCGTAACCTAAAGTGAGCCAAAAATCAGAAATCCACTAAAAATTAAAGGAAACCCCATTAGAGTCTACACCGAGCATGCCGATTTAATCAAAATGAATACCTTTTGAAAAAATCAGGTTGTTTATCATTTTTGGTCTTAAAACATTGATGGACAATACGATACGACTCTACTATTGAGATAATACACTACTGGCCATTAAAATTGTTACACCAATTGTTGTTTGTCCTCTTTTTCAAGTTTATTATCTTTGCTGTACTGGTTTAAGTAAAATCAAGTGACAGTGTCAAAACCAAGGATTCTAACCTCCTAGTTCAAAACGCCGTTATTTTTGAAAATATCTCTGAAACGGTGCGAATTACGGAAAAAAAACAAAAGAGAGCAAAGATGTGGAGAATGTTCTAGTCTACAAATTCTAGTATTCCATTTCCGTCTCAGATGAACAGTTAATGCGTTATTTGCTAATAAATTTCGTGCTGTAAAAAAGTCATACAAACAGCCTTTTTTTAGTAACCTAATTTTTGTCCGAACATTTGAAAAAGGGAAGTTCTTTTCGCTGTCGGCCAAAAATTACATCTGTAAAATTAGGTACCAATCTGGGGAATACCGCGACCCAAAAAGCGGACCACGTTACAGACAGTCAGACATTGTCAAATTGCAGTTATTTTTGAAAATATCTCTGAAACGGTGCGGGTTATGGATAAAATATAAGAATACAAAATTGTGAAAAATGTACTGCTCTATAAATAAGTATATTCAATTTTCGTATCAAATGAACGGTTAAGCCATTATTTTCATTTAAATTTCGAGCTGTTAAAAGGCGATCGCAAAGGCCCACTTACTAAAGTAATCTAAAGTGGGCTAAAAGTTCATACCAGAATACTGACACGCCACAAAGCTAACATGACCACATACACGACGTACGTGTACCAGGTGATCAAAAAGTCAGTATAAATTTGAATACCTGATAAATCCCGGAATAATGTAGATAGAGGGGAAAAATTGACACACATGCTTGGAATGATATGTGGTTTTATTATAACCACATCTACCGTTATCGGGCCTTTTTTCTTCGAGGAACTGCGTGATTCTGGCTTTGTAACTGCTAACATGACGGGTGAGAGGTACGTCGATATGTTACGGAATCGCATCATCCCCAGTCTGGTTGATAAACACCTGCTGGAACGTAAGATTTTTATGCAGGATGGCACACCACCCCGTATTGGTAGATGCGTGAAAGATCTCTTGCGCGCGTCGTTTGTTGATGATCGTGCGCTCAGACGCCACTTTCGTCATGCTTGGCCTCCCAGGTCCCCAGAACTCAGTCCGTGCGGTTATTGGCTTTGGGGTTACCTGAAGTCGCAAGTGTATCGTGATCGACCGACATCTCTAGGGATGCCTCACCATAACTCCGGACATGCTTTACAGTGCTAATCACAACATTATTCATCGAATACAGCTATTGTTGAGGAATGATGGTGAGCATATTTTGTGCATTTCCTGTAAAGAACACCATTTCTGCTTTGTCTTGATTTGTTATGCTAATTATTGCTTTTCTGATCAGATGAAGCGCCATCAGTCGGACATTTTTTGAACTTATCACCATGTCATTCCAAGCATGGTTGTCAATGTTTACCTCTCTATCTAAATTATTATGTGATTTATTAAGTTTTCAAATTTATACTGACTTTTTGATAACCCGGTATTTCATGAAAATTCGGTAAACACCTATTTCAGCTAGAGATTAGATTAGATTAGTACTTGTTCCATAGATCATGAATACGACACTTCATACTGATGTGGAACGTGTCAGGTTAATGAAAGGTGTCTTTACAAATTATTACTTTGTACTAAATACTGCACAACACAATCTTTATTTTTTTTCAATTTCACTAATTTACATCTAAAAATTCATCTATAGTGTAGAAATTCTTTTGATTTATTTTTAAATGCTTGTTGGCTATCTGTCAGGCTTTTTATGCTGTTTGGTAGGTGACTAAAGGCTTTTGTGGCAGCATAATTCACCCCTTTCTCTGCCAAAGCTAGATTTAACCTTGAATAGTGACGATCATTCTTTCTCCTAGTGTTTTAGTTATGCACACTGACTCCTATGGCTTTTGAATTCGGTAGGATTGGTAATAACAAATTTCATTAGTGAAGCTACTGAGAAGCTACTTTTAAGATCCCTAGCTCTTTAAATAAGTATCTGCAGGGTGATCTTGGATGGGCTCCGGCAATTATCCGGATCACACGCTTTTGTGAAATGAATACTTTTTTACTCAATGATGAATTAGAAAATGATTCCATACGAAAGCAGAGAATGAAAATAGACACAGTAAGCTAATTTACTGAGATGTATATCACCAAAATTTGCATTTACCCTAATAGCATAAGTTGCTGAACTCAAACGTTTCAACAGATCTTCAATGTGTTTTTCTAGTTCAACCACTCATAAATGCTTACACCTAAAAATTTTGAGTATTCTACCTTTGCTACAGATTTCTGATCGAAGTCTATATTTATTGGTGGTGTCATTCCAGTTGCTGTATAGAACTGTATGTACTGTGTTTTATCAAAATTTAATGACAATGCATTTGCTGAGAACCACTTAATGATGCTCTGAAAGACGTCGTTTACAATTTCATCAGTTAGTTCTTGTTTGTCAGGTGAGATAACTATACTTGTATGATCAACAAAAAGAACCAGCTTCGCATCTTCAGAAAATAGAATGGCAAGTCATTAATATATATTAAGAACAACAAAGGGTCCAAGACCGAACCTTGTGGCACCCCATTTTTGATTGCTCCCCAGTTTGAGGACTCAGCTGTTTTTTGCATTTTATGAGAACTACTACTGTCAACTTTCTGCACTCTTCCTGTTAGGTATGATTTAAACCATTTGTACACTATTCCGTTCATAGTTCCTGCACAGGATTGCATGTGGACGTGGTGTGTTGCAGGGGTGATCCCCGAGGTGGTGCTGAACGAGTGCGGCCGGTGCTCACCCCAGCAGGCGGCCAGCGCCAGGCAGCTGATGGACTTCCTGGACAGCAGGCACCCCGGCGTCTGGCAGGCCGTCCGCGCCAAGTACTCCAGCGGGCGGTGACCTCCACCTCTCCCAAATATTCTTTTTGTAATAAAACTACACACAAAACACACAAAAATTATATATGTTCTGCTTTTCTTTCCCCCTTCCATCTCACTCTCTCCTTACTTAACAGCCATGTACTACCATGCGCAAAAATATCCGAACGACCTGAATTGCGTTTCGCCTGATGTGCATGCAACCCAACTAACGTACGTGTCTTGCGGGTGCTCTGCTCGCTCCGCGGTATAGTCGTTCGACTATTAAAAATGGAACCACTACAGACAACCGCTCTTTATGGCAATCACTCCAGTTGTAAATTAACACCACGATTTTGCAAATACAAGGAAACACGTTATTAAGTCCTTAACGTTTATTAAATCCAATTTATTACAATGACATATCTTAAGAATTATCACACTTATTACAGTCTCATATAACAAACTCCGTCACATAATACATTAATTAATCCTTAAACAACATTTAATATTGTTACAAACAACAGATTTTACTATAGTATCGGAAATCCTAAAGTCCTGTAGAAATTCGAAGTACTTTTGTTCTCTAAATAGTTTTCTCACAATTGCGAAACGTCGTTCCACTGGCAAGCGGATTTTTATTAACCGATTGTAGAACTAACCAGATAATAAAAACTCAATTAACTGCAGCAAACGCACTACGGAAACTTCAATATTAACTGCGTATCACAAACATTTTCTCCGTATTCATACCTGAACAAATATTGTACACATCTTGGAACTTGAATTGATATGACAAACTACCTTGTTCTGTAGCCGTAGCTAACTAAGCAATGCATTCATGTCTTATAGATACTTGATTATGCCTAAGATTGTCACAGCTGACGAAGCATAAAGATGTGTGAACTATTGGAGATTTCCTCACAAAAATCAAAACGCGCAAATCAAATCATATAAAATGCCAATTCTAAAATATTTTTATTTATATATTTCTAACTGAACCAGGAACTTAATAATCACCGTTATGTCCCTAATCACAAGTGCCCAGACTCAGTTCTGTGTGCGACTTACATACGAGGCTGCTCCTGTCGGAGGTTCGAGTCCTTCCTCAGTCAGGGGTGTGTGTGTTGTCCTTAGATTAGATTAAGTAGTTCTAAGCCTAGGGACTGATGACCACAATAGTTTGGTCCCATAGATTTACAAACATTTGATTTTGAGTTACATACCCGGTATCTAAATGGAAGATACCTAAGTGAAGTCAGATGTTAGTAGTCTAATTATTTCACCAGCAGCGGGACGTTTGAATCTGTAATCAGGATATAATTACGTTATGCGTCCCCGGGAATCGAACCCAGAACCTACCGGTGTCCTTTCTAAGCACGAATGGACGTTAAATCTCAAATGTTAACTCAACAGGAATGACGATGCGTGCGTGTCTGACTAGTAACAACAGCACATGTCGTTGTTATAATAATAATAATAATAATTTCGTGTGGCTCAGAGTTCTGGTGTATGTCATCCAACTGTGCGCCACTTCAGAGACTTGCATGTCCCTAACCTGCCCCAATTATCCAACCGGGAAAGGCGACCTACAGTTCAACGTGGAATCCAAACCACGTGTAGTTTATGACACACATTGTTGAGACGTGAATGCTGGGTTAAAACACAGATTGAAAAAATCGGTGATCTGACTAGGTTTCGAACCCGCGACCTTTTAGTTACCATTCAAGCGCTTTATCCCAAGACCACCGCAACACCTTTGCTCGTGTAGATAAGGCACGAAGAGACATTCAAAATAATTTTTTGTTAGTAGTCCAGTGTGCTCTATCTAGGGCGTCAAATGAAATTATGAATATTTTGTGCTGGACCTGGATTCGAATCCATATACGTGCCTTTCGTGGAGACCTAGAGGAGTCGGCAGTCTTGGAGAAAGCAACAAAATGATTCAGCTATATAATTCCGAGAGGGTCGAGTGCGAAAAAGGGGAGATCCGAATTAGAATCCAGCACCATAATTTTTAACGTCTCAAGTTAAATTCAATACGAGACACATGACCTTAAAGGACCATTGGTTTATAAAATAGAAGAAAGTTTTGTAATATAAGAAAAGGTTTCTAGCGACAGAGTTACTGGTTGCCTTGTATTCTGCCTGTTACTGGCAACGATAAATCGGCTCTGTCCGAGCTGATGGCGAAATAATTCGGTTTAATGCGGATTGTTAACTACGGCGCAACTTGACGTTCTTCACTTGGTGTTACAAGAGGTGAAGTAGACATGATCTTGCCAGTTAAAAGTATACACCTATAGGGTGCAATCGAACGCACACTACAACCGATCCACCAGACTACTACGTCAATGTAACAGAAACTGCACTTAGCATATCGATTAGACGCAATTAAGACAATTTGGTGCTCAATTGACACAGAAATTATACTAGTCTCATGTTAAGACTTTTTACTCATGTTTGGAAGTAGTTGTCCAACCGTCAAGAAAATGTATTTCTCGACAAATTGACTTCAACATGGTTCGGCGACAGCTTTAACTCGACAGGAATTGGTTTCTACACGCACGGAATCGGTAAACCACCTGAGCATTGTAAGTCACTTTCAGAGTATATGAGAGAATGCCGTCCTGGAAACAGCTAAACACCTTTTGACTGAGTAGTTTTGTTAAAAATTCCCTATTGATTTTCAATCTTGATACCTGTATCTCTGTCAGAGAAGAGCTAAAAATATTTGCTCTCACCACGATCGGCATCGAAAGTTGCAGCACGTTCGTTTCGCAGCCGACTACGTTACCCGAAGGCTAGCGAGGACTTCGGGTATTTCGTTCCTCCTTACTGGCCTACAAGTTAGGAGACAAGATCAAGCGTACCTTTAAAAGAAGAGATTGGTTGCAATTTTCGTATGGAACGAATTTCCTGGACCCACAAATATGAATTAATAACTTTATGTCACACCTTAAGTGAAAATCACTCAGATTATTGAATGGAAATGACATGAAAAATCAAGTGAATTTATCAGCTTAATTCTGTGCTTACCAGGAAGTAACTCCCCACTCACAGAGTTGCCAAGCGTACTCTGCTATGTTGCCAATTCTCCATTAGACTAGCGACAGGCAGAATACGTTTGCTCGGCGACTATGTTCCTCGCGCTGCCTTAGCGCTGACGGAGATAGCGGCTTCGAAGGCGCGGCGCGCAGCCTGCCACTGTGTTGACTGAGAAGAGATATACCCAGCGTAGAAGAATAAGTCTTCATCGACTTCTTTAACTATAGCATCACGAGACGTTATTGACATTTTCTGCACAATACTTTTTAATGTTATATACCTGAATACTATTTTCATTATGAATTTTTTCGTTGGCACCACCTCTAACACATAACTGCAGAAATGTAAAGATAGAATTACCCTGATTACAAAATGCAAACTTCACAAACATATTTCATAAGTTTCGAGCACATAGTTTCCAATCAGACGAACCGTGCAAATAAATCTTTTCCAGGGATTGAAAAATATCAGCGAAAAAATTAAGCATCTGAACACTTTCAATGATAATTCGATTCAAGCTTATAAGTGACAGGAGAAGCATTTGTGATAAGAATATGAGACAAGAAAAAAAAGTCGCGAAAGTAATGTTTAGAATATGTAATTCATTCTATAAAATCGAAAGGGGCCATAAGTATGGTCTCCTCGTAAAGATTACAATGTAACTGCTGGTGATTCTGTTTAAATAAAAGTGAAAAGCATCTGATGAATGAACTTTCCAGTTTCCAGTCTCCCAGAAACAGAGAGGTGCGAAAGAAACAGGAAGAGGTTGCCCTAAAAGTGCGCGAGATGGGATTACTTTATAGTATCTCGCAGTTGGTATAGTTTGTTCGTAGTTCTAGTCTGACGCCCACTTCGGACAATAATTATCCATATGTAATTGTTACAATACGCTGAAATGTTGGAAAGATGTCACTTTCGGTGACTAACTCACTGGAAAGCGATCATTTTCATTTTGTTTTAGAGTGAGAAGTGATATTAACGCCTTAAAATAGGTCCTGTATTTATCAAATGGTCACCCGATGCAGTTGTTTATCGGCTTTTACTTGAATGTCACGCAGAGAGCGACGTTTAGCTCTGTAACAACTACTGACTTCTTAAAATACCACAATAATATGGCCTTGCAGAGGTGGACTGTTTTTGAAATTGCCTTGGAAAGTTTTTCCCTCCAGAGGACTGCACCAGTTCACGCGAAAACAAGAAGGAAAATTAACGTTTAACGTCCCGTCGACAGAGTGGTCATTAGAAACGGAAGTTCATCAGAGGGGACTTCTTTTCCCTAGCTTTTACAGCAGTCTACCTTCTACAAGGTCCGATTACAATGAACGTCTGTAGAAGTTCACTATAGTTAAAGAGTTAATTACTCATTTGGCATTTAATATCTGTGTAGGAGCGATTTTACAATCATAGGTCTTACGGAAGAAATGATTTATGTTTCATTTCGAAATATTTTATTAATTTCACCATCCTTACTTCTTCTAATTTTGTTGCCTTACCAACATTCGAAATTTTCATGTTAACTAGGTAAACCTGGCTACGCTTTACTGTAGCTCATCTGGTATGAAATGAATGGGACAGTAAGCAAAAGTATTCTTGCTAACATAGACGTACCGAGAAAATACATCAGTCTAATGAGAACATAATATTTTGTTCCCCTTTTCCTACTTACACATTGAAATGGGTTACCAAATCTGGAATGTGGCATATATAGTAGGCTATTATGCTATGTTTAAAATTGGATTCGAATTGTTTTCAATCTGGATGATTGTAATGTTCAAATAGAATTTTCCGTCGTTGTTCTTACAAAACATTTGTTATAATTTTGAAATTATAGCATGAATATAATTAAATTTCAAGTTTAGGTCACGTGATCAACAACGCTCTGTTATTGGCTTAAGCTCTGGTGATTTCAAATAACACGAGGAAGAAGAAGCCATATGCGTGTTAGAGCAGTGTTAGCGAAGGTTACTAAATTTTCCCTGACTTTTTCTGTGTACAATTAAGTTACTTATGATGGAAAACGCATTTATAACTTTTTTGTAAGAAGGGAGAAAATTATGTGAAGTCTGATAGTGAAAACACCTTCCGAAAGTTGATGCGCTTAAGGTATCTTAGTTTCTCGACAAAAATCGAGATTTTTACGTACCGTAAGTAAGAAAGGTGAAAGTTGCATTTAATGTAAAATATACGTCTATTTGTTTATGTCAACAGACTGACTCTAGTCCAAAGATACAAACTATTACACACCATAAACGTGAGTAAATATGGATTGCGTCTTAGATTAAGTCTTCGTTTTTCTACCAAATGCATTTCACATTTAAATTAACTCTGTTATAAAAGACAGTGCAAAAATTACACGGTAAGTGCGCTACTGCGTAGTTACATTTCCGATTCCGATTAATTCATGTGTATAAGCAATTTAATCTTGCGCGCTAGCCACTTTCCACAAATTACTATGCATTTTTCTCGTGCTGTTTGGTTACAAAGAAATTTGTCAAGTTCAATCGGAACTTGTTAGGCTAAAGAAGAATGAAATTAAAAGGATAACTATCTTGGCTTACGTGTCAAAATTAAAATATTCCAAGAAAAAATGTCGAAGTTTCGAATAGACTTAATCAGTTCCACATAAGCTTGGTAGCGATGCGGTTCCAGTATCGTTCACAAATTTTACATTCCGTGTTCAAATCCAGTTGGTTTCAGTATATGCGCTAAAAAGGCGTTTTTGAGACAAACTGTTGATGTCTTTATCATATACCGAAACACTGCCTCACCGAAGTAAATATTGAAAAGACAACCATAATGAAATTTGTACTTTCACCAACTACGTTTGTAAACGACTTAAAATACAAATATATCGTGAACACCTGTTTCACAAATGTAAACATCAGTTCACTGATGTGTACACAATAATACTATACAACTGCCGGCCGCGGTGGCCGAGGGGACTGAGGCGCTTCAGTCACGGTCTGCACGGCCTCTACGGTCGGGGGTTCGAATCCCCCCTCGGGCATGGATATGTGTGCCGTCCTTAGTTGTAGCTAGTTCATAAGTAGTTTGTAAGTTTAGGGACTGATGACTCCGTAGTTAAGTCCCATAAGCTCTACAAACATTTGAATTTTGAAACTGCTTAAACTAACGTAATGTAAGGACAACACCACACAGACACACACACACACACACACACACACACACACATACCCGAGGGGCGACGCTGTTTCCGACGAGGAGCAACCGCGCGCTCCGCAGCAAAGCACCTTAGAGCGCTCGGCCATTCCACCGCAGCTCCTGTTATGAGCGTAAGATGACATGATCACCCATTTAAGATGATTACCAGAGAACAGTCAAATACCCTGTTGCCCTTGAGAAAAGCACTTGATTTCTGAATTCTGTCTACCATTCCCCATTCTCTCTCTCTCTCTCTCTTACGATCTGCCTCTGTCTCTTCGTCCCCTTCTACCTCCTCCAGCTCCTCCTCTTCCCTCTGTCTATCCCGCAATCCTGTCCGTCCTATACTTCCTTTCATCCTGTCTTCCCTCTCTTCTTCCTTTCTCTCTCTCACCGTCTCCTCTTCCTTTCTGCCTCTCTTTACCTCGTCAGAGATTCTGGGAATTAAGGAAATAAAAACTTAAGGACTTTATAGGATTATGTGATAAGAAGGTGACGAGGAAGCTTCTCTTACAGATAAAGAAAGCGAAATAACGAATGCAAGAAGCAATGTTATTTACAGACTTTATTACTAAGATGTTTTGATTTCCACTGCTGACCAGATCGTAAAACTAGATGTTGTGACATTGTAGTTTAGCGCTGTACGAGTGTTACTGCAAATAAACCATTTAACCGAAACGTCTATATAATGTGATTTCACGAAACTTTACTACTTTTATGTGTCATTTCTACAATAAAACCGGATCGGTACACAGGCCAGAAGTTGCTATTATTTTAAAAATTCGATTCAGTTATCATTATTGGAGATTTCAGTGCTCAATAGAAAGGCAACATCATTCTTAACGGCAACGTCTAGAAATGACTTTTAATTTCGTATCATGTAAGTTTCTGTTGCCTCCAGGTATAATTAGTATTAAATTCGGTATTTCACTTTTCGTTTTCGCCTATTTGAATTTTGACTGCTCAGTGATACAATGGCGAAAGTGTATAGTTTCCATGTCTGTTTGTCCTTCTGTTTTCAAGTGATTTCCTGAAATTATTATAGGCAAATGGCAACATGGTTCCTTTTCAAAAGCAAAGCCAATTTCCTTCCACATTCTTAACGAAACAATCCCAGCTTGGGCTCCATTTCAAATAACCACGACGTCGACAGGATATTAAATCCTAATGCTCCTTTTCTGGTTTCGTAAATTTTACGTGATACTCAACAAAGTCGATGAACAGGTGAATTGGACGCCAAGTTAATATGAACAGGGTCTACTCTAAAAGCGTTACTTAGAGGTTTTAATGGGCTTTAAGATGAAATTACAGTAGGCTTTGACCACTGAGTTATATTCGACTGCAAGTTAGTAAATATGGGGATCTAGTGGACCCAAGCGCTCGAGTTTGCATCTACCAGCTGGCCTTTCAACACTTTTAAAAATGACACCCCTCTTATGATTTTATCCTTACTGGTACCCTGCCTACATTTAAATAAACAGAACATTAATAAATAAAATGCCTTCTTCACTTAATAAAAAAAAGTAAATAGTTCTTTCTTTGATGCCTTCATTGGCATCGACGTCATAAGCCTTCTTAATTTTCATGCTGGTTTTAGTTTTTCTTAAAGTTCGTGTAATAATTTAAGATGAAATACTTTATTACAGAAGGGTTGAAATTAACACAAAATAATTTTTCTTTTCTTCGAAGTAATGTAAATCTTCAAGAAAAATAATCGAGAAAATAAGACACTTCCATTTAATATAAACAAAGCTTTGTCTCTGATGACAACATAATTTAGTATCGTGTCTAGTTTCCATTCTCCTCTACAACTGCACTTAGCCGCCGGGGAACAGAGGTAACTAGTTTTCTTACAAACCCACTATTCTGCGACAGCTCTTCCCATGCACCCTGAACTGCTTCAGATAGCGCTGCCTTCTTGCTGGCGTAGGTCTTCGGCTGCTAATAATCTTCTCCATCTCTGCCCACACGTGCTGTATGGGATTGAGGTCAGCATCTTTGGGAGGCCAGTCCTACACATCAACGTCTCCGTTCACTCGAAACCACTGTTTCACACAATTTGCAGTGTGGACCGGGGAACGGTCATGTTGGAATATTATTTTGCCTTCCGGAAACGTCTCACGAACAGAAGGAAGCATTATGTTATCTAGTATTTCACAGTAGTAACTACTGGTAGGCGGACGGTCCAGTTCCCACAGAATGCCGCAACCATTTGCCGACATCCATTCCCAAACTGTGACAGCAGATCGGCCACACCTTTGCCTCTGATGGACATATTTTCTGTCGAATCTCGGTCCAGTTGGACGAAACACGTGGACAGAACCCTTTGGTGCTGTGGAAAATATCTTCTCTGCTCCCAGAATGAAATTGGTTTGCTTACGTATGCCAGATGCCAGTACGAAGTCTTATGTTGTTCTGTCAACATTTCCTTTATCGCCGATTTTTGTCCATATCTTCCTTCCTCGTTGAGACTACGGTGGATGGTCTATCTACTTACAGGTAGTTGTAGAACGTTCGTAATTTCGGTGCTGTAGCGGAATGGGTCTTCATCACTGCAGCGGAGTATATCATTGTCTTGCTCCTTTGTCATAGTGCGTGGACGTCCGGGGCGACGATGACTGTTAACATGGCTTTCATCTGCCATCCTCTTCACCCACAGGTGTATCGTGGATTTGCTGTATCCTAGAGCACGGGAAATGGCGCTGATACTGTATCCCTCTTCATAAAGTGCAAGAATACAACATTTATCAAAGCTCTTGAGTTGTGTCATTTCGCAAATAAGCACCTATCGACAAGGCAAGAGGAAGCAAGTGCCATACGATGTGGAAACACTTTCTTTGCCTCAGAAGTCAAATTCATTCCCAACTACTTGCTCTGAAAAAGCTTTCATAAACAAGTTCCTAGTATTACTAAGAATATCGTGGAAATGAATTTTGTCTCTAAATTTCATACGTAGTAATACTGACAGTGTTTCTGAGATTAAAAGTAAAATTTAGATTGCCCTGGCTATCGTATCTTCTTAAGAAAGTGTGTTACCTCACGTATGACATTATACCAGTCAGTAAGGAGAGTGTAATCGAATGGAAGCTTTGCGTTGTGAGTAAGACGGTAAGTTGGTAATCTGTCATAAATCGACTCAAATCCCGTCATGCCTACTAATTTTAAGTCGTTGTAAACAAAGTATTCTTTTTTGAAGAGTCAACGTAAATGTAGCGTTCCAAGTATTCATAACACATTATACATTTTTGCATACGCCTTCCGATACTCGGTCGAGGAAGGCAAGGAAAAAAATACACCTCAGTTTGAGCATTAGCTTTGCCTTCGGTTGATAATCGTTTTGCATTTTTATCTGTACCACACTTTATGGTCTTTTTTCAGCTGATGATTTCCATAGTTACAGAAACACAACATATGATACTTCTTACGGCAAAATACTTATGCTATCAGACGAAAAGATTAATCTGGCCCAGACTTCATCCTACCCTGACAACGAGCTTTTCTTATTAAGGAAATTTGAGATAAATCATCTGTGTGGCCCGGTAGTCTCGGGGTAAAGCGTTTGACTAGAAACCGAAGGGTCCCGAGTTCGATACCCGCTCGGGCCTCGGATTTCTTTTAAGTCTGCGTTTTATTCCGGACTTCACCTCTTAACGATGTGAGGAGTCGCCAGAAACGACACGTGGTTCGGATTTCACGATAAGCTGTAGGTCCCATTTCCCCGGTTGGATAACTGGGGTAGGCTAGGGACACGCAAGTCGCCGAAGTGGCATGCAGTCGAAAGACTTGCACCAGGCCAATGAGCCACACGAAATTTTAGCACGTTTTAAGAGGAAATGAAATTCCTTCGCAAAATTTCTTAATAGCGTGAACTAGTCGTTTGTGGATCAATTACCGGGTTTATTTCTCTGGTTAGAAAGTAAATCTACCAGGAGGTAAGGACGAGAGAAAGGTCTCGTACTGGAAGGTCAGGCAATTTTATTTCAGTGAGTACAAAAATCAAGTAAAACAAACAATGAAGTTGCAGTTTAGGTCAAGCATATACAGAAATGTAAGCCGCAGTACAAGTAAATTCTCGAATCCTTATGCATTGCATACACGCGCAATAAGTGTTGTAGTGTTGTTATGGAGCCAAATAATCCAATGCCTTACTTCCCGGTAAGAAAGAGCAGAGGTTAACAGTCTCCACTACATCATACTGCTTCAGCTGACGGGACTAACAAGGAGAGTGTCTGACATGTGCATATTTTTAACTGGCTACTTCACCGCTGGTAACACCAAGTGAAGAACGTCAAGTTGCACCGTAGTTAACAATCCGTATTAAACCGAATTATTTCGCTATCAACTTTGACAGAGCCGATTTATCGTTGCCAGTAACAGGTAGTTCTACAATCGGTTAATAAAAATCCGCTTGCCAGTGGAACGACGTTTCGCAATTGTGAGAAAACTATTTAGAGAACAAAAGTACTTCGAATTTCTACAGGACTTTAGGATTTCCGATACTATAGTAAAATCTGTTGTTTGTAACAATATTAAATGTTGTTTAAGGATTAATTAATGTTTTATGTGACGGAGTTTGTTATATGAGATTGTAATAAGTGTGATAATACTTAAGATATGTCATTGTAATAAATTGGATTTAATAAACGTTAAGAACTTAATAACGTGTTTCCTTGTATTTGCAAAATCGTGGTGTTAATTTACAACTGGAGTGATTGTCATAAAGAGCAGTTGTCTGCAGTGGTTCCATTATGAATAGTCGAACGACTATACCGCGGAGCGAGCAGAGCACCCGCAAGACACGTACGTTAGTTGTGTTGCATGCACATCAGGTCGTTCGGATATTTTTGCGCATGGTAGTACAATCGCTCTCTCAAAGAAGGATCAGTGCCAAAAGAATGGAAACTTGCACAGGTCACACCTATATTCAAGAAAGGCTGTGGGAGTAACACACTAAACTACTGGCCTATTGCATTGACGTCAATTTGCAGCAGGACTTTGGAAGATATCGTATATTCAAATATTATGAATTATCTCGAACAGAAAGATCAATCACCAAAGGTCAACATGGATTTAGAAAATATCTTTCATGCGAAACACAACTGGCTCTTTACTCACAAGAAGTGATGAGTGTCATCGACAAGAGTTCGCAAATCGATTCTGTATTTCTTGATTTCCAGAAGGCTTTTGATACCGTACCTCACAAACGGCTTTTAATCAAACTGCGTGGTTATGGTGTATCGCCCCAAATTTGCGATTGGATACGGGATTTCCTGTCAAAGAGGACACAGTTCGTAGTAATCGATGGTAAGGTATCGACTAAAACAGATGATATCGAGCGTTCCACAGGGAGTGTAATTGGTCCTCTGCTATTCCTTATTTACATAAACGATTTAGGGGAAAATATAAGTAGCCCTCTTAGATTGTTTGCAGATGACGCCGTCATTTACCGTCTTTACTAGATGATGAAGATGAAAACCAACTGCAGAACGATCTGAATAAGATATCACTATGGTGTAAAAATTGGCAATTGACTCTAAATAATGCGAAGTGTGAAGTCGTCCACATGATTACGAAAAGAAATCCGTTAAACTTTGTTTACAAGATAAATCAATCAAATGTGAAGGCCGTAAACTCCACAAAATACCTAGGAATTATTATTACTTCCGACTTAAACTGGAAAGAACACGTAGATAATGTCGTGGGAAAGGCGAACCAGAGACTGCGTTTTATTGGCAGAACCCTTAAAAAATGCAACAGAACTACAAAAGAAACTGCATACACTACTCTTGTCCCTCCATTTTTGGAGTATTGCTGCCCATTGTGGGATCCTTATCAGGTGGGTTTAACGGAGGACATCGAAAGAGTCCAAAGAAGGGCAGCTCGTTTCGTATTGTCACGATACAGGGGAGGCAGCATTACGGAAATGATACAGGATCTGGGATGGGAATCATTACAACAATGACGCTTATCGCTGCGGCGTGGGCTACTTACGAAATTCCAATCGCCAACATTCTCCTCCGAATGCGAAAATATATTGACTACTACTTACATAGGTAGAAATGATCATCAGAATAAAATACGAGAAATCAGAGGTCGAACGGAGAGATTCAGGTGTTCTTTCTTCCCGCGCGCTATTCGAGAGGAGTTACCACTGGTTGTCCTTAGCGTGTGTAGCAGTGAACAATTGAACCAATATGTTTGTAGGCTAATTATAAAACTGTGTAACGGACCAATAAAAGTGGGGATGGGATTGCTCTGTTTGTCCATCTAGCTTTAAGTTTTCTGTGATTTTGATAAGCCTAAATGGTTTTGCGGATCTGCCAGAAGAGTTCCAAAGCAAAAAACAACAAGCTCAAGCCAGCTAGAATTGATTCCAGTAATGTAAATAGTCAACATTGTCGTTAATCATTAATCTCTCTCAACGTAATAAGTTTAAGAAAACCTAAAAATTTGTTGGCCTGCAACTAGACACAAATTAAAGCAGCACCACAGTGAGTATCTCTCGAAAACGCTTGTGTTGGTATAATGTGTTGAAATAAAACGACGAAAACAACATACTACTGGTTACAAGATGTACCGGTACGTTAATAAAAGACATACTTATTTCGAGTAGTTGTGTCCTAAAAGTAGGTCATTCGTAAATTTTTTTATATAGGCCTACATTCATCTCGTTCTTTTTTGTGTGTGTCAGTCTTTTTTTTTTACCTTTTTATTTCGAATGATGGTAGTCTCACCAGATAACCAGTGTGTTCTGAACATTTACTCGCATTTCAGTGTTCCACGCTAAATTTGGAAGACAACTCATTTCTGGATGAACACCTTTACATGTGCGAAACATCGAATATTAGGCCCTACAGAAGTAACTTCAGTTAATTTAATAATGAAGTCATGGAATATTTTAGAACTGTAGGGGATTGTACGTTTCAGGACGCGAACTAACACTTCACTCCGTATGTAATTCTCACACTCATAAACGCTACACCACGAAGAAATTCCATAATTGCAGACCTTTGTGCTGTAACTCAGATTTCATGAAAGCTTAAACCGCCTGTAAATCAGTACGTTATGTTTGAGCATTACAATTAGTGTAAAGAACGAGTTTTTTTATGAATAATTAAAGTTCCGTTGAGGAAAGCGAATTCCATGCTCGTCGCTCGAGAGGTCCTTATCGACTATCGAATGCTAACGATAGAGTCAATAGCAATTGCTGCACTGTTCGATGATGTGTATGACGTCAAAATGACGTCTCGCTTGCACGAAGTCTTGTGCAAACAGAATCCCCCCTCCCCTACAACATTCATCGCTCGCTGATTACCATCTGCGTCACCATTTTCCCCAGCAGGTCTGAATCGGGTCATCCGCTGTCACACAGCTTTGGCAGTGTCCTTCCGTGTGGGCTTGGCCTACCACGTAGTGGTTCCTTGACTTCTCTTATGAGATCAAAGGCACAGGTCGGAAGGTCAGTAGAGTGTGCCGGCGCTCCACTTCTTACTTCCATCTCGCACGACACTAGCCATACAACTGAAGCACCTGTTTAAAGAAATTATCCTCAACCTTCTGTGTTCGGATTGTCGACTACTGAATGCTGACAAAGGTAAGTTGAACGTCACATGCTACAAGGTAGTCATTTTGGACCTCAGTTCGAATGTAATAAATTTCCTTGAAACGGAAAAGCTTCTTTCTATGAATCAGCACGGGTTTGGGAAACATTGTTCATGTAAAACTCAGCTTGCCCTTTTCTCACATGACATCTTGCGAGCTATGGATGAACGACAACAGGCGGATTGTGTTTTTCTCGACTTCAAAAAGGCGTTCGACGCGGTGCCACACTGCAGACAGCTAAGGAAGATACGAGCGTATGAAATAGGTTCAAAGAATTGTGACTGGCTGGAAGACTTATTAAGTAATAGAACGCAGTACGTTGTTCTCGCCGGCGAGTGCATCGTCAGGCGTGCCCCAGGGGAGTGTGTAGGACCGCTATTATTTTCTATCTATATAAATGATCTGATGGACAGAGTAAGTTGTAATTTGCGGCTGTTTGCTGATGATGCTGTGGTGTATGGGAGAGTGTCGTCTGTAACTGACTGTAATAGCATACAGGATGACTTAGACAAAATTTCTAGTTGGTGCGAAGAATGGCAGCTAGCTCTCAATGTAGAAAAATGTAAGGTGATGCGCATGAGTAGAAAAAACAATCCCATAATGTTCGAATACAGCATTGGTAGTGAGCTTCTTGATGCTGTCGCGTCGTTCAAATATCTAGGCGTAACATTGCAGAGCGATATGAAAAGGGAGGAACATGTAAGGACAGTTGTGAGTAAGCGGACAGCCGACTTCGGTTCATTGGGAGAATTTTGGGAAGATGTACTTCACCTGTAAAGGAGACCGCGTATAAAACGCTTGTACGACCACGTCTTGAGTATTTCCCAAGTGTTTGGGACCCGCAGCAGATCAGTTTAAAGGAAGGCATAGGCCGGCCGCGGTAGCCGAGGGGACTGAGGCGCTCAAGTCACGGTCTGCATGGCCACAACGGTCGGGGGTTCGAATCCCCCCTCGGGCATGGATTTCTGCCGTCCTTAGTATAAGGTAGTTGATAAGTAGTTTGTAAGTTTAGGGATTGATGACCCCGTAGTTAAGTCCCATAAGCTTAACAAATATTTGAACATTTTTTTGGAAGGTATAGAAGCAGTTAAGAGGCGAGCAGTTAGGTTTGTTACTGGTAGGTTCGACCAATGCGCGAATGTCACGGAAATGCTCCGGCAACTCAATTGGGGATCCCTGGAGGAAAGACGACGTTCTTTTCGTGAATTTCTGTTGAGGAAATTTAGAGGGCCGGAATTTGAAGCTGAGTGTAGTACGATCTTGCTGCTGCCTACTTATATTTCGCGTAGTGATCACAAAGACAAGATAAGAGAAATTAGGGCTCGTACGGAGGTATATAGGCATTCTTTTTTTCCTCGTTCTATTTGGGAGTGGAATAGGAAAGGAAATGCCTAGTTAGCGGTACAGTGTACCCTCCGCCACGCACCTTACGGTGGATTGCGGAATATGTATATAGATGTAGAAGTACATTAAGAGTATAACTGAACTAATCAGTGGTTATCTCGGTGTCTTGGACTGTTTGAAATATAAAGACTCGTTCTATTGTCTGTTTATATTGGGTAAAAATATGCAAGTAGTTGCTTTTATGTATGTTTTTTATTAGTCCATAATTAGTTTTCGAGCCACTACATGGCTCGTTGTCAGTGGTTAAATCACAGGAGCATTATATCATCTTGCACCAATTGTAGGTAGACAGTATGACGGTGGTTTGTGTTTTTACTGTAGGTAAGAGCAGTGGCGGCGCGTACATGTGTGTCATGGTTCAGTAAACCCCCGGAAAAAAGGTCGTCGTGAAAAAGAATAAATAAATAAATAAATGTTATTAACCCATCATTCTTCGTTTCGTTCTTCTGTCAGATCATTTTACATGCACATTCGAAGTATTTTTATCGCAAGAGAAACGTTTTACGTCGTACGTATAAGAGTCGTAGTGAGGCCGCCTAATATAGGGGGCAGTGGCCGCAGCATTGCAATGCGCATGAGCGGCTGAGTTACAAATTCTCTGCTGAACCCCCTGGAGACAGCATATGGGAGCTTACGCGGCAGGAAGGGACGAGGGGAAACGCCGCTTTTAACATTGGCGTAGGAGATGGTAGAGGCACCAGCTCCTGGCTACTCGAGTTCTGGCGGTTACGCACGAATGGTCCCGAAGCAAGGCAATGGAGCTACTGCGCACCTTGCAATACTTCTCCATGAAGGCAACATCCGCTCTTCATATTTGTTTTTTCCGCATTGAAGATTTATCAAAAAAATGTCATATTAGGTAAAATATGTTATAAATAACAATTAAAGACGCATCAACTGTAAAAGCCTTCAGAAAATCCGATCATGAATAACAATGAAGTCGCTACACTCCACCTAGCAGGAATAGCAGTGTGGTTAGTGGTACCACGCTGCGATGTCTACGGTAGTGGGTTCGAGACTGAATGCAAAAATTTTTTTTAACCCAATCTTCTTTTTAACAGATAAGAGAACAACAATAACTTTTGTATTCTTATTTGCCACATATTTGTGAACGTTTCTGCGAATGTGTCTCGATTTTAAGGGTAAGCGACATTTATAGTCTTCGTTGTAACAAATAAATAAGTGTTCAAAAACGTTAAAATGGTTGTAAATCTATGGGACTTAACTGCTTGGTTATTAGTCCCTAGCTTACAAACTACTTAAACTAACAAGGAAAGGACACGGTCTCGAACAAACATATCTGTATGAACGTTTGGTTACAGGAACTCTACGTACACCTCAACGTGCTGGTGGGTGTCGTTTTTCTGCAAAGCTCTGCAACCATGCTCTAGATAGCACTGTAGATGTAATTGTAGACGCCATACGTAATGCAGATATCTTAACTATATCTTATGTAATAATCATCGTACATGTTCTCTAGCGAATTTTCATCAAACGCCGCGATGATAGTTGCAACTTTAACCTTCTTCCCGAAAGACTGTTGGTATTCACTGCCACTGCTTCCATCGCTTCTTCTCACATTTACCGTAGCACTACCGCTTACAATGAGTTATTCGTCATTATTATCCCTATTATCATTATTATGAGTTTGTAACAACAGTATCTAACTTATGCTCATATTTGTGTACCATAACAGATACGAGAAAGCATGCAAATGATTCATCTTCTACACTAATACCATCTTCACGAAGAAGGGTTCTTCGTAACTTCATCTAAACTAATCGCAATACATTAGCAGGACTGATTAGCAATCGCCGCCCCATCTGACGCTTCACCACACAAATAACATCACAAAACGCAACTTCGGAGGCACACTGCACCATCCCTACTGGCGAACCGACAGGTCAAAGTGCAATGTGGCATGGCACACGCAGAGGCCTCTAATGGACGACTGCAGAGTTTTGCAGATGCGGGAGTATCACTAGTGCAATAAGGGATCTTTACATTATCTCTCATACGATTTTGGTGTATATGTATTTGTCCGAGCCCAAGTACTTTTCTTGTAAGATAAACTAACCTACGGACAACATAAGATGCATCCATGCCCAAGGGTGGACTCGAACCCCCAACGGCGAAGGGCCGTGTCACCACAGCAGGGCGCCTCAGTGCGCACGGCTATTCCCCCGCGGCATTTAAGTTTTTGAAAAGAGGTGGGGGAGAACAACCTTTGCGCATGCGTAAGGTTAGGAGGGGTTTGCTGTTTACAGTGTAACGTGACCCGAAGGTGGCTTGTCTCTTCATCGTAATAGATTCAGTTTGTTAGTCACTTAACAGTGAAATCAGTGACTTACTGTGTTTTAGTTATCATGTGCATATTCATATGTTCTTGGTGTTTATTACAGTAGAGTCGCCGGCCGCGGTGGCCGAGGGGACTAAGGCGCTCCAGTCACGGTCTGCACGGCCACTACGCTCGGGGGTTCGAATCCCCCCTCGGGCATGGATATTTGTGCTGTCCTAGTTCGTAAGTAGTTCATAAGTAATTTGTAAGTTTAGGGACTGATGACCCCGTTGTTAAGTCCCATAGACTATACAAACATTTGAACATTTTGAACAGTAGAGTCGCGAAAACTCGGTACTCGGTATCCCGGCAGACCGGGTAACTCGGCCACCCCCGTGCTCATCATCTGGAAATATTCTGTGCTCCCAGAATGCAAGATAGAACTGAAATCGTAGCGTGTAGCAGTTACAGGCTATGTTATAAATGGGCCTAGACATTATCTTTTGTTATGCCACCTACACTCTATTCAAAAATACTTTGAGATTCATTAATCGAATATGTAGATGTGTCTTCATATTAAAAAGTCGTGATAAAATTATGCATGTTTTCACAGTGCCTTTTAAAATCAGCTTAGCCGAGATGGGAATTTTAGTGGAATATGTATTAAGAAGTAAATCACTATTGACCATACTGTTCATTGTTCAAGGCTTATGCCTTCTTAAAGTAGCTTTCTAAATGTAAATTAAAGTATGTACTTGTAAGTAACGAATATAGTTTCTTACATATTTTCTTAAATTTATTTCGTGTTACTGTATGCCATCATTTGTATTGTATTCTTAAGTAACAATAGAAAGTATTTTAGAACAAAAAATCTTACCTATACTTTTTTAACACCGTTCCCGATGACCTGGAATTTTTACAAACTCGGTCAACCTTCGGTCCACATTAGACCAAGTTTTCGGGACTCTACTGTATCAAGGAAAGCTAAACAACGTTCAGTATCTTTTAGAAACAAATTTCTCAGCTTTAAGCATGGAATAAAAGTGTGAAATAAATATACTTGGTAGGCCGACACCTCAGCTCGAAGTATACATTCTGCAGATCTTATGACGAAAATATATCTAAGGGGACGGGGGGTGTAAACCAGGGCGCTTTCCCCCACCCCGCCTCAGAGGTGCGCCAAATTGTCACATTGTACGCCAAGCGTGGGGGGGGGGGGAGGGAGGACGGGCGCCGTACATCATCGAAAAATGTTCAAATGTTTGTAAAGCTTAAGGGACTTAACTGCAGGGTCATCAGTCCCTAAACTTACAAACTACTTATGAACTACATTATACTAAAGATAACGCAAAATCCATGCCAGAGGGAGGATTCGAATCCCCGACGGGGAATGCCTCGCGCATCGGAGCATAGCGCCTCACAGCGCTCGGCCACTCAGCCGCGGCGTACATCATCGACGCGCGCCGAGCGGGAGAGGGGGGCGCCACTAAGATGATCTGGCACTGAAAGAAGTGAACCCCCAGTGCTATGAAGCACCAGCCGTCAATGGGTAAGCAACTGACAATGCTCACATATCACTGAATTTTGCTACATGATGTAAACGTCCAATGTTTACATTAATTGTCGAAATTGTGACGCCAAGTGAAGCAAGATTCTGTGATGTATGTGGTTGGGAAACTAGTAACGGACAAATAAAAAAACCTTGTTAAAAGCAGCTTAAAATGTTCACATGTTTGTAAACCTATTGGGCCAAAATGCTATCGTTATCAGTCCCTAGACTTACAAACTGTTTTAACTGGCTTACACTAAGGACAACAAACACATCCATGCCCAAGGGAGAACTCGAACCTCTGGCGGGATCGGTCGCCCAGTTCGTAGCATCACGCCTTAGACCACGCGACTACTCGCGCGCGGCGAAAAGAAGCTAGATGCATATTTTTACAAAAAGTAAATTGCCTATTTATATTAAATCTGCAAATCGTAATCTAACAAGAATATGTCGAAGATAAAATAAGAGTCTAGAAAACATACCATGTTTTCAGGAGAAAATAATGCCGCACTATTGATGTTCCAATGTCTGTAAATCTATCGGACCAAACTGCGTGGTCATCAGTCCGTAGCTTACAAACTACTTAAACCTAGGTAAACTAACGTAAGGACAAACACACACACCCATGCCCCAGGGAAGACTCGAACCTCCACGGCGAGCAACCACGCGCTCCGCAGCGAGACGCTTTAGACCGCTCGGCTACTCCACCGCGGCCGCACTATTGAGCAGTAAACTCCAAATGGAGCACAGGGCATATTAGTAAGTTTTCCTGAATCCTGCAAGGTGAAAGAAACGCGGAGGGATGCAAATTATGGCTGCATCGAACTGGAAAGAAAGATACATTTCCAAACGAGTCTAATAAACTATAAGAAACAAATAAACATTGCTGGATACTTTACAATGAAGTTGTGTATCTCACTAATTTGAAACCACGTGTCGCGTCGTCGTCTACGTGTCATGTTATGGATTGCGTGGCCGCTTCCGCTGGAGGTTCAAGTTATCCCTAAGGCATGGGTAGTCGTGTTGTCTTTATGTTAGTGTAAGTAGTTTTTTTAGGTCTAGGGACTGATGACCTAAGCTGTTTGCTCCCTTAGGTTGACAAACAATTTAACATTTTTTGAAACCACGTACACTACTAGCCATTAAAATTGCTACACCAAGAAGAAATGCAGATGATAAACCGGTATTCAATGGAAAAATATATTATACTAGAACTTACATGTAATTACATTTTCACGCAATTTGGGTGCATAGATCCTAAGAAATCAGTACCCAGAACAACCACCTAAGGCCGTAATAACGGCCTTGATATGCCTGAGCATTGAGTTAAACTGCGCTTGGATGGCGTGTACGGGTACAGATGTCCATGCAGCTTCAACACGATACCACAATTCATCAGGAGTAGTGACTGGCGTATTGTGACGAGCCAGTTGCTCGGTCACCACTGACCAGAAGTTTTCAATTAGTGAGAGATCTGGAGAAGGTGCTGGACAGGGCGGCAGTCGAATATTTTCCGTATCCAGAAAGGCCCGTACAGGACCTGCAACATGCAGTGATGCACTATCCTGCTGAAATGTAGGGATTCGCAGGGATCGAATGAAAGATAGAGCCACGGGTCGTAACACATCTGAAATGTAACGGCCACTGTTCAAAGTGCTGTCGATGCGAACAAGAGGTGACCGAGACCTGTAAGCAATGGCACCCCATACCAACATGCCGGGTGATACGCCAGTATGTCGATGACGAATACACGCTTCCAATATGCGTTCACCGCGATTTCGCCAAACACGGAGGCGACCATCATGGTGCTGCAAAAAGAACCTGGATTCATCCGAAAAAATGACGTTTTGCCATTCGTGCACTCAGGTTCGTCGTTGCGTACACCATTGTAGGCGCTCCTGTCTGTGATGCAGCGTCAAGGATAACCGCAGCCATTATCTCCGAGCTGATAATCTATGCTGCTACAAACGTCGTCGAACTGTTCGTGCAGACGGTTGTTGTCTTGCAGACGTTCCCATCAGTTGACTCAGGGATCAAGACGTGGCTACACGATCCGTTACAGCCATGCGGATGAGATGCCTGTCATCTCGACTGCTCGTGATACGAGAACGTTGGGATCCAGCACGGCGTTCCCTATTGCCCTCCTGAACCCACCGATTCCATATTCTGCTAACAGTCATTCAAAATGTTTGTAAATCTATCGGACCAAACTGCGTAGTCATCAGTGCGTAGCTTACAAACTACTTAACCTAAGGTAAACTAACCTACGGACTACACACACACACACACACACACACACACACACACACACACACACAAACATGCCCCAGGGAGGACTCGAACCTCCGACGGCGAGCAACCGAGCGCTCCGCAGCGAGGCGCCTTAGACCGCTCGGCTACTCCACTGCGGCGCTAACAGTCAATGGATCGCGACCAACGCGAGCATCAATGTCGCGATACGATAAGCCGCAATTGCGAAAGGGTACAATCCGACCTTTATCAAAGTCGGAAACGTGATGGTACGTATTTCTCCTCCTTACACGAGGCATCACAACGTTTCACCAGGCAACGGCGGTCAACTGCTGTTTGTGTATGCGAAGTCGGTTTGAAACTTTCATCATGTCAGCACGTTGTAGGTGTCGCCATTGTGTGAATGCTCTGAAAAGCTTATCACTTGCATATCACAGCATCTTCTTCCTATCGGTTAAATTTCGCGTCTGCAGCACGTCATCTTCGTTTTGCAGCAATTTTAATGGTCATGAGTATATTATATCCGTTTCTTATGTTGTAGAGGTCAGAAATACAAAACCAAAGCTGGAGTCCCATTCATTCCACTTTTTTTCCTTTCTGTTCTGTTCGCTTGATCTCTCTGTCTTCTTAAATTTATTTTATTCCTATGGTGTCTACATCTACATCCATCTTAATCCATATTACGGAAGCCACATCACGATGTGTGGCGGAAGGTACGTTGCGTACCATTGTCACTTCCTAAGTCTCCTAACGTTCGTGGGAAAAATGATTGCCTGCGTGCCTCTGTGTGGGCCCTGACCTCTCTGATCTATCCCTTGTGGGGGACTGATGGCCATAGTAATCTAGTCCCCCTAAAACCCCCATACCAACCAACCAATCTATTCCTTGTCGTTGCTTTGTAGTAGGAAGCAATGTATTGGTTGTTCTATATGCAACACACGCTCTTGAAACTTTGACAGAAGTCTATTTCACCATACAGAACGTTTCTCTTCTAGCGATTGCCACTGGAGTATCTTACTCATCTTACAGTGAAGTAGAGACTACCCCCATTATTGAAACTGAGGATACCGGAAACTATGCGCAAAATACGATGCCACCAACGTGTGTTTGTGATATTGCAGTATTGAGGTGGTAAAAATAATATGTGAAGTAATAGACAGTGCTACTGGTGCTGTGAATACCTAACGTGTATAATTAGAATGACCAGTGGTTAATTAAAGCTCCCGTAGTTAGGAACAGAAAGAGACAGAATGTTCTAGATTGTGAACTTGTAACGAATTCCTTCAGATTAGATGGGATTTTGGACTGTGTGTATGTAAGAGTAGTAAGGACATTGTTTATGATTACATATAAACTATTTTGCCAGCACTGAACATTAATTTATGCCGACATTCACGTAATGTGAAAAGTGATGAACATCATAGAAAGTTCGATACCTCAACTTCAATATAAGAGACAGTTGTGTTAAACTTTGAATACAGTTTCCTGACGAACTACTTAGTATATTAGGACATATAAAATGCGTTAGTTGTGTCGATAAAAATAAATAACGAACTTTTGTTAATGAGTGGCAAAGCTACTTATGTAAATGGCTTTGTAATTACAAAGAGTTATAAATATCTGTTAGCCTATTTTTGTAATGCTCACTGTCTCATACTTGTGGGAATGTTATTCTAGATCTTCGTTTCTTCAGTAATTGATTCTAGTAAATTTATTTGGCAATATTGTTGTTTTGGGCAAACGATATATTTCTCAAAGAAAACGTGTTGAGAGATTCATTTCTGTAATTGCTGTGTACTATTCTGCGTGTATTTTGTTACGATTCATCAAATTGTAATTGCAGCTAAATCTATTCAAATGTTTGTTAAGCTTAAGGGACTTAACTACGGGGTCATCAGTCCCTAAACTTACAAACTACTTATCAACTACCTACAACTAAGGCCGGCACAAATATCCATGCCCGAGGGGGGATTCGAACCCCCGATCGTAGTGACCCTGCAGACCGTGACTGAAGCGCCTCAGTCCCCTCGGCCACCGCGGCCGGCGCTAAATCTATTTAATTGTATCCGACAAAGAGAGCTGCCATTAGAATTGTTAACAAAGGTATATATAGAGCTCATGCAATGTCGCAAGGAGTCCCGTTTTTGAGTTGATGTTGTGCAATACAGTCTGTGCTAGTGTATTGTGTGATTGGCTAACGTGGAAGTCCCGAGAGACGGCATAGAGGCAAGTGTAATGTGACTGAGACGCTCCAGTCACGGTCTGCACGGCCACTACGGTCGAGGGTTCGAATCACCCCTCGGGCATGTATATTTGTGCCGTCCTTAGTATTAGTTAGTTCATAAGTAGTTTGTAAGTTTAGGGACTGATGACCCCGTAGTTAAGTCCCATAAGCTATACGAACATTTGAACATTTTTTTTGTAATGTATTTTGTGAAATAAATATTATGGAAATGGAAGATCATCACGGGTTTTCATTATAAAGTGCTTCTCACCCAGCAAGAACCCAGTTTTGTAACGCAATGCAAGCAGAACCCTCGCAGTCATCGTTGCAATGTGAAAGCTGAGTATTGAGTTATATATCAAGCACATCGCCCCATAGTAATAAGAACCCTTAAAATCTCCGCGGCGCTTCGCGCTTACTAAATGAACCCTAAAACAATGCGTTCTGCTCTCTGTTGGATCTTCTCAATGCCCTCTATCAATCCCACTTTGTACGGATCTCAAGCTCTGGTCTAACGAGAGTTTTGTAACCTACTTCATTTCTTGACGCACTACACTTCCTTTACGATTGTTCCAGTGCATCTGTCTGGCATCTGCCTTACCTGCGATAGATTTTATATGATGGTTCCATTTAAGAAAAAAATCGTCCCTCATGTGTACTCTTCAGATATTTTATGGAAGTAACTGCTGGCCGCAAGATGAAACGCAGGTTCGTGATGGGAGGCTCACGGTGAGTTTCTGTGAACCACAGAACAGACTGTAGTGGCGCACGTTACAGCGTCAGGTGGAATGGCGCAGTTTCCTACGAGGCTCACGGTGATTCTGGCTGTTGGTATTGTGTTTGGTAGTTCGCAATGGGAGAAAAACCAGTGCAGCAACATGGACAAAGAAGAAAACTGAGATGGAAGAAAGAAGAAATCTGTTGCTACAAACGTGTGCTCCAAGTTATCCTCTGTACCACTTCTTCATGTCTATGCACCGGATGACTAGTAACGTGCCATCATCATATCAGTTTGTCGTCAGAAGCATTTTCCAAGTGGTTACTGAAATGGAGGCCTTGTTGCTGAACATTCCTTTGAGAATACCATAGACCAACACAGATCAGTGGCTGACTTATCGCGAGTTGTCCCCATATCGTGACCAAATCCCCAATCCATCCTATACAACTTTCATCAATTCTAACCCATTTTTCACATTCCAAGAGTCTATCCCAAACCCCACAGGAGATTAGATTACATTAATACTTGTTCCATAGATCATGAATACAAGATATCGTAATGATGTAGGACGTGTAAAAGATAACATTTTCTTTTTAAAATTTTTGTAAAATTACTAATTTCTATGCAAAAAATTCATCTACTGAGCACAAGGAATTCTCATTCAGAAATTCTTTCAATTTGTTTTTAAATGCTGGTTGGCTATCTGTCAGATATTTGATGTATTTGGTAATACCCAGAGACTTTTATGGCAGCATAATCCGCTCTTCTGTGCGAAAGTTAGATTTAACCTTGAATAGTGTAGATCATACTTTCTTCTAGTGTTATAGCTATGCATATTGCTAATTGGGTTGTTATAAATAAAAAATTTCTAAGAGAATGTATATACTGTGAAGCCAATCTGAAGATCCCTAGTGCTTAAATAAGTGTCTGCAAGATGATCTTTGATGGTCTCAAGAAATTATTCTAATTCCATGGATTTGTGCAATGAATATGTTTCTGCTCAGTGATGAGTTATCCCAAAATACGATGCCATACGAAAGCATTGAATGAAAATAGGCATTGTAAGATAATTTACTGAGATGTGTGTCAGCAAAATTTGCAATAACCGTAATAAGTTGCTCAACTCAAACGTTTCATATGTAACTTACAATTAAACTTCTCATGCAGAGTTTTGTTCACAGACTATATTTATTAACGGTGTCATGCAATTTGCTGAAAGAAACTGTACATACTGTGTTTTATCAAAATTTAATAAGAGTCCATTTTTAGAGAACTTTCTGAAAGATATCATTTACAATTTCATCAGGTGACTCTTGTCAGAAGTGATTACTATACTTGTATCGTCAATAAAAATAACTAGCTTTGCTTCATCATGAATCTGCAATGGTAAATCAATATATATTAAGAACAGCAAAGGTCCCAAGAATGAACCCTGTGGACCCTATTCTTGATTAGTCCCCAATTTGAGAAATCAGATGATTACCTGAACCACTTGCTTCAACTATCTGCACTCTTCCAGTCAAGTCTGAAGTAAACCATTTGTGTACTACCCCACTAATACCAAAATTCTTAAGCTTATTTAGAAGAATTCCATGATTTACACAATCAAAAGCCTTTGAGATACCACAAAAAATCCCCAATGGGTCATGTACGTTTATTTAGAGCATTTAATATTTGATCAGTGAAAGCATATATAGCATTTTCTGTTGAATATCCTTGCTGGAAACTAAACTGAAATTTTGTTAGTAACTTATTTTTACAAATATAGTAAGATCTTCTCGAATACATTACCTCCTCAAGAACTTTGAGTAAGGTCGTCAGAAATGAGTTTAGGCGTTAGTTATTGACATCAGAAGAATCTCCTTTTTTATGCAGTAGTTTAACAATAGCATATTTTAGTCTATCTGGGAAAATGTCCTGCTCCAAAAAGCTAGTACATATTTGACTGAGAATTCTATTTATCTCTTGGGAACAAGCTTTTAGTACTCTACTGGAAATGCCATCAATTCCATATGAGATTTTACTTTGAGAGTTTATTATTTTCTTAATTTCAAAGGGAGAGGTGGTCGGAATTTATATAGTTCTCTTTTTCGGTTACAATATAATTTTATTCCATCAGTTACCAATGGTTTATTACACAGTTCCTTACAATTACCTCTAATTATTTTCTTGGGGAAGCATTTTTCAATTACACTTACAAATGTATCATGAAATATTTTAGATTTCAAATTAGCATCAGGTTCCTTGGATACCTCATCCCTGTCTAACTGCTGTAAGCTTTCCCTAAACTTGGAAATTGTTAAATCATTAACTGAACGCACTACTTTGATGTATGGTTTAACTTGCTGTGTGGGGCTCCATCATGTACTGTAACTAGCTGTGCACCATGATCAGAAAAACCATTCTCAACAGGATAAACATTTATGTTTATGAACTTATCTTGGTCTATAAAAAGTTATTTATCGGTGTGCTGCTGTTCGTTACTACCCGAGTAGGAAATTCAGTATCGGACGTCAAACTGAAGTAATATTTCAACGTCAATCTTCCCATTACACTATTTTTGAGAATCAATACTGAAATCCCCCCAAATAATAATTTGCTTCACCTGTCAGACAGGTAGCACAACAACGCATCCAAGTTTCCATAAAATTACACTTTCGCGAAAGGCAAAGTTCCCAGGTTCGAATTCCGGTTCCGGTACATAGTTTTAATCTGCCACGAAGTTTCATATCAGCGCACACTCCGCTGCAGAGTGAAAGTTTCATTCTAGGTAAAAAAAAAAAAAATTACTTAGCAAATGTCTACTGGGCCGTACACAAAATCCTAATGAGAATTTCAACAGGTGTGTGTGTTTCAACGAGTACCGAAAAAAGTGTTTGTTGGATGGACAGTACTCAAAATAGGTATGATAAATGCTGTTATCTGTTTCAGTGATGGTGTAATTAGCAGGACAAAAGTAGTGGACAAATTAGGCATCCAATCAGGAAATAATGTGATAGCTGCTCTGACTGCCACATGTCGTCAGCGAGTAGTTGAAGCTGAAAGAGCTGCGTAATCCACCACTGAAGAGTCCAGAGTAAGGAAAAGATTCCTGGAAAAGTCAGCAGAGGACAAAAAAGCAGCTGGCCACCAACATTATGCCACTGGAATGTCCTGAAAGAGGCATACGATGAGTCAAACACTGCGAACATTATTTTCTCATTTTCTCGAAACTACATTTTCAGAACATTAGGTACATATATCTTCATAATGGTTTTAGTTATGTTCACCAAATTTCTCCCAATTGAAGAGGGGTTCAATATCTTTGTATTATGCCTAATAATTGTAGAAATGATCTATGTTTGTCATTCTGTATATAATTTTAACGGTAATTTTTAGACAAAATAGTAATGTAGTGTAATAAGGGTTTTTCTATTTCCTCAGATATACTCCAAACTACAAAACAAGAGGCAAAATGTGTTCCTACGAATATTGACAGCAGCCTTCCACAGTCTAAAAGCTATTAGACTGACTACGCACCAGAAAATGGTTCCAGAATGAGAACGTACATTATAAAAACATCTATTAGGCAAAATATTGCAATTCTTAAACTATAACAGGCATTTCAATAAAATTCCTAATACAGCTTGTAGTGCAACGAGCTGCACTACACCCCTTTGAACCGACATTAAGATCGCCAAATATGTTTATTAGGGACTTGTGGTAGCAAGATATTTCTTTTTCGATTTTTCTTTATCCTACAGGTAATCTGTCGAGAAATCCACTTGCTGCTACCGCCATGGAAGACAGTGCTTCAAATCATATATAGTGCTTTGAAGTGTCACAGTCTCTAGGAACAATTATGATTAAGAGAGACTATGCTTTTTTGTTTCAGTGGACATCGTTGTTCTAATAAGAAGGAAGTCTTAGTCTTAAGTATGCTGTTGTAAAGGAAGGAAGAATAAACAGCTAATGTGTTTAAAAGTCTGTCTTCGTCTATTAAATTTCATTTAGCAGTCAATGCTTGATTTTTCACTCTTTCCTTCTCACGCTGAAAACAGTCTTTGGACTCAAGAATTCCGAAATATTACGTGAGAAAGTGTTTGACTGCAAGAGGTACAGAGTAGCTGGACCTCATGGAGCAGTAAAATATGTAATTTGGAAGAAATACTAGGGTTTAAATAGAAATTTCAACTGCAAACAATACTAATGAAGAGCCTCATGTTGTTGTTGTTGTCTTCAGTCCGGAGACTGGTTTGATGCAGCTCCTATCCTGAGCAAGCCTCTTCAACTCCACATAAGAACGGCAACCTGCATCTGTCTGAATCTGCTTACTGTATCCGTCTCTTCCTCTGCGGTTTTTACCCCAAACACTCCCCTCCAACGCTAAATTTACAATTCCTTGATGTCTAAGAATGTGTCCTATCAATCGATCCCTTCTTTTAGTCAAGGTATGTCAGAAATTCCTTTTCTCCCCAATCCTGTTCAGTACCTCCTCATTAGTTACGCGATCCACCCACCTAATCTTCAGCATTCTTCTGTAGCATCACATTTCAAACGACACTATCCTCTTCCTTTCCGAACTGATGATCGTCCACGTTTCACTCCCATACAAAGCCACACTTCACACAAATGCCTTCAGAAAGGACTTCCTTGGGCTTAAATCAATATCCGATGTTAACAAATTTCTCTTTTTCAAGAATGCTTTTCTACCCATTACCATTCTGCATTTTATATCCAACATTTGTTATTTTACTGCCCAAATAACAAAACTCATCTACCTCATTTATGGCTTCGTTACATAATCTAATTCCTTCAGTATCACCTGATTTTCTTAGACTTCACTCCATTACCCGTGTTTTGCCCTTCAAAATATTTGTCAATCTATCGGACCAAACTGCGTGGTCATCAGTCCGTAGCTTAGAAACTACTTACACTAAGTTAAATTAATCTAAGGACAACACACACACCCATGCCCCACGGAGGACTCGAACCTCCACGGCGAGCAACCGCGCGCTCCGCAGCGAGGCGCCTTAGACCGCTCGGCTACTCCACCGCGGCTTGTTTTGTCATTGTTAATGTTCATCTTATATCCACCTTTCAGAACACTATCCATCCGTTCAACTGCTCTTCTAGGTCATTTGCTGTCTCTAACAGAATAACAATGTCATCAGCAAAACGCAATGTTTTTATTTCTTCATCCTGAACTTTAATTCCTTCTCCAAATTTCTCTTTGCTTTCCTTTATAGCTTGCTCATTGTAGAAATTGAATAACATTGGAGACAGGCTACAACCTTCTCTAACTCCCTTCACAACAACTGCATCCCTTTCATGCCCTTCAACTCTGACAACGGCTGTCTGTTTTTTGTACAAGTTCTAAATAACCTTACGTTCCCTACATTTTACTCCTGCTTGCTTCAGAAATTGAAAGAGTATATTCCAATCAACATTGTCAAAAGCCTTCTCCAAATCTACAAAAGCTAGAAATGTAGGTTTGCCTTTCCTTAATCTATCTTCTAGGATAAGCCATAAGGAGAGTATTTCCTCCCGTGTTACTACATTTCTCCTGAACCCGAACTGATCTTCCCCAAGGTCGGCTTCTACCAGCTTTTCCATCCTTCTTTAAATAATTCGTGTTAATATTTTGCGCCTGAGGGTTCTTCGCCTGTCTCATACATCTTACACACCAGGTGAAACAGAGACTTCAGTAGCTCTGATGGAATATCATCTACTCCAGGGGCCTTGTTTCGACTTAGATCTTTCAGTGCTCTGTCAAATTCATCTCTCAGTATAGTATCTCCTATTTCATCATCATCTACATCCTCTTCCCTTCCTACAATAGTGTCTCGAAGTTCATTTCCTTTGTAGAGCCCCTCTATATACTCTTTCCACCTTTCAGCTTTCCCTTCTTTGCTGAGAACTGGTTTTCCATCAGTGTCCTTGATATTCATAGAGCTGTTTTTCTTACCTCCAAATGTTTCTTTTACTTTCCTGTAAGCTGTATCTATTTTTCCCCTATTTATACATCTCCTACATCCTTGCATTTGCCTTCTAGCCACTCCTGCTTAGCCATTTTGCACTTCCTGTAAATCTCATTTCCTAGTCGTCTGTACTCCATTTTGCCTGTTTACTGCATTTTTATATTTTCTCCGTTCACCGATTGAATTTATTATGTCCTGTGATATACGAGGAGTTTTTGTAGTTTTGACTTCCTACCTGGTTTTTCCTCTGCTGTCTTCACTATTTCATCTCCTTTTGCTACCCATCCATCCTCTACTGTTTTATTTTCCCCCGTTTCTGTCAATTGTTGCCTAAAGCTCCCTCTGAAATTCTTAAGAACTTCAGGTTCCTGAGTTTATCCAGATCCCATGTTCTTGTTTTCCTACCTTTCTGCAGTTCTTTTTTCAGTTTCAGCCTACAATTCATGACCAATATGGCCAGAGTTTATATCTGCCTCTGAGTATGTCTTACAGTTTAAAACCTGGTTCCGAAATCTATGTCTCACCATTATAAAATCTATCTGGTATCTCCCGGTGTCTCTTGGTCTCTTCCACGTATACATCCTTCTTTCGTGATTCTTAAACCAGGTGTTTGTTATAACTAAATTATGTTCTGTGCAAAATTCTAGCAGGCGGCTTCCTCTTTCATTACTTCTGCCCAGTTCATATTCACCTACTATCTTCTCTTCCCTTCCTTGTCCTACTACCGAATTCCAGTCGCCATAACAATTAAGTTTTCATCTCCCTTAATTGTCCGAATAATTTCCTTTAGCTCCTCATATATTCTTCGATCTCCTCATCATAGCCAGAGCTAGTTGAAATATAAACCTGTACTACTGTGATCGGTGTTGGCTTCGTATATATCTTTACTACGATAATGCGATTACTGTGTTGCTCATAGTAGTTTACCCGCATTCCTATTTTCTTAACCATTATCAGACCTACTCCTGTAATACCCCCAACTGATTTTCCATTTATAATTCTGTACTCACCTGACCAGAAATCCTGTTCCTCTTTCCACCGAACTTCACTAATCCCCACTATATCTAACTTCAACCCATCCATTTCTCTTTTTAAATTTTCTAACTTCCCTACCCGATTAAGAGATCTAACATTCCACGCAACGATCCGTAGAATGCCAGTGTTTTCTTTCCTGATGATCACTTTCTCCTAAGTAGTCTTCGCCCGGAGATCCGACTGGGGGACTATTTTACCTCTGGAATATTTTACCCGAGAGGATACCATCATCATATGTTCATACAGTAGAGCTGCATGTCTTCGGGAAAAGTAACAGCTGTAGTTTCCCCTTTCTTTCAGCCGTTCGCAGTAACTATGTGGCAAAGCCACAGTAGCTGATTTTGCAATGCCAGCTCAGTCAATCATCCAGATTGTTGCTCCTGTAACTACTGAAAAGGCTGCTGCCCCTCTTCAGGAACCACACGTTTGTTCGACCTTTCCACAGATACCCCTCCGCTGTGGTTGCACCTATGGTACGGCTATTTGTATCGTTGAAGCACGCAAGCCACCCCACCTCTGCAATGTCTGCGGTTCATGGGAGTGGGAGCCCCATGTAGTGATTGGCAAATAAGCTACAATCTCGATTTAATGTCATTCAGTTTTGGTACTAAATCAGAACTTCTTCCGCATTGTAGATCAAGAGTAATGTGCAACGAAAGCAAGGCATGAAAATGCAGCCCGTTCACGTCTAAGTCCCATTAAATTCTCAAAACCTCTGGTTCTTTCATTTCATCTCGACCTAACATCCTTCAGCTACAGTCCAAAGCAATAAAATTGTAATGTTCACATATGCTCTTGGAAATGTTTAGTTTATCACGCTGACTGCCATATGCTTAATTATGGACATTCCATCGCCATAGCAAGCCAGCCAGACCTATAAGTATAAAAGAAAGCTGATAATCTGCTTGCACACTCGCTACGCTCTCTGTTGCACTTCTGCGTGCCAAAGGGGACAGTTTAGCCTACTTGCAGTGCCACTGAGTAGAAGGCCCACGAGATCAGTTTGCTCTGAAGTGTTTCTCACACAGTTGGGCAGAAGCTATTCGGTACAAAAATTTGATTTTTACGCCACCTATAGCTTTATATGTCGACTTTGAGGTGAACTTTCAGATTTGAAATTGAGAGACTGCGGCAATTTCGGCAAAATCTGCGATGCTAAAATAGGGATTGCTATGATTTTGAGTTTTGGTGCATTTTACACCATATTTTGCTGTTCACACGATTTCCCCAGTATGATGAATTGTATTTCAGTCTTAGGAGAGTAGGTCTCTTGGTTTCACGTCTCCAGAAAATCGAACCAATGTGGAGAACTAGTTTTCGACCGAGCATACCTGCGATAAAGCTAGAACGAAATATCTCAAACGGTTTAAAATATCAAAACGAGATTTTAGCAAGTGGTAATTGGCAAAGAGGAGAGTATTTTATTATGATTTGCATTTGCGAAACATCTACTGCGTTATTCAAGTGACTATCATGTTTTTCAATGAATTAGTATATTTTTCAAGCGCTATCGATATCTGAGGGAACGAAATAGCTAAAAGTTTGCAATAACATAATCCAAGAAATTAGTTTATTTTTAATTTTATACCAAAGACGGGCTTTTTAACAATATATTGCCGCGCGGGAGTAGCCGAGCGGTCTGGAACACCACGTTGCGGATCACGCGTCGGAGATTCGAATCCTCCCTCGGGCATGGATGTTTGTGTTATCTTTAGTATAAGTTAGTTCATAAGTAGTTTGTAAGTTTAGGGGCTGATGACCCCGCATAATCTTGACAAACATTTGAACATTATATTACCTGGCTTGTTCTCAGTTTCCCACTTAATAAAGCACTGTTTCAATATGTTGTTGCAATTGCAACTGCAGTAGCATGTTTGTGAAGTGACACTGTGGAAACTCTTCTGTTTTGGCAGAAGAAGCACATTTTGGCAACAATCAAAAAATAGATTTTCCGAAGAAATTGTGTAAGAAGTTTCGATCAATTGAATAATATATCTTACATTTACATTAAAATTACTTTTTCCAGTTCACACTTCGGTGTCTGACGGAATTCATCAAATCATTTTCAGACTATTTCTCTACTTTCCAATAGCACGCCAAAAAAAGAACACAATTTTCCGTTCGATCTCTGATTCCACTTTTTTTCGTGATCATTCCTGCCTCCCTCCCCTTCCCCAATCCCATGTAGTTGCTGACTGAAAGTTGGTAAATACATAATGCCGTGACGAAACATATTTCTTTCGTATAAGTAGTTTGTAAGTTTAGGGACTGATGACCCCGCAGTTAAGTCCCATAAGCTTAAACATTTGAACATTTTTGAACATCTTATCAATGCCATATGGTAAGGAATCCATATCCTCCATTATTCCATCAGAGGCCGGAGAAGTAGAATGTAGGCTGTATCTTCAAGTGATATGAACAGTTTATGTTGTCTTTGCAATTATAGTTGGCCGTAATTGTAAATCCTAGGTATTTAGTTAAACTTGAAATTCGTATGATTTATTGTGTAACCGGAATTCCTTTCATACTCCCGAGGATGACTTCACACTTTTCTTTATTTAAAGTGAAAGGCCACTTTTCACCAAATACCATGTATTCATCAGAGATGTCGATAATATGATTTCCCCTGAACGAATTGTCGACATGTTGGTAGTGATTACAGCTCAAGATCTAAAAACCTATTGTATGAACAAAACACTATTACCGAGCAACGTAAATAAATAAAAAGAACGTAGGTAATTGCTTTTACGAGTCACTTTAAACAGCAAATAAAGGTGAAAAACAAATATTTGAACGGAAAAGTTCAAAAAGAGTGTGCAATGTTTACAGTGAATCGTTCTCATTTCTCTTAAAAAAACTGACTTTTAGGAAATTCAGCTAGATTCCAGAATTTCGTTGAAAGTGAAAGAAAATCCTGTATTTTTGTGGTTGTCAGATTTGTTAACCTTTTCTCTCAGTTGAGTCAGTGGTGAATTTTGAGTAACACCTACATTTCTCTTATTTTCATGTTAAAATTTGCTCCTGTTTCCAAAATACATTGGATTTTAAACACTTTCAGTTCACTAAATGGTAGTGTAGTTACAGTTGAGAGAAACCTGGAACGGTGTTTCATTAAGTGAGGAACTGAAGAGAAGTCTGCTCATATCTTGGTAAATACTCATCGTTTGTATAAAAATAAGCGTTAATTTCTTCACGTAAATTGTTGCGAAATCTATAGCAATTTTCATTTCACCAATTATCGATGGCCTTTGAAAACTGTTTCACTGAAACAAAAAAATCTATAGTCAACTGAATAACATCGCAGATAATGTTTCGCATTGTAACCATACTGCAAATGATATGGCAAAATACTATCCTCTCTGCGTGTTATCGTTTGCCAAAATCTCGTTTCCGTATCTCAAACCGTTTGACATTTTTCATTCTAGCTTTATCGCTGGTAGGCTCACTGGGTAAGGCGTTGTCTACGTAAATTCAATTTCCAAATATTTGCAGTCCATCACAATTATGTTATCGTCCCGATATCGTTTCAATATTTTCACTCTGCAGCGAAGTGTGCGCTGATATAAAATTTCCTGGTGGATTAAAAATGTGTGTCTGAATAGGAATTTGAACTTGGGACCTTTGCTTTTTGCGGGTAAAATATTTGGATAATTTTATTGCACATTCCCTCTACTTATCTGCGGAGGTATTTGGTTTAACGGTTGTTTATAAGCTGATGTCACATTCTAGTTGTTGTAGTGAGCAACAAGTAGATAGTTTTATAGCAACCATTGTCCGGAAAGGTCGTCCATATGAGCACTTCATTTGCTTTCCATATTTTGGTAGGAAGTATTGTGGACCGAAACAGGGAAGAAATGTCAACATAGGCTCTAAAATGCTAACCTTCAGAGCGTTGAACAGTTCAATACTATGAGACATCTTTTCTACTGGTAATGTGTTAATAGCTCCTACGGAATGCATTTTCAAGGCCACAACTAGACACTGATTGCTCTTGTCCAGAGTGTCTGCTCTAAAAATATGGGAATCTAAGAGCTTTTTTCACACTATAAAGATGCTGAAGTACTCATAGCGACGTTGGTTGAATTTCCCGAACTAGGGTCACCATGTAAAACTTTATCTATGTCCCCTATGCATCCTCTATAAGTGTCTAACATGATCAAATACTCGGTATAAATTTGAACTTCTGTTGTGTTGCCATCGTGTCTACCTTGAGTGCGATAATTCGATCTCTGTATAGTTGGCACATCTCCAGGGCAGAATGATCATTGATAGTAAATGTGTGCCAAAGGTAGTTTTGTAAATTTTTCTGTTACTAGTTTCAGCAGTCTAGATGCCATTTTCAGATACCTCTACAAAAATACAAAGAATAATGTAACATCTGCATAAAATATTTTTTTTTTTACAAAAGGTCTATTTGCCAAATTTCTATACCTATCAGTTACATAGAGTGTACTAATTTGAGAAAGTTTTTCGCTAAGTGAGTCAAGCTATTGTTTACTGTTTGTTGTGCTCAAATAGGTATTGAGGGGACAATGTAATTCCTTCCACGGACATTAAGAGTAACAACATTAATATAACAATTTTGGTAGTTATTTATAGGAGTTTAAGGATTTCTTCTCATAATAGATCTCCAAAAATATCGAAAAAATTCTGGTCTTCAGATTCTTATTGGTCGTTCAGAATTGATTTACTATGTTTCCAATTTTTATATGTGTGTATATTTTGAAGTATATTTAGTTTTTTACCTTTTGATGTCCGTCATTACGTAGTTTATTATAGCCAACTCAAGCTCCAGTTTACTTATTCATTATTTGATTTTGTGTTTATAGTCATGACTATTCGTCCTTGCACCTCAGTCCCAGCATCTCCAATTTCAATCTGTCAATTTCTTTTTTCATTCCCTAGCCCACCAAAACGAGTCGGGAAGCTAACATTTCAAGCTCGGCCCATAAAACACCTGTTTTTTTTTTTTTTTTTTAATTTTTTATGCCGGCATCTCCCCCCAGGTAGCCCCTGCCCTGAGATCCTGATGGGAATCATTTACCCATAGAGCTTCATGCCCTCCATAAAAATGACGGTCATAGTTTTTAGCTGTATTCAATGCTAGCAAAGCTAGGCCGTGTTGACTAATATTACACGTGACGAAATTGGTCATATGATTTCTGAGGCGGAACAGATCAGTTTAGTATATTGACATAATGCGAAAGCATAGTTCAAACACTATTTATATATCACGCAAGATATCTTTCGGTATTAAATGCCATCGTCAGGTGTTTCTGCAAAAACATTTTCTTATTTGGGTATGTATCCAAATGCTACATAAATAAATTTACGTAAATAACATTTTACACATGTCACTTAAGTGTGCAGTAAGTACCGTATTTAGAGGTTGTAAGTGCTGATTATTAGCTGATGTTTTACATTTGATTTATGAATTTTGGCCAGTTACTGCATCTGTCAATAGCTCAGAATACTATACGTTTACAAATATTTACAAATTTTTCTTTCAGAGAGAAAATATAGAAGTTAACCGTAATCACTAATAACAACATAGATATAATAAAGAAAATGCCATATCTGTTAACTCCTTTATTTTCTCTCTACAAGAAAAATTTGTAAATATTTGTAAGCGTATAGTATTTTGAGGTATTGACAGATGCTGTAACTGGCTAAAATTCATAAATCAAATGTAAAACATCAGCTAATAGTCAGTTGAAGCACTTACAACATCTAAATACGGTACGTACTGCACACTGTCTAAGTGATATTTGTAAAATGTTATTTGCGTAAATATTTATGTAGCATTGGGATACATACTCATAAGAAAATGTTTTTGGAGAAACACCTGACAATGGTATTTAATGCCGAAAGATATTTTGTGTGATACATACAGTTTTTGGACTATCCTGTCACATTATGTCAAACGACATTTCTAACACTGTGGGCCCGAGATATAAAAAGATCAGTTTAGGTACATTAATAGGATGGTAAGAGGGTAAAAAAAGGCAAAATGCAGTGCAGTTCATTTAGTTTTGATGTATTTAAACAAATTTATAAAAAAAGACAAAATTTTACATATTATCGAAAATTTACATTGATCAGAGACGAATATCAGTAAGGTTCTGGAATTATGGTTCTGTTTTTCTTTTAATACTACGCCCAGCCACTCTGATGGTCGACGGCTGTTCATGTCAAAGTAATAATCTTAGCTGTAAATGATTCTGTGAATGGAAATCGGTGAAGCAGAAGTAAACAATCACTTCTGGGGCTGTGAATGCTAACACTAAGAGTCCACACGCGTCTTGTCTATTCAACCAGTATATTAGTCCACTATCTGTATAGAACTCGTTTAACACTGGTCTGGCAGCACGCCCTTAACACGTGTGCGGTATGACGTGGATGTAGGTTAAGTCCAATACTGTAGATGAATAGTCCGACGGTTCAGTGTATCGCTCGAGCCGCACTGAGACTTCATTTCGCGAGGAGAGTCTGCGACACACTCGCAGTGCAGCAAAGTAAACAACGACGCTGTTCTCTCCAGTGGGTGCGTCGCCCAAAACCCGCGAGGGCTGCGTCCAGCAGATGGTTTGGCCAGCAGCTCATCACTGTTTTTGTTGTTGTTGCTGTTGCTGCTGTTGTAGCAGCTGCTGCTCCCTGAGCTTGGCCTCGATGCGCTTCTGGTGGAGGCCCTCGGGGTCGTACTTCCTGGAGAGGCGGGCCCAGTCGGCGGCGCGCTGCTTCATCATGAAGTCGACCACCTTGCGCACGTTCTCCTTCTGCTTGGCCGAGCACTTGGAGCAGTCAGACTTCAGCGCATCCGGCAGCATCTCTGCGGGAAACAAAACGAACACTCTCAGCCGAGCAGGCAAACAATTTCTCGAAGCCGCATTGCACATTTACCAGCAACACCTATTGAGAACAGTCTCTGAATTTGAAGAACATTTCATAAAACATTTGACCAAATGTAAGACACGAAGTTAGTTACAAAGACATATGCCACTTTGAAATACGATCATAATCACTTAAAGTAGCTGAAAGGGCTAAAAGCAGGTCCTCAAATGAAATTGCACCAGATTGAAATATTTTCTAGTAATCCTCAATATAGGTTTATTTACAAATGTTGAAGTTAATCCGCCATCCAGCTGCATGTAGAGGTTTATTAGGAACCAATGACCTACAACCATATTCAAGTTTTTTTTATTCTTCAATATACCGGATGATCAAAAAGTCAGTATAAATTTGAAAACTTAATAAATCACGGAATAATGTAGATAGAGAGGTACAAATTGACACGTGCTTGGAATGACATGGGTTTTATTAGAACCAAAACAAAAACAAAGTTCAAAAAAGATCTCTTGCGCGCGTCGTTGGGTGATGATCACTTTCGTCATGTTTAGTCTCCCAGGTCCCCAGACAGTCCGTGCGATTATTGACTTTGGGGTTACCTGAAGTCGCGAGTGTATCGTGATCGACCAACATCCGTAGGGATGCTGAAAGATAACATCCGACGCCAATGCCTCACCTCAACTCCGGACATGCTTTACGGTGCTGTTCACAACATTATTCCAGGCCTACAGCTATTGTTGAGGAATGACGGTAAAAATATCGAGGGTGTTTTACTAAGTGTGTTTGCCTCTAACTTATAATAGGTGACGGGAAATTTTAATGCGGTAGGTCAACAAGAAATGTTACACTTTCTGCGGAGCTATGAACATAGTTTATTGTATCATTTTCCAAAGTGTTACAGCACAAAGATAATTTTTAAATGGAACAATAGTTTTTTCTATCGTGCATTGGAATCGTTGAAACCAGCTGCGTCCAAATCAATTTAAACTACATTCCTATCACTGTTAGTTTAGAAGCTACAACCATTCAAAGTTTAGGGGGCGGAGGCTACGACAGCGTAGATGACTGGCTGGTGGTCATGAGACAGTGGACCGTGCTCCAGGGGATAGCCACTCGGCCAGTCAGCTACGCTATCGCAGCCTTCGCCCCCGGAACCTTGAAGGGTTGTACCCCCAAACTAACAGTGATAGGAATGTAGTTTAAATTGATTTGGACGCAGCTGGTTTCAACGGATTCAATGCACGATAGAAAAAAACTATTGTTCCATTTAAAAAATTATATCTTTGTGCTGTAACTCTTTGGAAAATGATACAATAAACTATGTTCATAGCTACGCAGAAAGTAACATTTCTTGTGTTGACCTACCGCATTAAAATTTCCCGGCACCTATTATTTTATAAGTTACAGAGGCAAACACACTTAGTGAAACACCCTGTGTATATATATACACTAGCTTAAATTCGCGGCTGCGCTCGCGTATTGGTTGATGATAGATGAGCTATCTTTCAGTGGTGTGCTATTTAGTTATTCTTATATTTCCTTATTCGGTTGCTTATCCTTACAGAGAAACAGCTGAAGACATTTTAGCACGCATATACCAAAGATATGGTCTGTGGCATCACGGTACGCTGTATGTAACCTCCTTGCTATAGTCAAACGTCATCGCTGGCCTTCAGTCCAATTTTTTTTTATAATTTGAGGACTTTCAGCCACCATATCTTCCACCCCCTTATAGCTATCGGCATGGAACTGCTATGGTGTACAACGTGAGACTTCGGACAACAGTTACACAGACCATTCGTTTGCGTTCTGTTTTCGCTGCAGAGCGAAACACACACACACACACACACACACACACACACACACACACACACACACATTCACAAGTGGAAACGAGACACACAGAATGGAGTAGGATGTAAGTATGATTAATTTCGGCGCTTTTTTCCAGCAAGCAAAATAAATGTTACAACCACAATTTTGCGCCGCGAAGCTAACATACAGGAGAAGATAGGAGAGCAAGCTGGCTACGGAGGCCTATGTGACAAAGCTGGTGCGTGGGGCGGACGGCGTCCCACGTGTAGCGCGGCTAACTGGCCGCTTCCTCTCTGCGGCTCATGTGGGGCACCAGACGGCCCAGCCATGCCCACCCCCCGGCGTGGGCAGAACAAGCGCCGAAAGCCGCGGCACTTCTCTGCCTCTAAACATTTTTAGCCAACTCCCAAACCGTTCACTGCTAACAGGTCTCCTCTGAAACACGACAGAGTTCGTTAGAAATATATATACACTCTTTGTGAGGCTCTACTGAGATATCGATATGTCGTTTGATTTGAGTTACGTGTGTGTTTTCATATGGTCTTTGTCACAACAGATGTTTGTACATTTATCTAGGTATTGAGGAATCTCAATGGCTAGAGCACGCTTGACATTCGAGCAACGAAAATGTACAAAATTACTTCAGTCACCTTCAAAATACTCTCCATTACATGCAATGCAATTGTCAAGTCTTTTCTTATTGTTGGAAGCATGTTTGCAACTTTAAGTTTGATATTGTCCAGTGCCCTTAGTGAAGCGGTTTTTACCGCCTCCACATCATGACGCTCCTCTTTTAGCGTTTTTTTTTTTTTCATTCGTGGAAATAGGAAAGTCGCACGGGGCTAGGTCAGGCGACAGACCACCTCTGAGATGCCAAAATAATGGGCGACTCTTAAGGCCGTGTGTGCTGGAGCGTTGTGATGCAGAAATCACTTACCTGATCGCCAAAGTTCCGGGCGTTTTCTCCTCACATCCTCTCGCAGACGCCTTAAAACATCGTTTGGCGATGGTCTTCGAACTTTTGGCGGACCTTTTCACTGTTCTCGTTTCGCGATGTTGAAGGGCGTCCAGAACGAGCTTGGTCTTCAACACTCATCTCGCCACGTTTAAAGCGCCCAAATCACTCTAAACCTGTGCGCGGCTCAACGTCCTCCTGGAAAGCTTCCTGAAGCATTTGGTGTGTCTCCGTTACTGTTTTTTTAAAGAAGGAAACAAAATTTCACACACTTTGTTCTTTTAAAGTTGCCGTAACGACTTCGCAGGGGTAACCAGCCAACAGTCAGAGAAACAATACCACACTTGCAGGTTCAGCTCTACACTGACGTCTTCTGCACAGCTGTTTCATGAAGGTATCTACTAATGTTATCAATCTTGAGAACCCTGTACTACGTCTACGAATGGCAGCGCCCTCTGAGTCCGGTTACTTTTGGATCCCTCCCCCCCCCCCCCTCTCGTACTGTGAAAGGATTTTCAAGTTTGTTCAAATGTTCAAATGTTTGTATAGGCTATGGGACTTAACTACGGGATCATCAGTCCCTAAACTTACAAACTACTTAACTACCTTATACTAAAGACGGCATAAATATCCATGCCCGAGGGGGGATTCGAACCCCCGACCATAGTGACCGTGCAGACCGTGACTGCATGACTGGAGCGCCTTAGTCCCCTCCGCCACCGCGGCCGGCTTCCAAGTTTGATAATGCCGTTGAAGTGCAATGTGAAGGGAAGCGGCAGTATGAAACAGAACCGCTAACCCGTCTAACAATTACACGCATTACTGACAAGTTTGAACAGCATGGAACAAATTGTTATTTACACAAAGGAAGATAAGGAGGACAGCATACAGCTACATGGCCTGCTTCGTCGGATCTAGTGTTGGAAGCGTTTGTTGCTTCTCCACTGAAGTAATGGAATGGTTCTTTCCGAGAATTGCCACTCAAGATGGTCGTGGTGTCTCAGTTGTGCAACGATGCTGGTTGAAATGTTCACGTGAATATTGTCAAACCAACAGACCAGGTTCTGGAGGTCCGCCAAGATCGTCGTATAGTAACGACAGCGCCGATAAGGTTTGTGAAACCAGGAGTGTCAACACGAACTGTTGCCAAACGGCTACCAGCAGTAGGACTACGGACACACCACATCACCGGGGCGGCCGCATGGTCTAAGGCGTCATATTACGGAATGGGCGGCCACTCACGCCGGAGTTGAGTCCTCCCTCGGGCTTGGATATGTGCATTATCCTCATTGTAAATTAGTTTAAGTAGTATGTAAGTCTAGGGACTGATGACCATAGCAGTTTGGTCCAATAGTTGTACAAACATGTGAACGTTTTGAGCTGCTTTAATCAATGTTTTTATTTGTCAATTCTCATTTATGAGAAAATGAAAACGTAAATATTGTAATTATTAACAGTGACAGCAAGTGGCAATGTACTAAAAACACACAAGAAGAGGACAACATAAAAATACGCGAGTAATTTTACCAATGAAGATGCTGTAGAATAAAGCGAAACGCGTCTGGTCTAAATTAGTCTAATTTACAGTTGCATAAGACGATTATCTAAACTCTTAACAATTTAATAACTGCAACTGCGGAGAAAGGACGCCAAAAACAAAAGATTTATGTAAATGTATTATAATTATATTGCAATAGATGTATTAGGAGTGGATTTTTTAGGAAAAAATAAATAACGTCTTAAAATTGGGCTGCGTTTTATACGCCGGTGCGTCTTATATGCCGGCAAATATGGTAATTATGGCAGTAACCTTCACGAAAGTGCAAACAATACTTTGTCAAAGTTTCATCAGAGTCGGATAAATGGTACGAAAGCGCATAAAATACGAACAATTATTTATTTTTATTCATTAAATATACTGATTTTAAAACGTGTTTGTAGACAAAACGTTCAGCGTTGTTCAAGACAATTTGGTATTACGTTTCTATGCCACAACTGAAACCACTCCTGGCTGTAAGGCGTTTATTCTGTCGTGTTTTTGATTGCAGAAAGTACTATTCACACCAATCAAGATACAGTTATGTTTTGTTGTTATGGTCTTCAGTCCGGAGACTGGTTTGATGCAGCTCTCCACCCTACTCTATCCTGAGCAAGCCTTTTCATCTCCTCATAAGAACGGCAACCCACATCCATTTGAATCTGCTTACTATATGGGTCTCTGTCTCCCTCTGCGATTTTTACCCCACGCACTTCCCTCCAACGCTAAATTTATGATTCCTTGATGACTGAGAATATGTCCTACCAAGCGATCCCTTCTTTCAGTCAAGGTATGCCAAACATTCTTTTTATGTTCAGTACCTCTTCATTAGTTACGCGATCAACGCACCTAATCTTCAGTATTCTTCTGTAGCACCACATTGCAAAAGCCTCTATTCTCTTCCTGTCCGCACTGTATCGTCCATGTTTCACTCCCGTACAAGGCAACACTCCACAAAAATGCCTTCAGAAGAGACTTCCGTACACTTAATATTCGATGTTAGCAAATTTCTCTTTTTCAAAAATGCTTTTCATCCCATTGCCATTCTGCATTGTATATCGTCTGTACTGTGACCGTCATATGTTAATGATGTAATAGCCTCTGGCTGTATGGTCACTGCTACCAAAAGTCACAATAAAGAAAAATAGAACCGTCGGAGATTCGACCCCAGGAACACGCCTGACCGCGCGACACGGAAGCGGCGACAGGCGACTGGGAGTTGTGTCAGTATTGGCCGGCGAAGTGGAGCGTGTCTGGAGGAAAGTGTACGCGTAATACTTGCCGCCCCCGCCCCCGCCCGTATTGTGGCGGGGAGAAAGTGGGGAAAGCCGGAAGCGAAAGTGAGGCCAGTGCGCGACGTACCGCCAGCCACGGCCGGCCAGACAGACATTACGAGACCAGCCTGCCTGACTCCCCAGGCCGTTCACCCCGCATCCTGATCCTGATCTCGTCGCCTTCGTACTGATCAACACAAAATAAAAAAAATGTTCAAATGTTTGTATAGCTTAAAGGACTTAACTACGGGGTAACAGTCCCTAAACTTACAAACTACTTATGAACTAGCTAATACTAAGGATGGCACGAATATCCATGCCCAAGGGGGATTCGAACCCCCGACCGTAGTGGCCGTGCAGACCGTGAATGGAGCGCCTCAGTCCCCTCGGCCACCGCGGCCGGCTACGTTTACATGCAACACATCTTCCGGAAGACGAAAACCGATTTTCGTAAGCCGTTTTCTCGCTGTCGTGTTTACATGTCACAGCCTGAATCGGATTTCCTATCCCACTTAATATGGCGGCTGAAAAACAGTTAATTCAGCTCTTGATTTAGTCTCCACAATCGCTTTTTTCTTTACTTATAGTTTCATGCTCACTCTAATATTTATACTTTTATTTCACGCTAGAACATGTCACTGTCCATATGTGCCGAAAATTCTTAACAAGGAAACACAATGTGACAAGCCAAGAACGCTTCATGAAAGGTTGCGTTTACATGGGGACGAATATTTATTGTGGAACTGGAACACCGCTTTATAGAAGTGGATTTCCAGAATCGATTTTGGAGTGTTGACATGAGTAACCAAAAGCGGATTTGGGAAATCCGTTTACGAAATCCGGTTTTGGGAGCCCATGTAAACGGGGTGATTGCCTTCCAGAATGATATTCGTGGGGCTCTTTCCTGTCGCATTATATCGTCGTGGCATAATGTGTGGTCCTCGCTTACAAATAATAAGCTTCGAACCATTAAACCGTTTCCGGTGGCTTGGAAGACTCCCTCACGCCGCTCGCGACGAGAAGAAATGTTCAAATGTTTGTAGAACGTATGTGACTTAACTACGGGGTCATCAGTCCCTAAGCTTACAAACTACTTATGAACTAGCTACAGCTAAGGACGGGACAAATATCCATGCCCGAGGGGGGATCGAACCCCCGACCGTAGTGGCCGTGCAGACCGTGACTGAAGCGCCTCAGTCCCCTCGGCCACTGTGGCCGACGCGACGAGAAGAGGTCACCTTGGCCGGGTTGCGGATCGGACATTGCGCTTCAGCCACCGCCACTTGCTAACTGGTGACCCCGCACCGTTGTTCCTGGGGTCACCCGCTGACGGTGCGCCATGTTTTATTGTCTTGTCCAAATTTTACTCCTGTTCGTATTGTACTGAATTTACCAAATACACTGGAAGAAATTTTAGCTGATGAAGCAAGAGCTGCTGCTCGAGTCTTTAATTTTATCAACTTTACCAATTTGCCTTTTGTTGTATTTTACCCTATGTTTTAGCTTTTTTCATATAGGCTTATTATCCTTCGGTTTTGATTCGGGCGCTAATGACCTCTGCAATTGTGCGCCCTAAAACCACAGGGGAAAAAATAAAAAACCGCTCGCCAGTTTCGTCCAGAATGAGACTGAACGACATTCCCCCTTACTTAGCTTGTGCCGGCCGCGGTGGCCGAGGAGACTCAGGCTCTCCAGTCACGTTTTGCACGGCCACTACGGTCGGGGTTCGAATCCCCCCTCGGGAATGGATATTTGTGCCGTCTTTAGTATTAGTTCATAAGTAGTTTGTAAGTTTAGGGACTGATGACCTCGTAGTTAAGTCCCATAAGCTATACAAACATTTGAACTTAGCTTGCTTTTATCGCGAGTCTTTCATTCAGCGCAAAGTTTCTTGTGATTGGAAAAAAGCGCAGGTGACTCCCCTTTATAAGAAAGGTAAAAGAACTGACCCACATAATTACAGGCCAATATCGTTGACATCAGTTTCCTGTAGAATTTTGGAGCATATTCTCAGCTCGAATATAGTAAATTTCCCTGAGACGGAGAAGCTTCTTTCTATGAATCAGCACGGGTTTAGGAAACACTGTTCGTGTGAAACTCAGCTAGCCCTTTTCTCACATGACATCTTGCGAGCCATGGATGTGATATCACGCATACTAAATGGAAGTGTTGCAGAATATTCAAATACTGCATCTGAGGATGACGTATCTGCTGTAATGAATCGACAGCGTACGATTTCTGACTCCCCACGTGATGCTCCTAACAAAATTCAGTCTCAAAACATTGAGGATTTAATGAATGGTGGTATTAAAAAATCCATAAGAGGTTTGACGTGAAGAGCTACTTGGTTAGTACTGCTATACTTTGAAGAAATATTTTTGTTTCTTTATTTATTTATTTGTAACAAAATGTGTAAAATTTCACATAAAATTAAGAAAAATATAGGTTTGGTGCCTATCCATGTTTCGTTTGTTACTTTTTTAGCATGCCTGACATTGGCGCATCTCTGAAGAGGAAAGTGATTCCAGTGGACCCAAAGGAGACTTTGAATCTTTCACTTAATTCTTTACAGTTTAATTGTGAGAGGTTGTGACAGACAACCGTCAAATCTGTTCAGACGTTCACTTAGTTTCAAACCAACCGCATGATAAATTTTGCATCATGTTGGGATTAAAGTTGTCATAAAAACTCAAACCATCTGGCAGTAACAAATACTTGTAAATATGTATTTTAAAATTTCTTATTGTAAATATATGTAGGTTGTCTAAATAAAACATAGTATATTTAAGGGTAAAATTACAGTATGTTCCCTTAAGAAAATTTAAGAAATATGTTTACGATTGAAACTCGAGGTACACAAGTTAGTACCAACAACGTTAAAAAATGAAAATTTACCAAATTACAAAAGAGAAATATTATGCCTATGCAAACTAATAAATATTGACAATTTCAAAATTTTAAATTGGCTTTGGCACTGGGTCTGAAGAGGTTAAGACTGTGCCGACCATGCGCGAAATTTTGGCGTATATAAAGAGGAGAAAACCTAACTGAAGCACAGATTTTTGACATGATTTGCTTAGCTTGAGCTGCAGGTTGTCGACCGCCTCGCCGCCAGGTTGAGACTCTTAGCAGCCCAGTAGCCAGTAGCTATGCTTAGCTGGACGGACGCCACAGGTGCAAGCGTGACCGGCCTTCTGAGTTTGTCAGCTGCCTGCGCGTGCAGCCGCGCGCTGCAACGTCACCCTAAAGAGTTTGACATTGCGCCAACATGCTTAAAAGTCTTTCCATTTACGTTTCACGTCACGTAATGCCAAACAGCAGCAGTGGAACTGGCGAACGGTTGCAGACCTTCGAAATAGGCGGTAAACTGTGGAGGAACTAAGATCAGGCTTTGCCTCTTTCGAACCTAACGGAATACGTATGTCCCATAGCTGTCGCAAGTAGACTTTTGGTTAAAAAGGCCCCATTTTAGGACCGAATTTGCACATTGCAATTTTTTTAAATTTTCCTCCTTGAGGTTGGACTGGTATGATGTATGTAAAGTGAATACAAGCAATTTAGATCCATCGTTTGCCTTTCTAGACTGTCCAGAGGAACTGAAAACTTATGACTATATGGGTGGCGTGGACTGTATGATTTAGACAGAAAACTGATAAATGGTGGAAGAAAGCGTTCTACAAACAGTTTCTAACTAGTGTTGTAAATGCCTGGATTGTACAAAAGGAAATTCAACACAAGACAGTACCAATAAAATATTTTCTAGGCAACCTACCAGAGCAATTTATTGCCAAGGGACAAAATACTGCCAAGATACAGCGGAAATCCTCAACTGGCCGCCGTTTTAAGAGCAACAGGTATGCAAAATGTAGGCCTACACCTTCCTGAAGAAGGACCTACAAGAAGATAGTTTCTTTTTTTGTTGCTGGAACACAATCTGCAAAATAAGCCAGCGCCTATTACGCAAAATGTGCTTTGCACCATATAATATGTAGTTTTATAATAACTCAGACATGTGTAAACATCTTTGATAGTAAATGTGTTCGACAATATGATACAAAGTAGTGTAATAAAAACTGATTGCATACGTCATGTTTCATGTAAGTCTCTGTATCTTCTGTTGCTGTTGGATACTGGAGGGACAACATATGTCCCACACTGGTGCTCCACACTATATTGGTGCAATTAGGCCCTGTGACATTGGTGTCCCAAGTGAGCTCAGAATTGCAAAAAATGTTATCGTAATACTGTCACGATTGACAGAACTTTCTGTATAAATTTTAAGAAATCCGTCTTTAAAGGGTCGGGATGCATAATGCACCATAGTCTCTTGACGATGGTCTTCCGCAGCCGATGTGTCAATGTCGGCACCATGTCATCGGCAGCTACGACTGAAGTGCGCACTGAACGTTAGGGCAGTGAAAGATAGTTTGTGATATTTCTGGTCATCATATCCACTTTTGTTAGAGCAAGTTCAAATGTTTGTAAAGCTAAGGAACTTAACTGCTGCGGTTATCAGTCCCTAGGCTTACAAACTACTTAAACTAAATTATGCTACGAACAAAACACACATGTCCGAGGGAGGACTCGGACATCCGACGGCAAGTAACGGCGTGCTCCGCAGCCAGGCAGGCGCCTTCGAGCAATCGGCCACTCCACTGCGGTTGTTAAGGGCAAGTCAGAACGGAGCTGACGCAGGGTGGTGTAAGGTACCAATAACAGATGGTATAGTCTTACTATTCCCGTGGAAAAGGCCGCATAAAGTTTCAGCACTCCGCTGTGATCGGTTAGTGCATATGGAGACTAGGCGACAAACTTCTCTGTTCAAAAGTAAATATTTTAATATTTTATGTAATAGTTTCTAGGGAAAATAGAAGCGATGTATAAATTTTGAATAATATAGTAATTTGAACAGTCAAATCGTAAATAAAATATTATGATGAACGGTTTCAATCTACATGGATCATCAGCAGATCATGCCCCGTTGAGCAGTGTTGCTCCACAAGAGATGGGCCAGCTCCTCACCAAGGACATGATCTGAGGATGATCCACGTAGATCGAAATCGGTTATCACAATAAAATAAATGTGATTGTGACTGATTCAATTGCTGTATTATTCAAAATAATTTTTTCATTACATTCACTTGACGTCATCTCAATAGCAAACTACAATTGTTTCAGCTAATTTAAAGCCGCGGCAGTATAGCCGTGCGCACTAAGGCGCCTTGCTGCGGTGCGCGCGGCCGTTCGCTGCAGGGGGTTCGAGTGTTGTCTTCAGCGTAAGTTAAAGTTAAAGGAAGTAGTTTGTAAGCCTAGGGACTGATGACCAACGTAGTTACGTTCCTTAGATTTACAAACATTTGAACATTTAGGTAATTTGAAAACATACGTATCAAACAAATGTAAAACGAAAAGGCAGACGAAGACGCAAGTTAGCACGCCGACAGACCGAAGTGGTTCGCGCTGTCTCGCTCCGCTTTCGGCATTTATCAGGGGCAGACCAGAAATACGATGCGGTCGGACATAGAACAGCAGCTGAATATGTAGAAGCGCATTTTAACCTTGTATAAGCAACTTAAACCATCAACGTTAATTACAGTGGGATTTGAAGGAAACTTTCTTGTGCAGGTTCTTTGTTTCTGTTTAAATGAACAACGTGGCATCCGTCAAATATTTTGTTTTATCACACTAGTCACTCGCTAATTAACCCAACAGTAATTCTGAACATGGCTGAATAACAGGATTTAAAAAAAATGTATAACAGCCAACCGGTTGCGTAAAATTTAAGGTTCTTGACCTAGGATAACTTCATCAGAAGAAATATACAGTTTACATGAGAAACATGACGTCAAAATTTACATCTTATGAGCTAGATTGCTCAGGTTCAAAAAGGTAAAAATTAACGTTGTCCTTGAAAATATAATATTTTGTCTGATGAAGTAATCCTTAACGATAACGAAACCTAGGTCAAGAACCTTGAATTTTACGCAACTGGTTGGCTGTTATAATCTAGGAGAAAAAATAAATAAAATAGCCTAACAGTCTCATCAAGAAACAACGACCTGTGTGCCGTCTTCTACGCTGGGAACACAACTTGTGAGGACCAGCAGATTGGTAAACATTTAATTCAGAAACTGTGCATTTCACACAGGGCGGTGAAGGCAAATACGGCATCTCGCTAGTATTGTACTTTCGTTCAATCGAACTCAGTTACTCGAAATCCATGGCGACGTGGAGACTGTGGAAAGAAGGTGAAATGAGAGACTTCCAAACCTACTCTGTTCTTACATAACAATATCTTATTCCCCTGCCGTACGTTGCATGGTCTGATGAATCCGATACCTTCATGATGCCGATGAGAGGCTGCGAGTCCGTCTTCAGAAGGAACAGCTATTTGGACCTGTACTGCGAGACATTGACAAGCCGCTCCGGGGGTACATTCATGTAGGAATCCATTGGTCTAGCGAAGTTTGTGCAAGGCACCATGACGGCCAAGAAGTATCGTACACTGCTTGCAGACTACATACACCGCCTTCTTCACGATCGTTTTTAACAACGGCAGCGGTATTTTTCAACAAGATAATTCGCCATGTAGCAGAGCCAGGGGCTTCTAATTGACGTACTAGCCCCCGTAGTAGCCCCATCGATCTGGAATGTGATTCAACGTGGCTTCAGAGTCCATCGCCCAGTCCCCTACCCGGAATTTAAGGGTCTTAGGTGACTTTAAGAAAAGGGAAACCTAGGTTTTTAACATTTGTAGATCTGGAGAAATGCTTTTGACAGTGTTCACTATTACACTCTCAAATTCTGAATGTAGCAGGGGTAAAATATAGGGCGCGAAGAGTCATTCAACTTGTACAAAAACCAGACAGCAGTTATTAGAGTCTAAGGGCGTGAAAGGGTCGCAGTGATTGGGAAGGGAGTAAGACGGTTATAGCATTTTCCCAATTTTCTTCAATCTGTACATTAAGCAAGCTGTGAAGCAATGCAAGGAGAAATTTGGAGAAGGCGTAAAGTTCAGGGAGAGGGAATATAAACCGTGCGGTTTGCTGATGACATTTTAATTCAGTCAGACACAGCTAAGGACCTGGAAAAACAAACGGAATGGACAGTGTCTTTAAAGTAATGTATAAGATGAGCATTAACAAAACTAAAACAAGGGTAATGGAATGTACTGTCACAAAATCAGGCGACGCTAAAGGAATTAGTTTAGGCAATGAGAAAATAAAGGTAGTAGATGACTTGTTATATTTGGGTAGCAAAATAACTGATGGCCGAAGTAAAGAAGATAAAAATGCAGAATGACAATAGGAAGAAAAGCATTTCTGAAGAAGCGTAATTTGTTGACTTTCCATATTAGTTTAAATGTTAGGAAGTCCTTTCTTAAAGCATTTATCTGGAGTGAAGCATTGTAACGTGGACGATAAACAGTTCGGGCAAAAAAAAAAAAAAAAAAAAAAAAATTATATAAACTTTTGAAATGTGGTGCTAGATACGAATGATGAACATTAGAGGGTAATCACGTAAGAAGAAGGTGCTCAACAGAATGGGGGAGGAATGGAGTTCCTGGCATATCCTAAGAGTAGAGTGAGGTTTTCTGGGGCACTTTTTGAGACTACAAGGAATCGTCAACTTAGAATTAGAAGGAAGTGTAGAGCGACTAAGGGGCGAATACCGCAAGCAGTTTCAAATGGATGTGGGTTGCCGTTCTTGTGAGATGAGGCTTGCTCAGGATAAAGTGGGGTGGAGAGCTGCATCAAACCAGTCTGCCGACTGAAGACAACAACAACAACAGAAGGTGACTTGTATGTGCAGATTTGATTACAACTCCCTCAACCGACCTTACAACGCCTCATTGCTTCCATTCCAAGACGCGTCGCTGCTGTTATCTGCGACAAAGTTGAAGGTATCGGCTATTAGGCGATCAGGGTGTTCTGTCTTGCGGTGAATTACGATCAGTAAAATATAAATGAGAAAATCTTTCCATCCGCGGCGCAATAACCGAGCGCACCAAGCCGCCTAGCTGCGGTGAGCGCGGTTGTTCCCCGTCGGAGGTTAGAGTCCTCCCTCGGGCATGGGTGTATTTGTCTTCCTTAGTGTAAGTAGTTTGTACTTCTGTGGACTAATAACCTAAACCATAGGATTACAATTATTTGTTAAAGCTTTCCAGCTGTAATGGGTATCGCGACACACCGTACGACCTACGAAGTTTTTGTCGTAAATCTCAAGTATACGGCCCAACTGAAAAAGGGAGAAAGGAAGCTTAGAGACAGTATATAATCGACTTACTGACGTTTCATATAGCCCCTTATACGCGTAATTTGGAACTACTTGTTTTCGAGTTATTACTAGAAGCAGCAACGAAATGTAGGCCAGTAGCGCTGGCTGCGAGAGACAGCAGTACAACAACCATCGTACGTCTTCTGGGAGAATGACATAACGTAGTCGCCTGTTGTAGCTGGTGGCCGGAACCTCGGGCTTTCACTTCGGTTGCGACGAACTCATTCCGTATTCCGGTCGCAGTGCACTCGTCGCTGCGTCTGGGAAACCCTTGCCCACTCGTAACCCGTGACGAAACGGACCGGCCCCTTACCGAGTGCCACCACTTTCCTGATCGAGTCGTCCCACGCGTGTTTCCTTCGATATCCATGATCCTGCGAATAAATATCTCGTTCTGTACGAAATTGTATGTACAGGAACCACATGATAAAGATTTTAAGGCGAAGAACGAACTGCTTGGATTAGAAACGGTGTATAAGATAGGGATGCATTCTTTTCCCCCTACTGTTCAATATACCAGTATACGTCGAACGGCCGAGCGGTCTGCAGCGCGCCAGTCAATCTGCACGGCCGTTACGGTCGGGGGTTCGAATCCCTCCTCGGACATGGATGTTTGTGTTGTCTTTAGTATAAGGTAGTTCATAAGTAGTTTGTAAGTTTAGGGACTGATGACCCCGCAGTTAAGTCCCTTAAGCTTAAACATTCGGACATTTTATACGCCTAAGAAGCGATGGCGGGAGTATAGAAAATTTAAGAGTTGGATAAAATTTCCAAGTAAAAGGATATCAGTCATAAGATTCGCTCATAACATTGGTATTATCGAAGTGCAGAAGAATTTTTGAAATTTTGTAAGTATAAAAAGTTTTGATTATTTACCTTATCTGTTTAGGCATCTTTTTAGAAATGCGGGCTTTTAATTTATTTCGTTTATCTCGGAAATGCAATAACAATGACACTACCGATTTCGGGCCATACATAAATTTTACATCAGTGTTACACCAAGGAAGTCGTGCAATTTGTATATTTGTAAAAAAAACTGTGCAGTTATAGGAAACTTCAGAAAAATATTTAGTCGCACTGAACGGTCTAAAGTGCCTACCTAGTAAGCAGATCATCCCGGGTTCGAATCCCGGGCACAGCTCAATTTTTTTTCCAATACCTCTCCTTATATTCAAACCTATTTTGCTCCGAATCCTCTCCTCGGAGAATTCAGAATGCTTTACACGATGGAAAAAGTTCACCCTGTATACTCTCTACAGA